>OZ022247.1:19227909-19315409 GCA_963978895.1 Erpobdella octoculata | reverse complement strand
ATCAATTTTTTCTTATATTACTCTTTTATTTTATATTAAAGTCGAAATATCTTAATTATATCGAAATATCGAAATTAATTAAAATTAACTAAATTAATTGACTTATTGTAAAACTAATAATTGAATATTGCATTGTCTTCTATTTTGAGCATGTATGCAAAATTTGAAAAAAATCTATCATCAGGAAGTGACTCAAAAATTGATTGCAAGATTTGAAACAGACAGAGAAACAAACAGACAGACAGAGAAACAAACAGACAGACAGAGAAACAGAGACGACGAGTTAATAAAAGCATTGGTAAAAAAGATACTTTTTCAAAAAACACGCTTTTATTTATGTGTGGAAAGTGCACTAAAAAGTATAAAATAATTTTTTTCCTTTCTTTCTACATGTCATCAAATAATCTTTGACTAAAAATAAAAGCGTGGAAGCTCATCACAATCCATTTCTATTTCCATCATAATCCATGGATTATGATGAGCGTCCCACGCTCTTATTTTTAGTCAAAGATTATTTGATGACATATAGAAAGAAAGGAAAAAAAATTATTTTATACTTTTTAGTGCACTTTCCACACATAAATAAAAGCGTGTTTTTTGAAAAAGTATCTTTTTTCGTAATATTATTTTATAATTTTTGGTTTTGTATTAACTTTGTGTTTGTGAATTTACGTAAAAAGTCTTCGTTCAAATCTTCTTGTTTACTAAATTTGTTTAGGCCCGTCTAATTAAAAAAATAAACCACACGTCTATCATGCAGTTTTCATGGTTATTAATGTAGGTTGACTCCGCCTGCGCCAGTGGAGCGTTTTTCAGTGTGTGTGTGGTGTATGTGCGTTTATATGTGCATAAGTATAGTTATATAAGTATGTATAAGTATAAGGTACATGCTACGTTAGCAATGATAGAGAAATCACCGCTATGTAGGCCTGAATACTCAGCCTGCTTATTAATTGCATTGGCGTATTTTAGTTAATTATAGTTTAAATAAATATTTTTATGATATGAAAATATTAAAATATTGCATTGTCATCGAGAATACATATATTTTAAAAATTTCAAGTTAATTGGACGTATAGAAGTGGTCGAAAAATCGATTTAAAAAACCTGAAAATACAATATACAGTGTGAGGTAAATAAAAGTGTGTAAAAAAGAAAGAAAAGAGAAAAGGCAAGGAGAAAAAAGTAAGAAAAAAACAAGTGAATCGTTAAAACCGTTGAAATCGGTAATAAAGAATTTATATATATATATATATATATATATATATATATATATATATATATATATATATATATATATATATATATATATATATATATATATATATATATATATATATATATATATATATATATATATATATATATATATATATATATATATATATATATATATACTAGCTGACCCAGCAAACGTTGTTTTGTCTTTTGAATTATTTTGGTTTTTTAATAAGAGTTTAATGTACAAAATTATGACAATTTAAACAAATCAATCTCGAAAAGCAATCAAGTGTACAATGTCTGGGGTTCTTGAAAGTTTTTCTATCGTTCTTCTCTCTTGCTCCCGTTTCCTTCCCCGCTTGCTCTACCGTTCCCGTTTGCTCTCCCGTTCCCGTTTACTATCTCGTTTCCACTTGTTTTAACGTTCCGCTTGCTCTCCCGTCAATTATTCCGTAATTTAAAGTTTTATTTGGCAAGTGACGGCAACTAATTGATATTTGATGAAAGTAATTTAAGTTATGACATTTGATTAAGTTACTTTTAAAGGAAACAGTACATTTAGAACAAAGATAAAAATAACATATAAATAAAGATATATATATATATATATATATATATATATATATATATATATATATATATATATATATATATATATATATATATACATATATATATTGTTACGATATCACCAAATCATATACCGGGCTCAATAGAATGGTTTTGCAGTTTATTGGAAAATAATAAATGAAGCTTAGTTAAGGCTATTTATACCTTCAAATCTCTTAATAATAATTAATTATTAATGTCTCTAATAAATGTTCTGAATCCGTTAAGGTTTATCAATAGGAAGTTGATCGTCAAATCAGTGATTTTACATTATTACCCCCTTCTTAATTCTGTTCGTCCCGAACAGCATAGTCACTTTTGAGAAATGCGACTCGGCCACGAACACCAAAATACCTTGATCTTTACTCGTGGCTTTGACCGCAATTCGCAAACAACATGGTCAAGTCTCTTGACCGTTTGATGCAGTTTATTCCAGTCCTTCTCTGGCTCATCAACAGAGTCTTTCTTTGGCTCATCGTCGCCATATCTGCACGGTTCATCACAGCCTTTTTGCATGCCTCGTCCTGAACATCTTTGCACGGTTTATCGGAACTGTCTGCTTTTTCTTCTTCCTTCACATCTTTTAGATCTTTCTCAAGAAACTCTTCAAAAGGTTTTTCGAAAACACGTTCGTTCCATAAATCCAATAAATCCCTTCATCAAACTGTTATTTGATTTTACAATGACTCTTAGTCTATCTGATCTAGAATCCTCTGTGGATTCATCTGATTTAGAACTCTCGGTACCGTTCTGTGTTCTTGGCTCATCTTTTTCAGAGTTTTTGCTTGCTGCATTGCTATTGTTGTTTTGGAGAAGTTCATCGCCGTCATGTTTGTTTTCTTCCAAGCTACAATCGAACGTTTTCTTTTCACATTCCAGCTCGGCTCTTTCGTCGGTGTCAACTTTCGTATCGTCCAGCGGATCTTTCTTCAAATTATCGCCATCGTCTCTCAAATCAGTGTTTTCTTTTTTTGTCAAGTTAACTTTGATGTATTTCTCCATTGGAGTTCGCCCGTTTCTAAATCCTCGGTTGCTTCATCCGAGTCAGATTCGTCACTAAAATCTGACCCTGAATATTCGGTGCCGTCGTCTGTTATGGAGGCTTCCGTTTCAGAACCATCGCTGTATGGGTAAAAACCATAGTTGTTATTGCCATTATTATAATCATCATCGTCACTTTCATCCTCATCGTTTTGCATTTCGTTTTCAACATTCTTCTCATCTTCTTTAGTTTTGTTTTCGACGTCCAAACCGACTGTATCACTGTCACCATCTTTGCATGGTTCATCTTGAGCATCTTTGCAAGGTTGATTATCAATCAAATCAAATCAAATTTATTTAACGCCAATGTCGTAAACGAATCTTTGACAGGCACATCATCATGACCATCCTTGCATGGTTCATCTTGAACATCTTTGCATGGTTCATCTTGAACATTCTTGCATGGTTCATCTTGACCGTCTTTTTTGTTTCCGCAATTGTTTGTGTCACCATTGAGGAGTTCAAGAAATTTCTTCCTTTCTTGCTGTGCTGCTCTGTGTGCTGCTCTGTTTTCCTCCGCCATTATATTCAGAGCCTTCAAAAATTCATTTTCTGCTTCGAACTCATACTCTTCCGGATCAAACCCATTGTTCTCCAATGACGTCCGGAGGCGGTCCACGAGCTCAGACTTTCTACCTTTATCACTGAGCTCTCGTTTTCTAAGTTCCCGCCTCAACTTGAGTATCAAGAGCTCATCCAAAGCTTTCAAAACCATTCTTGTATCCCAATTCTGACACCAATGTTACGATATCACCAAATCGTATAACGGATGCCAGTGAGAGTTCCAAAGAATGTCTAAGTCTTAAGTGACATTGAGGGGTCTGTTCGAGAGATGTTCCCACATCTTGTGCGCAACATCAACATAACAACGCAAAAGAAGAAAAAATAATAGTTTATATATTATATGTTATTATGTTAATGATTATTACTGATATATTATTGATATGTTAATAACATTTATATATTTCAGTTGACAAAACTTAATATAAATTACTGAATAATGGACTTAATTTTATGTTGATTGAATTTGATGTTTTTTAGTTTGGCCAGATGCCCAGTAGAATAAACACCGTCTTTCGGTGGCGGTCTTCTTTCTTTTCTTTTGTTGACATTTGAACCTTGATAATGGAGAGTAACTCCGATACGCGTCGGTAATATTATATGCTGGATTATAACTTTGGTTTTGTTATATAATTTGGTTGTTATATAAAATGAATAGTAGTCAGTTGTTTGCAAGTCCTCGAATTCGAAGTTTTTTCAAGGAGCTTGAAAAAAGTTTTAAAAAATTGGTTTTTGCTAAATACGCCGTGTTGTTTAATAAAGAATATATATATATATATATATATATATATATATATATATATATATATATATATATATATATATATATATATATATATATATATATATATATATATATATATATATATATATATATATATATATATATATATATATATATATATATATATATATATATATATATATATATATATATAAAGCTCGTGACGGTGTTTGTGTCCAAACTCCTCCGAAACGGCTAAACCGATTTTTATGAAATTTTTTGTGTACGTTTGGTATGTCTGAGGATAGGTACACAAAATTTCATGGAACGGAAGAGCAAGCTGGGACGAGAGAGCAAGCTGGAACGGGAGAGCAAGCGGGGAAGGATTGATATTGATCTTTTTAAATTGTCATAATTTTGTACATTAAACTTTTAATAAGAAAACCAAAATAATTCATTAGGCAAAACAATGTTTGCTAGGTCAGCTAGTATATATATATATATATATATATATATATATATATATATATATATATATATATATATATATATATATATATATATATATATATATATATATATATATATATATATATATATATATATATATATATACTAGAATATATATATATATATATATATATATATACTAGAATATTGTCTCTTGGGTGGTCGGTCATGTGAAATTTTTGTTTTCCTTTCTTTCTACAAACCAATAATTAACGTTTTAGCGACGGAGAAAGAGAACAATCCCTGCAATTTCTTCACACGAATTAAATAGCTTAATTACTTCTTTTTCTTCAGACGGCTAACCATCGATCCATCCATCCTGGGTCGGGTCCACCCACCCGCCCTTGGTCTGGTCCACCCACCCACCCTTGGTCTGGTCCACCCACCCTCCCTTGGTCGGGTCCACCCACACACACACCCTTGGTCGGGTCCACCTACCATCAGCCGCCGCCGCCGCCACCGTGAATGGGATAGACATCAATACAAAAGAGCCGCGATAGATGAAATTCAAGACGAGATCGATGTGAGGTGGTAATAACCCGAAATGATAAGTCGTTAAAGATAGAAGATCGTCTGAGAAATTGAAAAGAACGATTCCAAACGGTCCCACAAGTGTTTACGACCCGACCGAAGAAGTATCGGCAGCACCAACTTTGAAGTTTTGATGATGAACGGATGGATGATCGTACAATTGAAGCACCCGGTGAACTAGCGCCGATAACATCGCCTCGATGACATGGCACTCACGCGTGCTTTATTAGGCGGCGTTTTTCCCGCGTAAGAATGCAAACTAAACCCCATAGGAGTTTTTAAGGGATTTCATACATTCTCGTTCGCATAAGCAATACATCAACGAGTACATTAGACATCAGACGAACTTGAAAAAATGATTATCTATTTCATTTTGAGGTATTACAATTATATTTCAAAACGATGAACGATTAGACCACCTGAGACATCGATTACAACATCGTACAGGTTCACTCGGTATTGTCGACTGCAAGCATTTATGCAAAATTTCGTCATTTCATTGCCATTGTGGCGCTTAGGTATCTGATTCGTCAACTCTTGCACAATATTGTGTCGAGCCTTTGTAGTCGCATAACAATCACGATAACTTTGATTTATTTATTTCAAATAAAATTCATTGCGTCCCCAATCTGCCTTTCTTCTTATTATTGACATTATTATTATTATTATTATTATTATTATTATTATTATTATTATTATTATTATTATTATTATTATTATTATTATTATTATTATTATTATTATTATTATTATTATTATTATTATTATTATTATTATTATTATTATTATTATTATTATTATTATTATTATTATTATTATTATTATTATTATTATTATTATTATTATTATTATTATTATTATTATTATTATTATTATTATTATTATTATTATTATTATTATTATTATTATTATTATTATTATTATGATTATTAAGATTAATGTTATATTCATCATGTTATTATTATTATAACTATAATCATTATTAATTAATCAATTATGATCTTTACATACATTATTACACATATTTATATTAATATGCTTATTTTTAATATTATTCTGGTTATTTTTAATGCTATCAATACTACAGGGTTCATCACAAGTCTGCACTCGTGGTGAACGTGAACTTAAAACGAACTCAGTGAACTTGAACACCTGAACGCATTTCGGTACAACTCTTTATGACCCTCCTGTCTCATCCCTTCTTCTCTAACCTTACCTGCCCCAAGGCCCTACCTGTCCATCAGTACAGGTGAGCTAATTATGTGTGATTGTTACTTAAAACTAAATTAAAGTACGCCTTGGGCCTTATGATCGTTTATTAACTCAATCGAATCCAATTGAGTTATGAAAACGAAAGTAGAATTGTTTCTATGTATGCTGATCAAACAGTAACGTTACCTTGCATTCACATTGGGTGACTTCATACGGCCATTCATACGGCCAATAACTTCATGACCCAATGGACCCAATCCTTAAAAGCATGCACACACTCCCGCACGCACATACTCATATGAACACACTACACACACACACACACAACTCCGCCTCGCTAATTGCGAGCCAGTCCCAAGCCTGGAGAAAGGAGGAGGGAAAAGTAAAAAAGATCAAATTCTGATCCACGACAGGAAGTACTTAACTGCTTCCTACATACAGACATTAGAGTCTTAAAACACCTGGTGTAAAGGACTATAAACTATTATAAAAAAAAAAAAAAAAAAAAAAACACACACACACACCGAGCAAGCATTGAACAGACCGTCACAACTTCCATTACTCAAATGACTAACGACTTTGTTTATTTCTTCTTCATTGAAGAATATTAAAGAAAGCACGCAATAAATCAGAGCGGCTTAAACTAACTTCTCAGTTCTCAGCACATCGGCGGTTCTGAGCGGGTCACTAAATGAAGACATCTGCACTGTATTGCCTTCGATCCTCGGATGGTTTAAGCCACAGACCAGAGGAATCTTAACATTATTAACAGACGCAAGCACAAAACTTAATTCAACGTTTTGCTTACAAAAGTATATTTAGTTAATTGTTTTTATTAAAATTTGCATTTGTTCTCCTAATTAAGCAAGAAAATGTTGGCGTTGTAGAATTATTACGTTTTGCTGTCATTGATAAAACATTGACTTCATCTAATAAGACATTCTAATTCTCCAAGCTCTGCCGTGGCAGTTTTTCTCGGTTGTTTCATGAACTTCCACCAATATAATGATTAATTACTTAGATTCTTGAGCTTATACCTATACATGAGTTACTTGGTGTGGTGTATATATATGTGTGTATAATTACTCTGTTTGAAAAGAATAAATAACAAAATATTTAAGAATCTTAAATTAATCTAACTTTTCCTATCGAAAAAATATTATTTGCTTTTTCATTTTATTTAATAGCCCAACATGACTCTGTGTAAGATGTTTTGCGCGAGACGCTTTGGTATCTATAGCAAATTAGTTTAATAAACAAGTATATAAATTAAATAAATAAATAAATAAATAAATAAATAAATAAATAAATAAATAAATAAATAAATAAATAAATAAATAAATAAATAAATAAATAAATAAATAAATAAATAAATAAATAAATAAATAAATAAATAAATAAATAAATAAATAAATAAATAAATAAATAAATAAATAAATAAATAAATAAATAAATAAATAAATAAATAAATAAATAAATAAATAAATAAATAAATAAATAAATAAATAAATAAATAAATAAATAAATAAATAAATAAATAAATAAATAAATAAATAAATAAATAAATAAATAAATAAATAAATAAATAAATAAATAAATAAATAAATAAATAAATAAATAAATAAATAAATAAATAAATAAATAAATAAATAAATAAATAAATAAATAAATAAATAAATAAATAAATAAATAAATAAATAAATAAATAAATAAATAAATAAATAAATAAATAAATAAATAAATAAATAAATAAATAAATAAATAAATAAATAAATAAATAAATAAATAAATAAATAAATAAATAAATAAATAAATAAATAAATAAATAAATAAATAAATAAATAAATAAATAAATAAATAAATAAATAAATAAATAAACAAACAAATAAATAAATAAATAAATAAATAAATAAATAAATAAATAAATAAATAAATAAATAAATACATACATAATAAATAAATACATAAATTAAAAAAAATAAATGACAAATAAATTAATAAACTTATATTAATCCAAAAAATGTTTCCAAAGTTCATCGTAATTTTTAAACATCCGTCCCTGGGACGGGCAAAACTACTAGTAAATAAATAATGAAATAACTTAAATTTATTAAATATATGTTTATTATTTGTTTATCGTAATATTAAAACATCGGTCCTTGTGGTGGGTGTGTGTGTATAATCGAGATTCACATCCATGCCGCTGGAGCAGTTTCAACAAAATTTAACACGAGTTTGTCTTTATTGAGAAGAAGGTCTTAAGTCATTTTTAAACCATATCTGCTCTTTATAAGACGTTTTATGGGCGAACAATCTCTTTTAGTCTTTATTTATTGCATAGCCCTCGGAACCATAAAGTGTTATTGTCGGTGCCATTTATATGCTGTAATATTTAACAAAATTAAAGTAATAAATAAAAAGTATAAACAAGTGAAGCAAAACCAAAGTTTTTTAAAAACACACTTTTATATTTTTACTACATAAACAAATCGCATATTAGCATAGACAATAAATAGTTCGATGAAAATATCACAAATAATTATTGAATTAAATTTTGTCCAATCGATCCGAAAATTTGAAAGAATGCATTGTTAATCAGTTCGGAGGTATGTTTAAATTTTGAAGTCTCTAGCTCATCCGGAAGTTAGTTTAAAATCGATTGCAAAATTTGACGACAGACAGATAGACAGACAGACAGACAGAGAAGTCAAGTTAAGTAAAAAGGTGTAAAAAGCCGGATATCCCAGAGAGAGTCAGAGAGAACGATAGAAAAAAGAAAGGAAAGAGAGAAGAAGAAGAAAGAAAAGAAAGAGAGGGAGAGAAAAAAAAGAGAGAAAAAAATAATATAAAAAAGAAAAAACAACAAGCAGCTCCGGGTAACCCTGTTAGTACGTTGTAAACCCTTCTCGAACGACAACTCAATTACTGTTTCTGTCACTGTTTTTTTTCTTCTAACATATTTTTATCTCACTCCTGATACTGATGGACGACTTCCCAAACCCGATTTTCGACTTACTTTTGATGTAATTTCTAAAGTCATAAATGAGGAACACCTTCGTATGTTACCCAAGCGATCCTCAAAAATTGAACGCTTTCTACTGCTTATCCTAATTTCCGAACATACTAATTGTTACCAGGGTGTTCTACCAAGAAAAGAACCGGAAATGATTAGCACATCTCTAAGGTAACAATAATTGTCTGAGCTGATCCAGGGTTATCTACAATGATATACAAATAAAAAAAAATTTAAACAACATTTATATATAAATGTACTAAAAACTTAAAAATTGTATTTAAGTGTACGCAATAAAATGTTTCGAACCAAATTTGTTTAATTCTTTCGGAAGATAAAAGCGTTGGGCGTTGATCACAGATTTCGAGTAGTTGTATATTTTGTATACTTAAATATTATTTTTAAGTTTTTAGTACATTTATATATAAACGTTGTTTACAATTTTTTTTTCGTAAACTTAAATATCATTTTAAAGTTTTTAGTACATTTATTTATAAGCGTGGTTTAAAATTTTTTTTAGTTTTCGTTTATTAGTCTTGAACGAATCTTGTAATCGATTAACCCAGACATCATTCTTTATCATGTTTATTTAATTAAGTGTATTGTAATATTATAATTATAATTAAGTAATTCATTTGTAGTTATTTATTTATAACTTAATTCATTTGTAGTTTCACATTCCTCATGTGCGAACGTTCAACTCCTAGCCACTAGTTGAAGATTCTCCTAATTTTGTGTTTTTCTATGTTTAAATTTTTTTTTTAAATCGGAAAACTGATTAATGTATTGTCACTGGATGGAAAAATTAATTTCTTACAACCATTAGAAGTGCCTTAAAAAGGCTTTAGAAAATTCCACAATGAAACAAACAACACACAGTTTAACCTAATATAAGCGTTGTAAAAACGGTGAAACTGAACATTTTGGCCTGCTAAAGGAAAACAATGTTTCGATTGGAATCTTTCAGCCATCTTGAATCTTGAAACTCTTTTTGCTTCTTCGGCCATAATCTATTAACGAGCACGGATCACGACGAGCGATATAATAACATTCTGACATACAAGTACTTCGAATGTCCTCGATGATCATCAATTTGATGTAAGGTTTATGAAAAAAACTATAATATATATATATATATATATATATATATATATATATATATATATATATATATATATATATATATATATATATATATATATATATATATATATATATATATATATATATATATATATATATATATATATTAGAAACTGCCAGACGCGTTGGAGCTGTTAAAACTGTACCCCAGCGAACCTTGATAACGAGGTGTTTATCGACGGAGCCGGCAATGATACAAAACCGACTGAGATGATGCGGACCGGTTCACCTGATTCAGGAATTCTCGGTTCTCCTTCCTGGAAAGGTTTAAATCAACGCATAAACAACTACGGAAATGCACTCAAAGCTGCTTTGATTTCCTGCTTGTTCTGATAAACATTGCGTGATTGATGGTGAAAAGTTGACAAACGAGATTGGTTGCTAGCTTGCACTGAGCGGGATAGAGAAAATATATATCTATATGGTTTGCTTCAACAAAAATTTGTGCTTTTGATAGGGGTTCGGGGTAGGGCACGTTAGGGATCTTTTTTGGACACTTTCGACTTGAGCTTAGATGCTCTGTGTGCACTGCGTCTATCTAATAATAGATTGTGTAAAAATAACTGATTATTTAATAAATAACATTTTTATTTATATTCTCATGATTATATATACATAAATAAAAAATTATACTTTTATTTACATTTATATGATTATGTATAAACAGGGGCGGCGCCAGGAATTTTGTACTGGGGGGTCCAAAATGTCCAAGGACAAGTTGAAGTATATATATATATATATATATATATATATATATATATATATATATATATATATATATATATATATATATATATATATATATATATATATATATATATATATATATATATATATATATATATATATATATATAGTTTATAGTCCTTTGCTCATTTTTTTAAAAACTGAAATAGAACTATGTAAGAAATAAATACTTAAGTATTTACACTAGCAGATCACAATTTATTCCTGTTTTTCTCTAGTTTATCTAGGTTTGTTATGGCAAAGCAAAGTTCAAATAAAAATGGAAAAATATTTGTTGTTATTACTAGTTTTTTCAAAAATTAAAATTTATTCAACTAACACGAAGTAAGAGTTCAGAAAACGAACGAAGCTAATAAAATTATTATTCAATAATATCATAAAGTACTTAACATTAAAAAAACAGTGAACTATCATCAAAAAACATTGAATCATCATTAAACTATACAGAATGTTTAAGAATAACCACTATAATATAGTTTAAACTCCATGCAGCAAAAACATAGTTTGAAAAAGGAAGAAAGAAAAAAGAAAGCCCGCCGCAGGCGAAAATTTTTTGGACTATTTTTAGTCTGCAGTATTTTTTTGGTATCTTTAATAATTTAGTAATGAAAGAAAAGAAAGACTGCAAACTGAAAATAGTCAAACTAAGTCTCAAACAAGTTAAAAATACAGTGATTAACCCAATGAGATTCAAGTACCCCCCCCCCCCAGTAAAAAAAAGTCTTTGGATTTGCAAAAATCCCACGGGTGACACCTGTCGGAGCTGGGGGGGTCCGGACCCCTGGACCCCCCCGCCCAGCGCCGCGCCTGCGTATAAATATAAAATATGTGCTGCATTGTTACTGGAAGAGCTAATAAAATGTGTTTTATATATTTATATTTCCGTTTTATTTTTACGATATTTTCCTCTCTTTATCTCAAAATAAATATGATAAATAATATAAATAAAATAATAATTTTATTATTAATAATTTTTATTCCTAATATATTCTTCTTACACGCGATAATGGCAGATCGCATGCACTTAAGTCTTAGATAGAACTGTAAAAAATACTTCGTATGATGCGTTACAACTGGAAGATTTTTGTCGTGTGTGTCTATTTGTGTGTGTTTTTATGTGTAAGTGTTATTACAGGACTAAAAAAATAATTCCAGGATTTTACGGAACGGTTCATTCCGGACAAAGAGAACAAACAGGAACTGGTTCCGTTGTAGATAGCATCTTAGATTGACGTTCTGGAGTGGCTTTCTTACGAGACTTGAAGGTTTTGTTGTTTTGTTGGACCCACTAAATTTCTCATCTTTTGAATGGTTGATAAATAACTCAACCAATTTATTCTCAATTCTTTAACGAACGACCAAGGTACCATGTTAAAATCTTCCGTGCAATCCTCTGCTTTACAAAAGCTGCCTAATTTAAGACTATTAATAAAATAGTTACTTAAATATTATAAAAAAAACATCTTGTGGCCCTTTGTCACCCTACTCCATTTGGCCTCCCACCAGCTTTTCACTCAACTTTCAGCCAAACCCTGCCCCCTACCCCCGACCCCCTGACCCTTATCAATTGTATGATGAGTGGTTATCGCACCCGATGTGTGTTCTTCCCTCTCCTCAAAACTTGAGCGCCGTGATGACATTTCTAACCGATTCGCAGAGAGGAATTTTGTACTTAAAGGAACATCACTGTGTTCCAGATAAATCAGGAATCCGAAAAATTCTGCACTCAACAATAAAAGTCCCATCTCTTGTTACTTAATCGTGCACTGCAACCGATACAGGGTGAGGGGAAGCGAGTAGTGTGCATCTCGGACTCAAGCGACACAGGATGTGTGGTAATAAATAAAAATATCTATCATTAAAGTAATATTTTTAATGTATATTTTTTTTTTTAATCAAAAATTGTAAATTAAGGCAAATGCTCTAAATTTCGAAACTCCACGACCAAACAGCAGTCACCAATATTAATAAGCATTTTTTAGATATACTTTTTTTTTTTTTTTTTTTTTTTTTTTGCGTCTTAAAACACATGGTGTAAAAGACTATAAACTATAATAAAAAAAAAAAAAAAAAGATATACTTTTATATTTATTTGCATTTTATTCCCAAATATCTATTATTTATAATATATGTATATATATATATATATATATATATATATATATATATATATATATATATATATATATATATACATATATATATATATATATATATATATATATATATATATATATATATATATATATATATATATATATATATTATGGTAGCGATGATGATGGTGGAGCTGTCATCACCATAAGGCGACCATTAGATGGATTGAATCGTCCTAGCAAAGCAATTGAGAAACAGCTGCTCCTCTATTAAGACATCAGACATCAGACAAATATTGCACGGGAACTTCTTAGAATTGAGGGCAGAAAAACGGCAGAGCAAAGAAAAGTTTATACACTCGAGAACCTTTTAACCGACAGTTATATTTATTATTATTTATAAATGTTTCATTTATTTATTTCCTCGTTCGCTCGCTTACAAGAGCACACCAGCGCACCGAATCGCCCTAAAAGTCACACAAGGACAAACCGCAAGTGGTTAAGAAGGTACATTAAGAAGGTACATCAAGTTGAGTTGAATAACGATGGAAATCAATATGTAAAACTAATGTTATTAATTTTAATATAAAATCCTACAAATATACAAGATTTATGGGTGAGATTTTTATTTCATATTTAATAACAATAATATTAATAATAAAAGTTATTATTATTATTGTTATTATAGCATCTCTTATAATTTTTATTTTGTATTTTTAACGAGATTTTTTTATTATTGTTCGTTAATGGGAGTTTCGTTCTTGATCGCTCAAATGTCAACCGGTGCTCGGTAATATTGCGCGCTTTTCAAATGTCAATTCGGAAATGGATGGGAAAGAGTCGATGTTGATGATGATGATGATGGTGATGATGACGATGACGATGATAATGATAATGATGATGACGATGATGATGATGATGGTGGTGGTGGTGATGATGATGATGGTGATGATGATGATGATGATGACGATGATGATGATGATGATGATGTTGATGATAATGATGATGTTGATGATGATGATGATGTTGGTGATGATGATGACGATGACGATGACGATGATGTTGGTGGTGGTGATGATGTTAGTGACGACGATGACGATGACGACGACGACGACGATGATGATGATGCTTCCGATGATGATAATGACGATGATGATGTTGTGCGGGTTTAATCGGAACCTCTCAGTGGGTCTGGATGCCAATAAGTTCAGACTTCAACAATCAATTTATGAGGTTAATAGGTTTGTCAACAAAAAGTGACAAAGGCCATCGCCACAGAAGGGGGAAAGACAGTGTGTGAGCGTGTGCGGGAGCGACCCCACCACGTGCCATTGTGCCCCCACCACGGTGCACTTATGCCCCCACCACCGTGCACTTATGTCCCCACCACCGTGCACTTATGTCCCCACCACGCTTCTGTTTTATAATTTTGAAGTGCACTAAAGAGCTGAAAAGCACAAATATGATTTTAAAAAATTCACTCGCACACTTCATGCTCCGAAGAAACATAAGTAGAATGCGGACTGCTCGAACCATCATCAGCTTCCTTCTGCACCGATGCGACGAAAGCTGCTTTAAATTTATGAGTGTGTGATTCTTTATGCACGTGTGATTCTTTATGCATGTGTGATTCTTTATGCATGTGTGATTTTTTATGCATGTGTGATTCTTTATGCATGTGTGATTCTTTATGCACGTGTGATTCTTTATGCACGTGTGATTCTTTTCGGTTATCATTGAAGTCATAGATTGACTTCTTCAGCTTATTTAAATTTCAGATTAGACGCACGCCATTACGCGTTAAATTGATTAACATTTAACACGTTTTATAAGTAAGTGTTTGAAACGAGATCGAATAGGGTACTGTAACTGTAATTCTTTCAATGGTTTCCTTTTTGTAGGTTCGAATCTTACAAAATTGAAGTATCTTTTAAAGTTTTTATTGGGGCTGTTTAGTAGAATTTCTTTCTTAGTTTCTCTATAAGTTTTGGACAACTAGAAGTGAATTAAATATTATTGTATTTATAAAACACCGAGTGGTCGCAATCACAAACAACCATGAATATTCATATGGTTAAATCGTCGAATAAATCTTTATTAATTATATAAACAAATTAATATCAGAAAATAACTTTAAATTAAAATAATTCCAGTGTAGACATCTGTGATGGAGGATATAAAAAAAAACTGAATAAGAAATGCACTTGAATAGAATGCTTTATTACCAGTAGAACTTGGTTAACATTTTCAGCCATTTTTTTAAATTCTGTTATTTATAAAGTCATATTTTTACATAAATTACAGAGAAATTAGTTATAGATGTATATGAACTTGTTCTGAAAAGAAGCAAGAAGGCGAACAGTTTAGTGAGAAGACAAAAATTCTCAAAATATTTTGTACGTGTGATGACTACATGATAATGAATGAGGGGGAGTGTTTTAGATCAAGTTTAAAGTGCAAGAAAGGTGACGGGGGATAGTAAGGGGACGGGATGAACCACATTGACCCAATCACCTAATTATTTCCTCGAACAAAACCAAACCGGTGTTTCTGAACTCTTAAATTATAAAAAGGTTATTAATACAAGTTTGTGTCATCACAATCAACAATAAAAACATATTATTATTATTTTCATTATTATTAAGAACAAATATTGAACAACAATAACATAAACAATATCAACAATAATAATAATGGTGATAATGATGATGATGATAATAATAATAATAATAATAATAATAATAATAATAATAATAATAATAATAATAATAATAATAATAATAATAATAATAATAATAATAATAATAATAATAATAATAATAATAATAATAATAATAATAATAATAATAATAATAATAATAATAATAATAATAATAATAATAATAATAATAATAATAATAATAATAATAATAATAATAATAATAATAATAATAATAATAATAATAATAATAATAATAATAATAATTATAATAATAATAATAGATCCGTAATTTGCACTGGCTGAACTCGAGACAATTGGCACTTAAGTGCAGACCACTTGGAAAAAGAAAGTTTTCTAAATAGGTGAAAATTGAGAGTTGAAGAAGTTCAATTTCGTTACAATTGTTGTCCCATTGTCCGTCGACTCTTTGCAAATAAAAGTCTTAACAAGTTACCATTTCAGGGTCATCAGATTCCACTGTAATTAATGTATTCCACTGTAATTAATGTATTCCACTGTAATTAATGTATTCCACTGTAATTAATGTATTCCACTGTAATTAATGTTTTCCACTGTAATTAATGTATTCCACTGTAATTAATGTATTCCACTGTAATTAATGTATTCCACTGTAGTTAATGTATTCCACTGTAATTAATGTATTCCACTGTAATTAATGTATTCCACTGTAATTAATGTATTCCACTGTAATTAATGTATTCCACTGTAATTAATGTATTCCACTGTAATTAATGTATTCCACTGTAGTTAATGTATTCCACTGTAATTAATGTATTCCACTGTAATTAATGTATTCCACTGTAATTAATGTATTCCACTGTAATTAATGTATTCCACTGTAATTAATGTATTCCACTGTAGTTAATGTATTCCACTGTAATTAATGTATTCCACTGTAATTAATGTATTCCACTGTAATTAATGTATTCCACTGTAATTAATGTATTCCACTGTAATTAATGTATTCCACTGCATTTCTTCATTCGAGAATTCTTCTATGATGTAATTGACTGACAGCTGATGACGTAAGGTTTACTACAATGAAGTGCCCCGGTTGACATTGCTTCGTAAACACACAACTTTTGAAGGTTTTGTGTTTGTTAGAAAAACTTTTAACAAAATTAGTGTTAGTTCTCTTTTTTATTGCCTCTGCACTTAATATTAATGAATAATTAATTTTAATATAAGTTTAACGATAATAGTTAACCAATTTATTTTCATTCGAAATGATATCGTGAAGCAAAGTGCACTAAATCGCCTGTACTGAGATTTGTTTTGCTGCTCGGCTAGCATCAATCATTTTAGTAATTTTTCTTGCTGTTGATTGTACTTGAAAATGCGTATCTGCGTCATCGCTGGATAACACTTCCCGGAAGGTGATATCATTTTCACCCTCAATTTCACACCCACCCACCATCAATTTCACACCCACCCACACTCAATTTCACAACCACCCACCCTCAATTTCACACCCACCCACTCTCAATTTCACACCCACCCACCATCAATTTCACACCCACCCACCCTCAATTTCACACCCACCCACCATCAATTTCACACCCACCCACCCTCAATTTCACAACCACCCACCCTCAATTTCACACCCACCCACTCTCAATTTCACACCCACCCACCATCAATTTCACACCCACCCACCCTCAATTTCACACCCACCCACTCTCAATTTCACACCCACCCACCATCAATTTCACACCCACCCACCCTCAATTTCACACCCACCCACTCTCAATTTCACACCCACCCACCCTCAATTTCACACCCACCCAACCTCAATTTCACATCCACCAATCGGTAATCGCTTCATCAACCTATTTTGTTTCTTTGTTTCCATATCAACTCCTCTCATACTGAGATCGTCGCCACAATCAGTAGTATCATTGTTAGTATCATCACCATAAGTGTCACAATCGACACAATATTTCCAGTAACAGCATCCGCTTCTTCAACATCTGCCCGTCAATACCCCCTCTCCATCAACATCTACCTGTCAGTACCCCCTCTCCACATCAACATAGTCTTCACCATCACCCCACCATAAAAGCACTTAACTTTTTTTCAGCTTTTCTGAAATTCAACGCCGAGCATAAATAATAAATAATGTCATCGTAATAGAGAGCTGCGCTTCGCACTCCTGAACAAATACAAATGAACCAATTCTAAATAATCCTTATTAATTGCGTCCCTCAGTAACAGCTTTGCCCTTAAAATGAATCTGGAATTGATTAGTAGGAGGTTCGCGTATGATGAAATTATGAAATTATCTCTTTTTTTAATTCTTTTTTGAAATGTTTTCGTGCTTTAAAAAAAAAGAAAAAAAATGGGTTTCTCATTTATTAATCAATTTATCTGTGTGTGTGTTTGCGTGCGTGTGTTTGTGACAGTCTCTGTGTGTGACAGTCTGTGTGTGCATGTGTGTGTGCGCGTTTGCGATAGTCTGTGTGTTCATATGAGAGAGAGAGAGAGAGAAAGAATAAAAAAAATGAAAGAAAGAAAGAGAAAAAAAGGAGAGAAAGAAAGAACAGCAGAAGATGCTTTGTAAATCTTGAAAAATGCCCACTTTTGAAATATGTTTTACTGGCCAGCACCAGCTTTATTTATATGTATCTCTTTTTCTCTCTTTCTAGCATTCCTTCCCGAGCATCCTTACAACGACAAAAACGTGTCAATGTAATCGGATTACGTGTGAAGTATAACGTTCCCATTCTGTTGTTTGCTTGAATATGATAGCGTATTGTATGACAATCCTTTTGCATGACACAAATATTTATGCATGTATGCATGTATGCATGTATGCATGTACGCATGTACGCATGTACGTATGCACGCATGTACGTATGTACGTATATACGTACGCATGTACGTAAGTACGTAGGTATGTACGTATGTACGTAGGTATGTATGTATGTACGTATGTACGTAGGTACGTATGTATGTATGTATGTATGTATGTATGTATGTACGTATGTACGTATGTACGTATGTACGTATGTACGTATGTACGTATGTACGTATGTACGTATGTACGTATGTACGTATGTACGTATGTACGTATGTACGTATGTACGTATGTACGTATGTACGTATGTACGTATGTACGTATGTATGTATGTATGTATGTATGTATGTATGTATGTATGTATGTATGTATGTATGTATGTATGTATGTATTTATGTATGTATGTATGTATGTATGCATGTAAAATTTCAAATAACAAATGGGTTGGGGTAAAGCTGAAAAAAAGTTTTAAAAAATTTAATTTAAAAAAATGTTAACTGCGGGTTGGGTTAGAAAATTTAACTTTTCAGGAGGGTTGGGTTGAGAAAGTAATGGGTTGGGTCGACAAAAATGAACCCATGTCCACTTCTGTGGGGAATGTCCTAACCCGGAATGAGGACATCCGGGAATCCGGGAAAAGGAAATGTTATAAACGCCGTCGTTTTATGATGCGCAGTTCGCTTTGTAAAATGTAAATCTTTAGATTATTATATTGACGCCGCGCATAATTTCTTATGCATTTTTCATTCCCGTTCCCTTCTCCTCACAATTTTTATGGGACTGAGGACTGAGGACTGACGGGTGCATCTGTAAACAACACGACGAGGTCATTCAGTTCATTCAGGGTTTTAATTAGATATAAATAAAATAAAAAAAACCTTCTGCGTTATTTAATAAAATTATATCAGAATGTCGTGTTTATAGTAATTAATCATCAGTTACTCGTGATGTTGAAACGTTTTGAAATAATTCCCAATTAAGTTTAGTTTCTCCAAGTTGAGAAAGAAGAGAAAAGAAGAAAGAAAGAAAGAAAGAAAGAAAGAAAGAAAGAGAGAGAGAGAGAGAGATAGAGAGAGAGAGAGAGAGAGAGAGAGAGAGAGGAGAGAGAGAGAGAGAGAGAGAGAGAGAGAGAGAGAGAGAGAGAGAGAGAGAGAGAGAGAGAGAGAGAGAGAGAGAGAGAGAGAGAGAGAGAGAGAGAGAGAGAGAGAGAGAGAGAGAGAGAGAGAGAGAGAGAGAGAGAGAGAGAGAGAGAGAGAGAGATCTACTTTACATTACGTGCCGACTACTGCCGAATGTAACAAATCAGATAGTTTCAATAAAGCAGTAAGTAACCATGTAAGTAAGTAAATAAGTAAGTAAGTATGTTAGTAAGCAAGTAAATAAGTAGTAAGTAAGCCTATCAAAGAAGCTCTTTAAGTTCAAACTTTATGACCCGTCGGCACTCTCCGAACCTGTCATTTCTCTCTCTTTTTCTATCTCTCTTTATTTTCTCCCTCCCCCCTCTCCCCCCTCTCTCTCTCTCTCTCACTCACTCTCTTGTAAGGGTATAAATCAAGAGACAGAACCCGATCGCGAACAATGAGACCTGAAGTTTGTAGATTCAACTGCTGATCTGAAATCTTCTTTTTTACTCCGACTGACCGCTGACAGAGTGAGTTGAGTCGTTTGTTTTCTGAATTTTTATATTAGAGTTAAGAAATCTTATTACTGTAAAAAAAAACTAGGTGTCCAAAATTAGTAGTAGATCTATATCTATGTATACAAATATTCGGTTAATATTTAATTAAATTAAAGCAAAGTCGATGATAAAGAAAGCGCTTCTTTTTAAATCCGGCGCAATTTGATTTATAAATATAATCAGAAATTTAGCAGTACAAGTCTAATGTCGAGTTTTAAGATTGTACTTGACACTTACATGAAATGATTAATGAGAAACCAAATCCTTCAAGAACTCGTCGGATTAAAGCCAAGAGAATCTTAAATTTTACAATGATCGCGTTTTTTTAAGTACCGAGCGAAATTCTGTCTTTCAAGAACTAAACGGCACGATAAACACATAAACTTGTTTAAATAGTGAAAGAATTTATGTTTAAAATATCCCCCACACTCCTCCTTACTTCCTTCAAAATGCATTAAACAAGGGAGATACTTGTTATTTGATATTTAAATTTATTTAAAAATTTATAGAAAGTTAATTAACCGATTAATCGAAAGAAGCCTGCATAAATAAATATGCGCGTGCACTGTGTGCACTGTGTGTGCGTGTGTTATTTAATTGGGGTTTGAACCTACTTACTGTGTCCTGTCTAAAAATACTATGTATAAGGACAATAAACTATCATAAAAAAAAAAAAAAAAAAAAAAAAAAAAAACTACTTACTGTGTTGCAATTGCTGCGCTTTAAGCAACTGACCATAAAACCACTGTCATCTGGTTTGCTGAGCAATTCTGATTTTAAAAGATAAAACACAATAATTATGTTAATCGAAAGTTATTGAAAAACCGTAAAGATTAAAAACATTAAAAATTCTATTGTCTTTTTACAGCTTCATCCAGAATATAAAAATGTGTTATCAATAATTTCTAATTTGAATTTTAATAATCAATCACAGTCTGTAAGCTAATTAACGTTTCCAACAAATTAGCATTTACACTAAAGTATTATTTAAAGAAGTTTAATTAATGCAAATTTAAATGCAATGTATAAATGTATTGAGTTATAAATGTTATGAAACAATTTGATACTGCGATGTGATGATGTGATGCGGTGCGTATGCACGCAAGTTGTACCTGAATTGAGTCCGCATTTTGTTAGAAGAAATTGTTCCGTGTAATTCAAAGACTGTCGCATATCATATTTCATCGTTCAACAGGTGTGGCCCTAAATATCTCTATTTTCTTAGAAAATATAGTATATATATATATATATATATATATATATATATATATATATATATATATATATATATATATTTTAAACAGAAATAAATTGTTATTATAAAATAATACAAATAATAAAATTAATAAATCGACGGTGTTTAATAAAACGATTAAAAATGAGTAAAAACAATTTCAAAAGAAATCACAAGCTCATTATTGCGTTGTCAGAACGAGAGAAGCGAAAATAAAAAAGAAATGATTGTTACCATCAATCATTCTCCGCTAACGGCAGCGCCGGTTGAGGATGCTACGCGTGTCGACCTGCCGGCTTAGACTCGTCGGGTTCGAATTCGCAGCGTGTCAACCGGTGCACAAAGTTTGCAGGGAGGTTTGCGTGAGTGAAAGATGACCTCATTGTAAGGGTGGAGGAAGTGAGGGGTGAGGGATGAGGGCGATGGCGATTACCGATTACTTTTTGAATCTATACTAAATTAATTTTATTTTATTTCTTGAATTATGTTTTAATGATATACCACCCAGGTCAATAACCTAACGATGAATAATCTTCCGAAAAAGAGTTTACAACATTTGTTCCGCAACAACAACAACTACGCGAGTTGTTGCGCATGGACAACCAGACAACGACACGTCGGCAGAATTCTGATCAACACAGCCATCAACACTGGCGTAAAAGATTCGGCAAGAAAACAACAGAAATCAACGCAGATTCTTCTCAAAAGGGGAAACACCCTTCTTCAACAGCTTTATCTAACTCGAATGCACTCGTCAGTTTGTCCTTTCGCCGCTACTCCGCGATCCTCGAGTACCACTCAAGTTACGGCAGAACTCGGACCGAGCACCACCGTGTCCTCCAGGCATTCAGACGACGCTGAAGTGTCGAAGGACATCAGCGACTTGCCGGGGCCGAGAGGTCTTCCCGTACTGGGAAACTTTTACACCTACCTGAAAAAAGAAAATAAAGGACGCATGCACCTAGTACAGGTGCGTAATAAGAATATAAATAATGATAAATGTTAATGATATGGTTGTTTTTATAATCACATATAAAAACATTATAGTAGTAATATTAAAATAATATTTGTTATTATTATTTTTTATGTAATTATATTTTTTAATGTGATGGCGCCAAGATTTTTTTATCGATTTAAACTGGATCAATTAAAAAAAATCGGTAATTTTTCATGTTCTACACTGAGAAAAATAAATATCAGATGAAGCTTTCGAGCCGCACTGGATAGGAAAAGGTCGTGCACTCCACGTCGTATTAAGTTGAACCCGTCCCATTTGATTTGATCGTTCCGGTGCAAAGTGATTTGCTTGTATTGTAGCTTTTAAAACTAGTGCATGTTATTTCATTTTAATATATATATATATATATAAATTTCGCAGGAAGAGCTTCACAAAAAGTATGGAAAAATATTTAAGGAAAAGTGGGGCATGAAGTGGCAGGTGCACGTATCCGATCCTTACATGATCGAAGAAATCTGCCGCAGGGAGGGTAGAAGACCTAACAGGCCCTCCATACAATCGTGGCTCCTTTACAGGACGATCAACAACAGGCCGAGCGGCATCATGTCTGCGTGAGTGTTTCGAGATCATTTCTAACCAGTACATTGGTTCTATTTATTTCAAGTACACTGGTTCTATTTCTATCTAGTGTACTTGTTCTATTTCTAACCAGTACATTGGTTCTATTTCTATTCACATTCAGCACCGGCCGTTCGATATTTCACGTCGAAACGCTTGTTTGGAAGAAACGTTTTTTTTTAGCAAAAAGAGGGTGGGATGAACAAATTAAAAAATTCATTTAGTTGAAAATTGAAAGCAAAATTAATTTTGAGTTAAATGGGAAATCACATTGTTCCACGTACCCTATCACAATTAATTGGCCCTACAATGGAAAACACTTTCGGGGAAATTGTGGCACTCAATTTAGGACATTTTGAAGGAACTTCCTGTAGCCCTCCAGCTATATTAGAAGTTTAATAGTTGAGAAACCATCCATCAATCCATCCATCAATCCATCCATCCATCCATCCATCCATCCATCCATCCGTCCATCCGTCCATCCGTCCATCAGTCCGTCCATCCGTCCGTCCGTCCGTCCGACCATCCATCCATCCATCCATCCATCCATCCATCCATCCATCCATCCATCCATCCATCCATCCATCCATCCATCCATCCATCCATCCATCCATCCATCCATCCATCCATCCATCCATAAAGATGACGTGCACTCAAATCGAGTGCACTTTTAATCGTGGAACCAACGAAAGCTGTTTGCCAGGTTTTATCAGTAGTGATCATATATATAGAATATATATATATATATATATGGCAGTGAATCCTCCATTATACTCCTCCCTCATCATTCTTCTTCTTTCGCTGTCCTTGTTATTTGTGTCGTTAATATTTTTTAATATATTTTTTCTCTTTTTCAACGTCATATCTTTCTTCGGGTGCAGATTTTATTGCATGCATCTCTATAGCTCTATAGACTCCTATGAGCATTCAACGTCGACATTGTAAACGTAGAGGAATATGCTTTCTAGCGATTCGTAACGTTAAAGTCGAAGTTATTTATATCACAATATTTCTCGAATTTATTTTAACTTAATTATTCTCCCTTGAAAAATAAATCTTTTAACTGGACTCAAATAAAACTGAATTCTCTCACTTTGTAGAATTTCGCACGGTTCTAACAAATCTTTTGTAAATTCCAATTTCTCTCTGCAGCACGTCTCTTTAAACTTTTATTTTTCTTCTCGAACACTCAACTTTATAACACACTGTCTAGTTTCTCAAAATTCATCCACAAAATAATATTTACATTCTTACCAATCAAAATCAGGAAAAAGATACATATATATATATATATATATATATATATATATAATTTCTAGATAAAAAAAATTAGTAAATACGCACACACATACACACATACATATATATAAAAACATATATATATATACATATATATATATATATATATACATATACATATACATATATATATGACTTATTGTTACGAAATATCCAATCCCAATAAAATGCACACACAATAAAATAAAATAAACAAATACTATGAAAAATACGTAAGATGAATTATCTTCATCTTACATATCCCCCCTCTTCGAAAAAAGAAACGCGTCAGTGTTTCTTGATTACATCGTCACTCTCTTTACGACTAAGAAAGTCAGCACAGATGTTCTCCTTGCCTTTGAAATAGTTTCCTTTCAACTTATTCTCAATCTCTATCTCTCTGCGTGCTGTGTCAACAGGGCGGGCATCTCCGAAGATTGCTGAATTCAACTTTCCAACTTTCCCCACCCCTCCATGTTGGCCTCTAGGCAGAAGATTGAGCCTTGGTCTTTCTTTTGGCGGATTCAAAGCTTGAACTTTTGCCTCAACTTTATTTCCTACCTTTGAAATGGCAGACGTGTTTCTTTCCTTGCTTTGATACAGCTCCGAGTTAGCCGACGATTTTCTAAAATTTACCTGATCATTCCTCTGAGTGCTGTCGTAGTTGGAAACGGATTTCTGTGGTTTCCGACCAAAACGTTTTCCTGCCGCCATTGCATCAAAACCCCTTACCCCTTCAACATTTCCCAGCACGAGATCGCAAAGTAGGTTTTTCATGCAGACCACCTCTCTAGTTCCTCTGAACCAGCCTGTTTTGATATTTACCACTGCTGTTGGAGCTACCCGAACTGTGCCGTCGATCAAAACACAGGGTCTTGTTCTTCCGGTCATCTGACGCGGGTGTACTAATGATTTCTTTACCATTATGGCCGTACAGCCAGTGTCCCTCAAAACTTTTACTGGTTTCTTGTTCACAAAACCTCTGGTAAATTTAAACTTTTCTCCTTCCATCACCATGACCGCGCATGCATTCACTACTCCAGAATCCTTGCATGGTGATGTCATGGCCTCTCTACGCGTTTGACACATGACTGGAGTTGCTTGAGTGCTTTGACTGTAGTCCCTTGCGATCTGTCCAGCGTGATGACAATCCTTTGCCATATGGCCCAGCTTATTGCAATTGTAACAGCGTGGTCCAACCATTCCTGAGTCAGAGTCTGGTTGACCACGATTTCCGCTAATCCTGCTTTTGCTGTCCAATTTTGCCAACCTCTTCTCTGGATGGGCTTGGCTGTACTTGTTTACCCAAAGGCACAGCTCATTGACATCTTTGCTCTCTTTCTCCAACAAGTACTCGACCATTTCCGCCGGGCACTTTCCGAAAAACTGCTCTTTCAGAAACAAAAACAACAGGTTTTGTTTGCCCGTTAGATCCACCCAGCGCCTGAGGTGGCTATCTAGCCGCACTAGATAATGTTCCCAGGTCTCCTCCGGTTCAGGCTTTGACTCTCGAAACATTATGCGATAGTCTTCCGCTGACTTCCCAAAACGACGAAGGAGTGCCTCCTTTGCCGTTCTGTAGTCCTGCATCTGACTATCGCTAAGTTGGCCAAACACTTCCAAAGTCTTCGCACTAAGCAACGACCCTAGAAGCATTCCCCAATCCTTCTGAGGGTGACCATTGGCTTTTGCCAATGACTCAAATCTCAGCAAAAATGCGTCGATGTCATCACCTTCAGAAAACTTTGGATAAGGAATCTTTGTTGCCTCTACCTTTGGCTCTTTTTTCGTTAGGGCCTCTAATTCCAGCTTTTTCAATTCCAATTCATGCTGCCTCTGTCTCTCTGCCTCTTCACGTTCCCGTTCCCGCTCTTCTTTAGCTTCTTGAGTCTTCTTCTCTTCGTGTTCACGTTCTTGTTTTTTTTCTTCACGTTCTTCTAATCTCCTAACTCTTTCTTCATCCTTTAACTCTTTGACATAATTCCTTAAATCTTCTCCGGAATAGCCTAGGGCCTGTCCCATCGCAATGAATTTCTCGTCAGACATCTTTCACAAAAGAAAAAAAAAATTCGGTCACTTGTGATCAAACAACTTCAGAAAAATATATTTACGTATGAAAATGCGTAAATACGTCGAGGTCACCAATGTAAACGTAGAGGAATATGCTTTCTAGCGATTCGTAACGTTAAAGTCGAAGTTATTTATATCACAATATTTCTCGAATTTATTTTAACTTAATTATTCTCCCTTGAAAAATAAATCTTTTAACTGGACTCAAATAAAACTGAATTCTCTCACTTTGTAGAATTTCGCACGGTTCTAACAAATCTTTTGTAAATTCCAATTTCTCTCTGCAGCACGTCTCTTTAAACTTTTATTTTTCTTCTCGAACACTCAACTTTATAACACACTGTCTAGTTTCTCAAAATTCATCCACAAAATAATATTTACATTCTTACCAATCAAAATCAGGAAAAAGATACATATATATATATATATATATATATATATATATATATATAATTTCTAGATAAAAAAAATTAGTAAATACGCACACACATACACACATACATATATATAAAAACATATATATATATACATATATATATATATATATATACATATACATATACATATATATATGACTTATTGTTACGAAATATCCAATCCCAATAAAATGCACACACAATAAAATAAAATAAACAAATACTATGAAAAATACGTAAGATGAATTATCTTCATCTTACAGACATTAAGTTTACACTGAATTTGTGCTGGGGCGGAGAGGGGAGATTATTTCAAAATAATAAAAACAATTATTATGATACAAATTATAAAAATGCTCATAATTATTAAGATAAATTATAGTTTTAATTACTTTTAATATTATATTCAGTGGTCGCCGTTTATTTTGGACGCATTTGTTCAGTGAAGTTGGATTTTATTAAGCCGCAAATCTTGGAGTTGAAATAAATATCGTATGACCATTCCAGTTTTATTTTCAAATTCGTTCTCATCAGGGTACCACACGGGCCGATATTTTGCGGCTCGGACCCTTCCACAGGCTAACAATCAATCAAGGCCCGTCCTATGCGGTACTCTAGTTCTCATTCGAGCGAGGTTGATTCCAGCAATTAGAAGCACGTTAGGCAGCACTTAATGTACATACACATTATAATATAATATTTTATATTTTTTCTTTTGACATTTAAAGATTAAAATTCTTGCCAAAATTGAGGTCAAATAGCTCTAGGCAAGCAAGCGTAAATTAAGGCGACCATGTTAAACCCATCAACCAATTAACTCCTTAATTAGACCAATTTTACAACTTACATTCGATATAATTAAAATCATATTTTCAAATTTTCTAAATTACCTAAAATATCAAACTTAAAAAGATCTTAAATTCCTCTTTTTGTGACTAAAATAATATTCGTACTTGAATCGGCTCTAGTCCTTACTAGTTCAGCAGATATTCTGTTATGCTCTTAGATTTCTTTACGACGCCTTTATACTTATTCGTTAAATTTTTCAATATTTTCAAGCAAACCGTCATTTAAAAAATGAGCTTATAGTTGAACAACGATTACAAACAGACAAAAAGACGAGTGGCACCTTTACCGCACTGAATTCGGCAAGCCTCTGATGGGCTTAGAAGCAGTTAACAAACTGATCGGTCCTTTCAATTTGGTCGTTGATGATTTCGTGTCTGCCTTGAAGAGGGTCAAAAATCAGAAAGGCGACAAAGCTCTAGCAGCGTGTCTCTCCCAGGAGTCTTACAAGTGGAGCATGGAAAGTGAGATGTTCTAATATTATAGATTGCTAGATTGCTTGTTTGTTTAATTAGTTATTCAAATAAATAATTTTAAGCAACTGTTTGTACTTGCTCAGTTATATTAAGAAAGGATCGTGCTGTTTGCCAAGTCGAGCATGCTATTAGTTATTGAAAAGCTATACACTACAGGGTGGGCCGAAAAAAGTGAGACGGTTTCGTATAATAAAATATAATTATCTCAAATTTAGACAAAATATTTCTAAATAAAGTATTGCAATATTGCATTGTTAGCGGAATTACATGTGTTTGGAAATTTTCAAGTCAATATGACTTGTAGAAGTGATCGAAAAATCGATTAAAAACAGGGATCCGTCTCACTTTTTTGGCCCACCTGGTATACACATGTCCAATGTCCAGTTAAGACAAGCAAATACAAGATTTTTTAAAATTAGATAAATTACTGAAAGACAGCATACAGCATTCAAACAATCATAATCATCACTGCTTAGATATCTGAGTCGGTAGAGTTGGTTGTGTCGGTAGAGTTGGTTGTTCAATTCTGGTTAGCTTATCGATAGTCCATGTTGTCGTAAAAATCAGTGCCATTGCCCACTGAGACGAATCAGAGGTGCTCTGACTATAAATATCGAAATTGACTGAATCCGAGAATTTAATTTCGTCCAACTAAGCGCTAAATTTAAGAAGTTATAAATTTGTTTTTTTTTCAAGAAAAAAAATAATATTTTACCAGTGGCAGGTACTTTTCTGTTTGAGACGCGTCTGGGATGCCTAGGCGAGCAAATCCCAACGAGAACAACCAACTTCATAAAAGCACTGCAAGATATGCTTCAATCTTCTCTTTATCTCATCGTCGGTGGGAAACTTCATTGGAAATTGAATACGCAGTTCTGGAGGGAACATGCCAAAGCGTGGGACACTCTTTTTAAAATCGGTAAAAAATTATCTTATTTAAATCAAATACATTTCTAAGTGGCAAAAGCTAAATTAAAGCATTTTTTAAATAAAAACCAGGTTATCTTTAGTCGCATAAGTGGAAATTACTCTATGTTACTGTTTTAATGACAAATCATATAAAATATTCAAAAATATATTCGCCCATTAATTGAATATTTTATTTTATGCAAATCAGGCAAAGATTTAATTGACGAAAGAGTAGGAGAAATGGGAAAGGCCGGAAATGATAACAGCAAAGGAGTCTACCTTTCAAATTGTCTGGCAAACAAAAACGTTACCAAAGATCAAATTTTCACCAATATTACAGAACTTCTTTTTGCAGGCACTGAAACGGTAAACATTACTTGTTAATAATTTAAAGTTTAACAAATTTAATTAATTAATTAATTTATAGTATTAGAAAATTATTTGTATTACCAGACGTCAAACAGTCTGTGCTTTCTGCTGTCCATGATGGCGGAGAATCCTGAAGTTCAGAAGAAAGTCTACGAAGAGATTGAGGAAGTTCTTCAGGGCAGGAACGTCATCGAATATGAAGATCTCCAGAGGATGAAATACGTCAGATGCACCATCAAAGAAAACTTGAGGTTATCAATCACCGTACTGTTGTTATTTTATGATGTACTGCCAATGAACATATGCGGTTGCTATTTATCACGAGTGGCGTTCGTTAAACCAAGTTTGTTCTGTCGCAGGTTGTTTCCTATAGTGACGATGAATTGTAGAATACTTGAAGATGATATCGTCCTTGGTGGCTACAAGATTCCTAAAAATGTGAGTCTTTAAAAATACGGTTTACTTCAACTTCAAAACGGTTTTTAAAATGTGTTTTTGCGAGCTTTATTTTCTTGTAGCAATCATGATTGTCTAGCATAAGAAAACATTTAAACTATGTACCATGTAGCTCCGAGACAAACCAACTCGGTTATCTAAATATTTATTTTCATACGAACAGACCTTGTTCGTGATGAATCATTACGCTACGGCCAGAAGCGAAGAGCTGTTCAGCGACGCAAAGAAATTTCTTCCGGAGAGATGGATGAGGAGAGAAGCGAATGACGTTGACGACGATGACATGACGGAAGTTGAGTCATCACCATCACCATCGTCATCACCATCGTCGACATCAGCAATGAAATTCAAGAAAACGAAAACGAGAACGCACCCGTTTGCTTACCTGCCTTTCGGATTTGGAAACAGAAGTTGCGTCGGTTGGTTTGTTTGTCGCATTTCACGTTCATTGGACTGTTTGGCATTTTGGTAAACTGACCTGACCATGTAACTGGGCCACCATGTGACAACCATAAAATTGCTATCAGTGCTTTTTTACGTGTTACTGAATTGTTTGGTTTTCCATAAATAATGTGATGATTGATGTTTTAAATTAATTTAACGATTCAAATAACATTTATCAAGGTCAACAAGTTGCAAAAGCGGAACTGATGATGGCTCTTGCAAAAGTTAGTTCTTTTTTTTTTTATTAATTCACGGTTTTTATAGATATCTAAATTTTATTTTATAATAACAAAAACAAATTATTTAGATTCTTCAAAACTTCGAAATCGAGAAATTCAACGGCGCAGAATTGAAGCCTTTCCTCAGAGTTTTCCTCACGCCTGGAAACAACGTACCGATCGTTCTAAAAGAAAGAAAAAGAAAATTTTGAAGCTAAATTGTAACCCTCCTTCCCCACCAACCCCCCCTGAATTTATACTGACTGCTTCCGGATGATGGTGTAACGATTTTCTAGCACGCTTGCTTAAAGCTTGTTTGTTATAGATGACTGACTGGTATTACTGAGCGTGTTTTAGCAATTTTATTCTGTATGTAGAAGAAAGAGTGTGAAGTGTCACATCATTGATTGACAAGAATCCCCATACGTTTATCATTGTTCGATTTGTTTTCATTGTCAACTTCTTTTATTATATCTTTATTATATCTTGTTACAATCGATGTTGTTTGTAAAATATCAAGTGCTCTTATATTTATATAAGGCTTACATATATATTAAAGCTTACATATCTTACATATATATTAATTAAGGCTTACATATCTTACATATATATTAAGGATTACATATCTTACATATATATTAAGGCTTACTGACCCGCTTCACAGTGCCCTTATCTGCTTCTAGTTTCAACTGGAATATCGTTCATCTAGGCAGCCATTTTTTGAACCATTTTCTGTGACAGTTTGTTAGTATGTATGTATGTATGTATGTGTGTTTGTATGTATGTATGTATGTATGTATGTATGTATGTATGTATGTGTGTTTGTATGTATGCATGTATGTATGTATGTATGTATGTATGTATGTATGTATGTATGTATGTATGTATGTATGTATGTATGTATGTATGTATGTATGTATGTATGTATGTATGTATGTATGTATGTATGTATGTTTGTATGTATGCATGTGTGCCTTCTTCTCAGTGTTCAAACTTTTTCTTTTGATGTAAATGTACAGCTACAGGCTTATAATAATGACTTATTTGTTACTTACCTGCTGGGTGAGTGTGTGAGGACATCAGAACGCTTATTGTGTAACTTTATATTTAGAAATTTTTGGTGACGAATTCTCCATGAAACACAGAAAAAAGGTTTTGTAAATACGTTTCAATGTTTGAATGATAATTTGTATATTTTGCTGAGAATTAGCTTGTCGAGCATAATAATTTTTCGCCTCCCCCCTCTCCTTCCCCATTGTGCAATTTTACGTAAAGGGAAGAACTCTCGTTTTGAAAACTGAATTATTTTATTCTTTTTTTAGTCATGTTATTTCTTTTAAGCATTATCCCGGCATTCATTTCTGAAAATATTTTTAAATATTTTTCCTTTTTTTGGACAATTTTTTGTTTTTAGACTGAGATCATGAATAAAAATCTTTGAACATTTCAATGTTAATTAACTGTTGTCTTAAAAAACAACTTTTGAAGAAATGATAATCTAGACTTAATTGGTCGTTATAGCTACCTCATACCTGTTTGCGACCTGATGCATTCATCTCAATTTTATCACTTTTCTCCGGCTCTGTTGCATGTTGACAGGATCTCGTGTGCTACTCTTATTTTTCTTTTCACCTTCATAACCTGTCACCGCGCGCAACGGAAATCTCCGCACTGTCAAAAAGCCGGTTGCTGCCACGTTTGACAAGTACTTATGAAACCATGCTACACAAACGCAGCTAACGGTCAAGCATTATATGTTGCAGAAATTCGAAAACAGTAACTGGCCGATACTGGATGCCGGCAGTAGAATGTAAGACTCTCTCGGTCCTCTATCTCAAATTAGATTGTTTAAAACTAAATTTTCTTTTATTAAAACAAAATAACCTATGGATACATAGTATATAGAAAGATAGAAAGATTGTTCAAATTCATGATGTCGATGTCCTCCTTAAGGGTAAGCAATAAAAAATCCCATACTCTTCTAAGCGCCTTTTGACGCCTAGAAACGAAGCAATGATGCCGCCGATGAATAGAAATACTCCTACAGCGAGACATCCTAAGTAAATCATTAATCCTGTTCCGGATCCTTCTTTTCCTAGTAAAACAAAAAAAAGTGAATACAATTTGCACTTCAATATTTTCGTAGAAGAATGGATAAAACGTGGTGGCTATAGTGGTTTTTAATGGTTTTCAAAATAGAATATGGATAGGGGCTTATTGAATTAATTAAAAAAACGTTTCTGAAATTTAAATTTTTTTATTCATTTTCTTTTTGGTTATATATTTACATATTTTAATATACAAACCTTCGAAATAATATGACTCGTCAACGTCATCAGAACAGAACGAATCGAACCGGGCTGTACTTTCTTCTTCTTCTGATAAAGTTGAAATCATATTTGTAGTTGAGGAAGAAGGCATCGATGAGACAGTTACAGACATAACAAGTACGATTGCCGGCAGCATATTTGTATATGTCTTTATTGCTATGAAGCAAAACTCCAGTTATATAGCATTGTAAAATATCTTCACAAAAATATTAAGAGTTTTTAGACTGTGCAATAAGCAACTGCAGGGACGGTTCCAGGGAATGTGAAGGATGCATCCCCAAACCAGCCACCAGCAAACACAACCTAGTCGGGTTTACTTACTTACAATATTTTAGAGTTTTCAAAAAATCTCACCTGATATGGAAGAACATAGGGAATATTAATTTTTCCGGCAAAAGAAATTATGCTAAGCTATGCGAGTGGAGAAGAAAATAATTTTTATATAATAAAAAATACATTTTTTTAAAAACAACGTTTTTCTTGCGCCCTAAGAAGTATAAAATAATATTCCTATAATTTACATACAACAAAAAATTTTGCGGGCGCATTATTTTTTATAACTAGTTGTTTTACTAAAGTTTTGATGTTGTAGCCTATATGCGCCCGCAACGTTTTTCGTTGTATATGAATTATAGGAATATTATTTTATACTTTTTAGGGCGCAAAAAAACGTTGTTTTTTAAAAAGATGTATTTTTATGATGTACAAATTATTTTCTTCTTTTTCGTTTTTGATGGGTGAAATTTTGTAAGCATTTAAGTTTTTTTAGTTTTTTTGTCTAGCGGAATAGGCTGTCCACGTAGAGAGATGCTGACAAAATTAGGTTAGCAAGACTAGTTTATCCATTGTTATTATTTTACGCAATTTCTAAAAAAAATCTCAGAGCACAAAAAAAATTTTCCTGTGAGGGAAAAAAGAGAAAGTTGCTAAAAAAAAGTAAAGAAACTATAACAAATAGGCTGCGTACTTAGAGAGAAAGAAAAAACCAGAGAAGGACAGGACTAGCAGAAGAGACTATTCACACGAAGCTTAAATTTACAAGGGCAATAAATTTTTTTATTATTATTATTAATAAACATATTGTTATAATATCGCTAAATCGTATACAGGGTTATTTGGAATGGTTTTGTAGTTTATTGAAAGATAAAGAATAAAGCTTTGATATGTCTTCTTATACCCTTAAAGAAACGTTTTGATTTAGTGAAGTCGACGAGTGGTAATTTACAATAAAAAAGCGATATAAATATTCCACTACCCCCTTCTTAATTCTGTTCGTCCCGAACAACATAGTTGCCTCTGAAAAAAGCGACACGGCCACGAACACAAAATACCTTCATCTTCACTGGTGGCCTTGACCGCAATTCACAAACAACATGGTCAATTCTTTTGACTATTTGACACAGTCTCTTCCAGTCTCGCTGGAGCCTGTGTGATCTTCCGATTCGGTGATGTGGGCTTGAACACCACGCCAAATCGTTACATCTGAATTTTTTTATACATGACTGTCGATCACAGCGAGCCCCCACTAGGTCACCGATGGTTCCAAGCAATCGAACCCGCAACTGTACGACACAGTCAGTTTCCGACCTTCCACCACTTTCCAAGCCTTCAAACAATGGATTGTCTTTAAAGCAAAACTTTTCGACCCTCCCAAGCTCCAGTCTCACTTCCACGAGCCACCACCAAAACAAAATCCCCAGCCAAACCTCTCTGAGCCTCAGCTCTACTAGCATCTGTAAAAGCACATTCAAACTGTTCCACAACATCCGGGGCAACAACCTTCTTAGTTGACTCATCCGTGGCAGCATCACTCACATGGACGCTCCGATCACCAGACATAACCTGGAGCTCCGTTCCATTTCTTTCAGAATCAATTTTCTCCATGACCAATCCAACCCCAATGTCCTGGAACTCATGACCACCGAATAAATTCGGCCCACCATGCAAAAATTGTGAGACGCGCAAAACGGTTGTCATCATCACACACCTCATTCAAGCTACTGCCACCAAACACGAAACTGTCGAAAACCTTGTTTGCAACAGGAATCTCTTTTGATAACTTTAATCAAGCAATCCTCCAAAACCTATCCGACCGATCCGACGACTTTCCAAAATCTGTCAAAGTCCAGCAACACTCTCTTATCCAGTTTGTTAATTCCTCATTTGTATCAAACTCATATTTTTTTGGGTCAAACACATTGACTTCCAATGACGTCCGGAGTCGGTCCACGATCTCTGGCTTTACTCTCTTAGCGTTCAGTCCCCGTTTTCTTAGTTGCCGCTTCAAATCAGCAATGGAAAGTTCTTCTGGTAACTGCAGAACCAATTTATTTCAGATCCCAATTCTGACACCAATTGTTATAATATCGCCAAATCGACATCGTATACGGGGTTATCTGGAAATGGTTTTGAAGTTTATTGAAAGATAAAAAATAAAGCGTTTATATGTCTTTTTATATCTTTAAAATAAAGTTTTGATTGAGTGAAGTCGACATAAATATTTCAATATGTGTGTGCTGTCTTCAATAGTACTTAAAAAACTTCAGAACCAGTTTCCAATTATTGGCAATTAATGAATATGAAGTAAAACCCTGATCATTGACCATTGCAAGAGAAGTTGATTTTTTTTTAATATATCTGTAAAAACTGAGCTGCGACTACCAGGGTCGGAATAACATATTTTGCTCCAAATGCCACAGCGCAAAAAAAACTTTCTTCTCACATGTGCAATCAACATTCTAAAAAATCACCCGTTTTCGAGGAAAAGTATTTAATAACCAGAAAGGGGGATATTCGTCATTAAGTTATTTTCATTCAAATTTCAACTGGTTTTATTTTCAAGGAGTAATCTTAATGCTACAGCATTAACAATTTCAATAGCACAATCTTAATGCAGCCCTGATGTGACAGTGAAAAATACCCCAGCATGGTCAATTTTGAAGAAAAAAGTTGATTTCTTCATTAAAGAAATTTTTGAAAATGAGCTACCACTACCACATTTGCCTCAGGTCATTGACTAAATTTGAAGCAAAAGTTGATTACGTTTTCTTAAAATGGTTGAAAATGAGCTAAAATTACATTCCCCGATAGTCGGCGTAGGTATAATGTTAAAATCAACCCCACCGATGATTCATTAAAGAAATTTTTGAAAATGAACTACCACTACCACATTTGCCTCAGGTCATTGACTAAATTTGAAGCAAAAGTTGATTACGTTTTCTTAAAATGGTTGAAAATGAGCTAAAATTACATTCCCCGATAGTCGGCGTAGGTATAATGTTAAAATCAACCCCACCGATGATTCTTAGATCCGCCACTTCAGAGTTGGTATTTTTATATTTTCAACAAAAAATGCATTCTTTTTCCGCTGTTATAAAAAAGTTTCAAAATCCCAAGTGTGTGTTTGTTACAAACGTTTTCAATGCCACGCAAGCATACAAACCCAAACCCAGTGCCACAACAGAAACAGCTGGTTTTAAGCACCCGACCGTTTTCTAACCACAAATCCAACATTATAAACAATCAATACTAACTACTAAGCATTAAAAATGTTTCCAAAATGTTTTCTTTAGTAGATATGTAACGTCTGGTAGGAATGAAACAATATAATAGACATAACGACTGCGTTTGACAACTTGAAAACTAAAGTAAACACGACGTAGATAGCCATCAAAGAAATGATAAATCTACAATTTTCAATTGCAATCTGGGGTTTTTGTATAAATTGCGTTTTTTTAGCTTTCTTTTGATAATCTGTGGTAGGTATATAATTAAGTGCAATCGAAAAGTGCATCATTGCTAAGTTCTTGAGGTTAGACAATTTCTTTTTATGAGCAGGATGGTTTCTGACGGTTCCTGAACGACCCACACAAAAATATACTACTTTTTCTTGATTTTTTAGAGATGAAATTTTTATAGGTTTGGTTTCCAGAATAAATGCACATTTAATTAACACTTGATGACTAAAAGGGTCAAGTCAACTTGAACTCAATCTTGTGTTCGATTCTCAACCAGTAGAGTTCTCGGAGGATGAAGTGATGTTGTCGTATTTGTGCTTTCTCCTCACTTCCTCACAAACCTGGAAGCTGCATTGACGATGGATTGGGTCCGACGAGTTAGAGTTTTTGGTAGCCCGATTGGAGCTGAATTGTATTTTCCTCCCCTTGAAAAGATATATTTTTAAAAATGAAAATTATAGGTTCCTACTTACTTTTACTGTTTTTCGATAAAGCTGTGACTTTCAATGGAAATAAGGCAGCATTAAAAGCAATTGGCCTATTCGGATAAAGGCAGACCCAGAGGCGTAGCGAGGGTTTTTGGCGCCCGGGGCGAAACTATAAATTTTGCGCCCCCCCCCGGCGCCATCTTTTCGCGATCAGTATTTGAAAAAAAATGCGGCAAGCAAAAATTTTATTTAAAATACCGTAAAGAAAAGAAATAAATTTTTTTTTTATCCACAAAACTCAGTGAGAATAAATGTAATAAATAAATGTCAATAAATGCACACACTGATGAAATTAAATATGGTCCTTAGGCTGTGTGTCATAAACTTGATGTCATAAAGGAGGTGTGCTGCAAAGCAGCTTTCAAAACATTGGCTCTACGTCAACGATGTGAAATGACTGGTGGCTGGAGCATGAAGGGGTCACCAAGTTCCACCTTGCCTGAGCCGGAGATCTGTGCCTAGATTGTGGCTGGTGGGTTTGAAATGAAGCACATGAGTGACATGGCTCTCTCCCTTCCTAAGAACCTAACAAGTTTGATGCTGCAGAACAACTAAATGGACTGAAGCAGCAGATATACAACTAGACTGTGGACGACATCCTGATGCAAGGAAGGAAACTACTGTTTTTCTTGCATCTTACGCAAACTTTGAGAGAGAGTTAGTCTAGCATGAATATACTGTATCTTCCTCTTCGGCGCCCGGGGCAGCTCGCCCCCCCCCTAGCTACGCCCCTGGGCAGACCCAAAGACAGAAAGAGCGGTATCTACTCTCAACTCTGCTTCTTTGTTGCTCAACATTGCAGTACTATGGCTCAATCACAAGAATATATTGAAATATATAAGTCAACTTTTAATGCGACTCCCCTCGTCACAAATGTGTGACGTCATTTATGGACGACCCCTAAAAAACTCATCTTCGTTAATCATAAAAAAACGCTTGTGCCATCTAACTTGCCGGAGCTAATCTACTACAAGCACAACTGAAAACAATTTTCTTCGCTGATTCCTATGATATGAACACTATTATAGCCGAGTGGGAGTTGAACCGAATTCAAGTTTATCGCTCTACCGACTCGTCTATAACAGTACCTAGGTAACATAAAATTTTCATCCACGGTGGAATGACAGCTATTTTAAACCGTTTGCTGTCACATGTGCAGAGTCAGTTATTGGAGCTACTGTGATAGTTTCTCAATACAGGTATCCCTCACTTACATGGGGCACCTACTCCTACTGCTACAAACGCTGTGGTGTTTACACTGTAAGCCATCACTTTCTTATAAAATAACGCACAATGCTATTTTCAGAGACAGATTTTGAGCACTCACAATATTTACATAGAATTCTGATGTTTTTGTTACGACTATAGTTGCCAATAAAAAAAAGGATGAACATACTACAATAATAACCGCATAATATTTTTATCCACGAAATCAGCGCGTTTCAACAGAATAATTCAAACACGCCCAGGAATGGCCCTGCGAGCAGGTATAATAGGAAGTATAATTCTTTCTAACAATGTTTATTTATAATAAATTTTGAAAAAGTTTGCAATGATGTTTATAATGTGACTGATGTATTGAAAATAAAACAGTTTGAAATACATACAAAAGAAAGACGTGGATAAATATCGAAATATTAATATAATAAAATATTATATACATACATGTCAGCTACTTACGTGGTCGCTCAAGGAACAGGTGGGAAGAGTAAAACAAAAATGTCATCAACTTTTTCCGAGTGTGTTTAACAATAAAACGTTATAGAAACTAAAAAACTATACATATCATCCCTTTCAGATCCAGCTCCTAGAATCATCATAAATTCTTCATGAAAACCTAATGAAGCTAATGAAACATAGATTTTTATAAATTCCTAAATATTAAAGGAACTTACTTCTTCTGATAAGTATAATTATTAGGATACAAATAAATAAGAAAACCATAAGAATACAAAAAAAATTGCAGTTTTGTATTTATATAAAACAGCTATCACTCAGAGTAACAATGCTTATCCACCATCATCTTCATTCTACTCATCATTATAACAAAATCTTGTTTATACTTTTAAAACAAAGAACTCCTGGACAAAAGAAAATATATATATATATATATATATATATATATATATATATATATATATATATATATATATATATATATATATATATATATATATACATATATATATAGAGTTATAAATAGCCATATTGACTGGATTTATAGTGATGATTATGATTACGAAACTAGTTAAAGAGATGATAAGACTTGATGATGATGATGACGAGGATCAACTATCTTCCATCGTAGACAGAAGGCAAAGCGTCAGCAAAATGAACAGAAGGTTGAGACATGACAGCCTCATCGGACACAACCTCCCTGCCTGCTGTGGCTTCTTCAGATGTTTTCAAGTGTTTTCTTATTCTGGCCTTGTTCACAGATGGACCTTAATTTAAAAAGTGATCATGTTTGTTAACATTAGAATTTGTGACACCAACATAATACAAATTGATCTTAGCGGTCGATTGCTGGGTGGAGAGGGGAATACGTCCCCATAATTTTTTTAGGATGGGAAACAAAATATGCTTTGATGGAACAAAGATTTGATAGAAAAAAGACACATTTATGTATGTATCTATTATAGAGTTTCTGCTTTTATATGTGCTACCATTGTTGTTATTGTTGATACTTTGCAGCAACCACTGGCACAATACGAACCGTGTGTATTGTTGTATGACTCGTGATTCTTTTGATGGCTCATACACACGGCCTCGCGCGTACACATGTGTAAGATGAAGATGATTCATCTTACGTATTTTCATAGTATTTGTTTATTTTATTTTATTATGTGTGCATTTTATTATGATTGGATATGTCGAAACAATAAGTCATATATATATGTATATATATATATATATATATATATATATATATATATATATATATATATGTTTTTATATATATGTATGTGTGTACGTGTGTGCGTGTTTATTATTTTTTTATCTAGAAATTTATATATATATATATATATATATATATATATATATATATATATATATATATATATATCTTTTTCCGGATTTTTATTGGTAAGATTGTAAATATTATTTTGTGGATGAATTTTGAGAATTTAGACAGTGTGTTAAAAGTTGAGTGTTCGAGAAGAAAATAAAAGTTTGAAGAGACGTGCTGCAGAGAGAAATTGGAATTAACAAAAGATTTGCTAGAACCGTGCGAAATTCTACAAAGTGAGATAATTCAGTTTTTTGAGTCCAGTTGAAAGATTATATACAAGGAAGAATAATTAAGTTAAAATAAATTCGAGAAATATTGTGTTATAAATAACTTCGACTTTAACGTTACGAATCGCTAGAAAGTATATTCCTCTACGTTTACATTGGTGACCTCGACGTATTTACGCATTTTCATCCGTAAATATATTTTCTGAAGTTGTTTGATCACAAGTGACCGAATTTTTTTTTTCTTTTGTGAAAGATGTCTGACGAGAAATTCATTGCGATGGGACAGGCTCTCGGCTATTCCGGAGTGGATTTAAGGAGTTATGTCAAAGAGTTGAAGGATGAAGAAAGGGTTAAGAGAATGGAGGAACGGGAAGAAAAAAAGGCTCAGCAGGAGCGTGAAGATAAAATAGCACAACAAGAACGGGAACGTGAAGAACGAGAACTCCAACTTCAACAAGCTAAAGAAGAACGAGAACTCCAACAAGCTAAAGAAGAACGAGAACTTCAACTTCTACGTGAGCGCGAACAACGCCAACATGAATTGGAATTGAAGAAGCTAGAATTAGAGGCCCTAACGAAAAAAGAGCCAAAGGTAGAGGTAACAAAGATTCCATATCCAAAGTTCTCGGAGGGTGACGACGTGGACGCATTTCTGCTCCGTTTTGAGGCATTGGCCACGGCAAATGATCATCCAAAAAAGGGTTGGGGAATGCTTCTGGGTTCCTTGCTCAGTGCTAAGACATTGGAAGTGTTTGGCCAACTCGGCGAGAGTCAGATGCAGGATTACGAGTCGGTAAAAGAGGCACTCCTTCGCCGTTTTGGGAAGTCGGCAGAAGACTACCGAATAAAGTTTCGAGAGTCAAAGCTTGAACCAGAAGAGACTTGGGAACAGTATCTGGTGCGACTAGATAGTTACCTCAGGCGCTGGGTGGATCTCGCGGGTACAAAAAACTATTTGTTTTTGTTCCTAAAAGAGCAGTTCTTTGGAAAGTGTCCGTCGGGAATGGCTGAGTATTTGTTGGAGAAAGAAAGCGGTGACGTCAAGGAGTTGAGTCGCTGGGTCAACAAGTACAATCAAGCTCACCCAGTCAAAAGCTTGGCAAAGGTCGAGAACGCAAGCAGGATTAGCGGAAATCGTGGTCAACCAGACTCTGACTTGGGAATGGTTGGACCACGCTGTTACAATTGCAATAAGCTGGGCCATATGGCAAAGGATTGTCATCACGCTGGACAGATCGCGAGGGACTACAGTCAAGGCACTCAAGCAACTCCAGTCATGTGCCAAGCGCGTAGAGAGGCCAACTTGACACCACCATGTAAAGATTCTGGAGTAGTGAATGCATGCGCGGTCATGGTGTTGGATGGTAAATTGAATGAGGTCCAATTAAAATGTGGATGCTTTTCACCGGTAATAGCGGATGGTTGTTTTCACTCAGGAGAAAAGTTTAAATTAACCAGAGGGTTTGTGAACAGAAAACCGGTAAAAGTTTTGAGGGACACTGGCTGTACTTCCATAATAGTAAAGGAATCATTAGTGCACCCGCGTCAGATGACCGGAAGAACAAGACCCTGTGTTTTGATCGACGGCACAGTTCGGGTGGCTCCAACAGCAGTGGTAAAAATCAAAACAGACTGGTTCAGAGGAACCAGGGAGGTAGTGTGCATGAAAAACCTACTTTGCGATCTCGTGCTGGGAAATGTTGAAGGGGTAAGGGGTTTTGATGCAATGGCGGCAGGAAAACGCTTTGGTCGGAAACCACAGAAATCCGCTTCCAACTACGACAGCACTCAGAGGAATGATCGGGTAAATTTTAGAAAATCGTCGGCTAACTCGGAGCTGTATCAAAGCAAGGAAAGAAACACGTCTGCCATTTCAAAGGTAGGAAATAAAGTTGAGGCAAAAGTTCAAGCTTTGAATCCACCAAAAGAAAGACCAAGGCTCAATCTTCTGCCTAGAGGCCAAAATGGAGGGGTGGGGAAAGATGGAAAGTTGAATTCGGCAATCTTCGGAGATGCCCGCCCTGTTGACACAGCATGCAGAGAGATAGAGATTGAGAATAAGTTGAAAGGAAACTATTTCAAAGGCAAGGAGAACATCGGTGCTGACTTTCTTAGTCGTAAAGAGAGTGACGATGTAATCAAGAAACACTGACGCGTTTCTTTTTTCGAAGAGGGGGGATATGTAAGATGAAGATGATTCATCTTACGTATTTTCATAGTATTTGTTTATTTTATTTTATTACTAGCAGTGCCCGTTGCGGCTTCGCTCGCATGAAATTAGAGAGTTTGAACCGTGCATCCATAGTAGAGATCAATTTTTTAGGTCTCGGCTCGGCCCGTCGACAACTTAGCCCAGCCCGTTTTAAAAACCCAAACTCCTTGCCCGGCACAGCCCGTCTGAATTAGGCCCGGCCCATTCTTACAGGCTTAGAAGTTCTATATACTTGATGAAAAACTTCGTCCCGTCCCACCTTGACTTCAGGTTTGGCCCGGCCCAACTGAAGACCCTAAAATCACTAAAATATCTATATACTTGGTGAAAAACCTCGGCCCGTTCCACTTTGATTTAAGGTTTGGCCTGACCCGTGTGAAGACTCTAAAATAACGGCTTGGCCCGGCCGGTGATAAACTGAACTTAGCTACTTTTAACCGGCACAAAACTTCAAAATACTAATTTTTACATTTGTAGCACTTACAGTTTTTGAGTAGCAGTTATTTTGAAATCAAATAACCCTTTTTTCCACCCCACATTTGATGTCCTGGAAACCAAATTTTTAAAAAAATGTTGAAACACTTATATCATAATTTTTTGAGTAAATACTAAATACTAATTTTGACATCTGTAGCATTCACAGTTTTTGAGTAGCAGTTACTTTAAAAACCAAAGAAACTTTTTTCCACCCCACATTTGAGGTCCTGAAAACCAAAATTTCAAAAAATGGTGAAACACATATATCCTTATTTTTAGAGTAGAAACTAAATACTAATTTTTACTTTTGTAGCATTAACAGTTTTTGAGTAGAAGCTACTTTAAAAACCAAATAACCCAATTTTCCAACCCACATTTGAGGTCCGGGAAACCAAATTTGTATAAAATGGTGAAACACGTATATCTTTATTTTTAGAAAAGAAACTAAATAATAATTTTTACATCTGTGGTATTTACTGTTTTTGAGTAGCAGTTACTATAAAAGACAATTAGCCTTATTTTCCACCCCACATTTGAAGTCCTGGAAACCAAATTTTCAAAAAATGCTAAAACACGTATTTCATTATTTTTGGAGTAGAAACTAAATACTAATTTTTACTCCTGTAGCATTAACAGTTTTTGAGTAGAAGCTACTTTAAAAACCAAATAACCCAATTTTCCAACCCACATTTGAGGTCCGGGAAACCGAATTTTCAAAAAATGGTGAAACACGTATCTTTTTATTTTTCAAAAAGAATCTATATACCAAATTTCAGAAAAAAATTTTAGAAAAAATTTTTAGAAAAAAGTTTGTTTTCCAGTTTTTTCCCCTCAGGAGCAAAATTTTCAAAAATCCTTTCTTAGCGGATGTTTACGCTATAAAAGTAATATAAGTTCCAAATTTCACGTTCCTAGGATGAGGCGTTTGAGCTCGGCGTTGATTATGAGTCAGTCATCTGTCAGTCAGGACATGTTCTTTTATATATATAGATGTGTGCATTTTATTATGATTGGATATGTCGAAACAATAAGTCATATATATATGTATATATATATATATATATATATGTTTTTATATATATGTATGTGTGTACGTGTGTGCGTGTTTATTATTTTTTTATCTAGAAATTTATATATATATATATATATATATATATATATATATATATATATATATATATATATATATATATATATATATATATATATATATATATATATCTTTTTCCGAATTTTTATTGGTAAGATTGTAAATATTATTTTGTGGATGAATTTTGAGAATTTAGACAGTGTGTTAAAAGTTGAGTGTTCGAGAAGAAAATAAAAGTTTGAAGAGACGTGCTGCAGAGAGAAATTGGAATTAACAAAAGATTTGCTAGAACCGTGCGAAATTCTACAAAGTGAGATAATTCAGTTTTTTGAGTCCAGTTGAAAGATTATATACAAGGAAGAATAATTAAGTTAAAATAAATTCGAGAAATATTGTGTTATAAATAACTTCGACTTTAACGTTACGAATCGCTAGAAAGTATATTCCTCTACGTTTACAACATGTGTTGTATGATAGTAGAGCAGAGAAGACAGTGGTCACAAAAAATTAAAATGTCAAAAAATGCTAAAGCATGTCCGTTTTAAACTATGCAAACATATATTTAAACAATCTAATATAATACAACTAACCTAAATAGCTGAGTAGAACAGGTAGGAAAACAAGTCCATGAAGTGCACCAAACACTACAATTCCCAGGTACATACGGAAGTAATACACCTGAAACAACTGGGATTTGGAAAATGCAAGCACGATGATGCCTCCAAGTTTGGTTAGTGTTATTCCACTGAGTACCTGGAAATCATAATATTCCTATTTAATTCAAATACTCTTTATAAATATTATAGAAAACATTAAAAGCTCATTCTCCTGCAAGTCTTCGAAAAAGAAATAAAAAACTAAATGAAAACATTGAAACAAAACAGATTAAAAGATTGTTTAATAATACATGAGATGCTGTTATATGTAAATATCACCATTTATTGTAAACAGATATTAATGGCAAATTGGAAATAAATAACAACAGTCATTAAATGAAAAGAAGCTGACTTACAGAACTGCCCATGTGAACAAGAGCTTCTCTAGACCTTTCTACTCTCGTTGGAAGAGAAGAAAAAGCAAATGCCCTGGCAATATGTGAGCAGAACTCGACTGATATTCCAATGCATATTACGATGTTGACCAAAGATAACGCATTCAATTCAATAGTCCACAAGAACATCAAACCAAACAGGCTGGTCGTCGTCATGATCACTGTTACTATGACGATGACGGATGTCCAGATGTCAAAACCGAGCAAGACAAAAGTGACCACGAGGATGGAGGTGAGGCAAACGCAAATGTTTACGATGGCGTTGTCTTTGATGGTCAAATATTGTTCGTAAAAGACGTAGAAAACGCTGGAAAATTCAAGAAAATTATAATTTGAAAGAAAACGTCTTTCTCTCTCTTGAAAACATTTCTCTTTTATATCCATAAAATTTAATTAGTCATGAAATATAAATGAAAATCCAAGCGATAAAAATTGACAATTATCTTACCTGTATGGAAAAATAGTTTGTGAAACTGGAAGTTCCGAATGAGATATGTTCTTCTCAGATAAAATTGATCTCGTGATATTATCTCCAAGTTCTCTGGCATACTTGAGGGCCCCGATGAATTCATTGGAAGTGTTAAGGACTTTATGATAAGTCATGAAATACGAGGCGCCAACTTGATCGCTACCAGTTGAATCTTTTAATAATTTTACTGCCGATCCATATGCTGCATGTCCTCTGCAGATTTCAATGAATGAAATTATAGCATAATTATTTAAATTATCCATATAATAATTTAAATTAAAGTTGCAGTGGGAGTAAAGTTTCTTATATAGTCTGTCTAAACAAGAACTACAACCAAACAAAACAGAACTACAACCAAACAAAACAGAACTACAACCAGACAAAACAGAACTACAACCAAACTAAACAGAACTACAACCAAACTAAACAGACAACCATACATGGACGTAAAGTAAAGTTCTTGAAGCAAAAAAATAGAGAAAAATGTCCCGTGAATATTCCATTTTTTGATATGGCTCGCCATTTAACATTTTGTTTTAGTTTTAAAACTGCAATAAATAATACAACATTGTAATACTATGCTTAATACAATCAACTGATTGATACCAGCAAAAATGCGTATATGAATGAGCCTAGAGATGAACCGAGAGACTTGACAATTAAAGCAAAATAGCTTTAATTGCATATGTACAAACTCTTCATGAGTCAATTTAATGATTTTATCTGTTTAATAAATTAATTTTAATTAGTATATAAATAAATAAATTAATAAATAAATAACAAATGGAGTTTAATAATTAAAATTAACAAATTTTATTAATAAATTAAAATTGATTTATTCAGTATTACATAAGCCTAAAACTATGCTGAACCAATAGCATGCATGTGCATTTACGTGTAGACAATATGCTGACCTCTCAAGACTAAATGGTACAAACTAAGCTGCTAGTCGAAAAAAATTTATTTTTTAATTATATAATAATCTATATATAAACTATAATAATAATAATAACAAGTAAAGGAAAAAAAGAGTTTTTTAACATAAACTTTGATTTCAAATACACTCGATGTAATAAAAGTTTGTAACAAGTAAATGAAAAAACGAGTTTTTTAACACAAACTTTGATTTCAAATACACTCGATGTGTGTCTGTGTGTATGTATATGAAAGATGTTCAAATTACGTTTTTTTTAATCAATTGAATCATGTATTGTCATCCAATATAAACCTATGCTGAAAGTTTCAGCTTCATAGCTAGTCAAAAAGCTGGTTAGATTTTACTTGCAAGATTTACGTACAAAGAAAGCCATACACACAAACAGAGATTGTAACCTAAATAAAAGTTTGTAATAATACAATTGGTAACATGCCATATGTCAGTTGTTTGTATAGAGTATACATAAAATTGATTTGTAAACCAATTAATATAAAACACGATTTCCTTCTCTTTTCATTTCTCAACCATATGAAATAAAATTACATACAAACCATATGAAATAAAATTACATACAAACCATATGAAATAAAATTATATACAAACCATATGAAATAAAATTACATACAAACCATATGAAATAAAATTACATACAAACCATATGAAATAAAATTACATACAAACCATATGAAATAAAATTATATACAAACCATATGAAATAAAATTACATATAAACCATATGAAATAAAATTACATACAAACCATATGAAATACAATTACATACAAACCATATGAAATAAAATTATATACAAACCATATGAAATAAAATTACATACAAACCATATGAAATAAAATTACATACAAACCATATGAAATAAAATTATATACAAACCATATGAAATAAAATTATATACAAACCATATGAAATAAAATTATATACAAACAATATGAAATAAAATTATATACAAACCATATGAAATAAAATTACATACAAACCATATGAAATAAAATTATATACAAACCATATGAAATAAAATTATATACAAACCATATGAAATAAAATTATATACAAACCATATGAAATAAAATTATATACAAACCATATGAAATCAAATTATATACAAACATATGAAATATACAAACCCTTTGGGACAGGTCTCTCCTGGAATATCTTCAAGAAACCACGGAAGATGTTTGTTAAATGAGTCTCCGATTGGACGATCTTTTTCTCTCGTTATATTACACTTGACACAATCTGTGCTATTTACTGTAAAGTTTCGTATCAATTAAGATAAAATTTCACAGCCGGTCTAATGAGGGTCTATAAAGCAATTAGTTGAACCAACCGATTGATCTGCAGAATGTGCCATTGTCCTTGAACTCTCGACAGCACGAACTGTCAGTTGCCGACCAATCAAAATAATCATCGATCCATGATGATGGAGGGGATGCTATGTATGAACTGCAATCAGTAAATTTATTACCTATATATATATTACACCGATATAAGTTTTGAAATTTCTGAAAAATCATTTCATCTTCCTATTCCTCCTTTCTTCCTCTCATGCTCAGCATCCACAAATCTTCCTTTTTCCAAATAATAATACCCCAACCAACATTTTTAAAAGAGCAAAAACATTTCATAATTTCTGAACTACCAATGGGAAATTATAATAATCGTAAGAACCACAGTACTCAACTAACAACCTGTCCGTTAATATCAACATATCAGCTAACCAATCGAGTTGTCTCGTGGCACCAAAGATTTGTTCCAAAACCGAATTATCATTACATCCACTTGATCCACAGACTTGATTTTGATCTTCAACGTTTGAATAATTGTGTCCTTCACCGACGACAAAGTACACAGGAGATCCAGTCGACAAAAATCGTTCCATTGAATTAAAATACTTCAAGACGTACGAGTCCTGAAATTATTCATTAATTAATTTGAAACCAGATATCTTTAAACTTCGTTAATAATCACCAAAGTAACGATTCTTAAAAATAAAAAGTTTACTTACTTCAGGCAAAGAAAGTTTAGAGTCCAATCCGACTTCAACTTTGTGTACCGCAGCTAAGCAGAAACAGAACCAGCCAGTGAAGATGACAAACTGTAACAAAAATTGACAAATTTAAATAGAGAAAAAACTGCAATATTTATAGGTTTAAATAAATAAAAACAGCATGAATAAATAAATAAATAAAAAATAAATAATAAATAAACAGCATATAAATAAACAAATAAATAATTTATTGAATTACCACAAAAGGCCGAACAAATGGATTCAAAAGAAACTTGGAAAGTTTGTTTTTGACAAATTTGTAGATGACTCCATTACGACGTGCAGCTTTTTCATCAATAAGAACATCGTCATCGTCATCATCAACGTCATCGCCATTTGCATTTATTGGAGGAACACAGCAACACAAGTCAGGACGGCCAGACTGAAAAACGATGAAGTGCTGTTTATTTATCATTTACATGTTGTTATTTATGTGTTACTAGCGGGGTTACCCGGGGTTTCTAGAGCTTTTTCTATCGTTTTTCTCCCTTGCTCCCGTTTCCTTCCCTGCTTGCTCTCCCACTTGCTTTCTTGCTCCTTCTCGCTCTCCCACTTCCTCTCTCTTTCCCGCTCCCTGTCACTTTCCCGTTCCCATTCGCTCTCCGTTGCTTTCCTGCTCTCGCTAATTTTCTTTCCTCCATTCTCTCCTAACTTCTTTTTGCCCATAAAACGTAAAATAGATTTGCTAAAACCTGCTTGAAACCTTCAAACTTTGTTACGTAAACTAAATCTAAATTTTTTTATGCAATAACCTTTGATGTTCATACATAGCACTTTTGACCTAGAAAGAATGTTGGTCATAACAAAAATTAAACAAATTTTTTTATAATTAAAAATACCTTATGACCTTCTAATCATTTATGAGTTGTTTATGTGTCATTTACATGTTGTTTATGTGTCATTTACATGTTGTTTATGTGTCATTTACATGATGTTTATGTGTCATTTACATGTTGTTTATGTGTCATTTACATGTTGTTTATGTGTTGTTTACATGTTGTCTACATGTTGTTTATGTGTCATTTACATGTTGTTTATGTGTCATTTACATGTTGTTTATGTGTCATTTACATGATGTTTATGTGTCATTTACATGATGTTTATGTGTCATTTACATGTTGTTTATGTGTCATTTACATGATGTTTATGTGTCATTTACATGTTGTTTATGTGTCATTTACATGATGTTTATGTGTCATTTACATGATGTTTATGTGTCATTTACATGTTGTTTATGTGTCATTTACATGTTGTTTATGTGTCATTTACATGATGTTTATGTGTCATTTACATGATGTTTATGTGTCATTTACATGTTGTTTATGTGTCATTTACATGATGTTTATGTGTCATTTACATGTTGTTTATGTGTCATTTACATGATGTTTATGTGTCATTTACATGATGTTTATGTGTTGTTTACATGATGTTTATGTGTCATTTACATGATGTTTATGTGTCATTTACATGATGTTTATGTGTCATTTACATGATGTTTATGTGTCATTTACATGTTGTTTATGTGTCATTTACATGTTGTTTATGTGTCATTTACATGATGTTTATGTGTCATTTACATGTTGTTTATTTATTTATTTATTTTATTTATTTATTGGTACACGAACAGAGGGACCCAAAGGGCCACTAATACTGTTCGGACAAAACACAATAAAAACTAAAGAAAAACAGAACAAAATATGTTGTTTACATGATGTTTATGTGTTGTTTACATGTTGTTTATGTGTCATTTACATGATGTTTATGTGTCATTTACATGATGTTTATGTGTTGTTTACATGATGTTTATGTGTTGTTTACATGTTGTTTATGTGTCATTTACATGATGTTTATGTGTTGTTTACATGTTGTTTATGTGTTGTTTACATGATGTTTATGTGTCATTTACATGATGTTTATGTGTCATTTACATGTTGTTTATGTGTCATTTACATGTTGTTTATGTGTCATTTACATGTTGTTTATGTGTCATTTACATGATGTTTATGTGTCATTTACATGTTGTTTATGTGTCATTTACATGATGTTTATGTGTCATTTACATGATGTTTATGTGTCATTTACATGATGTTTATGTGTCATTTACATGTTGTTTATGTGTCATTTACATGTTGTTTATGTGTCATTTACATGATGTTTATGTGTCATTTACATGTTGTTTATTTATTTATTTATTTTATTTATTTATTGGTACACGAACAGAGGGACCCAAAGGGCCACTAATACTGTTCGGACAAAACACAATAAAAACTAAAGAAAAACAGAACAAAATATGTTGTTTACATGATGTTTATGTGTTGTTTACATGTTGTTTATGTGTCATTTACATGATGTTTATGTGTCATTTACATGATGTTTATGTGTTGTTTACATGATGTTTATGTGTTGTTTACATGTTGTTTATGTGTCATTTACATGATGTTTATGTGTTGTTTACATGTTGTTTATGTGTTGTTTACATGATGTTTATGTGTTGTTTACATGATGTTTATGTGTTGTTTACATGATGTTTATGTGTTGTTTACATGATGTTTATGTGTTGTTTACATGATGTTTATGTGTTGTTTACATGTTGTTTATGTGTTGTTTACATGTCTTTTATATACAATTGACAAGTCATCTATGTGTTGCAAAAACATCACATTTTAAACTGAATTTATGTCATTGAACAAAATTAACGACTAATAATATGAGTTGCTCATGAAACAAAAATATAAAAATAAATAAGAAAATAATATTCAAACATACCAAAATAAACCAAAAGATAAAAACTTTAGTAATGTATTATTAATATTCGATGACCTGTCATGATTACCACAGAAAATCAACACAATATTTATATTTTCCTTGTAAATCTTCACCACTTATAAACTTACTTCAATTAATGAAAAAATAACTTACGACTTGTCTGTAGGCGTCAAATGTCATGAGGCTGACAAAGCAGGAGATTTGGAGGAGAAAGTCAAACAATACAGCCAGAGCTGCATACAAACTGAATATTTTAACTGCTGGCATGGGAGTTAAAGCACCTGATGAAGAAATAATTTGAATAAATTTATTTAACCATTGAATCTTATTGTTGGTATTTGTTATACATTCAGAAAAAACACAGAATCACTTTTAATTCATTACCTAAGAATATGTTAAAAACATTTTCAGGGGTAGTAACAAGAAGAGCACAACAGAGACAAATATTGCATGAATGATGCTAGTGCTACTATAATTCTTGTGTTAAAGCAATTTATACATTTCTAATCATGTCTTAACTAACAAAGACTCAAATTTATTCTCTCATAAATTGAGTGGTCCCTATTAAAGGCATAAAATCCCTATACACTTGGCAAAAAAATCTCGACCTGGCACACCCAAAAACCCCTAAAATCACGGCCCGGCATATTAAGGAAAGCATCCTGTGACACCCCCTTGCACATGCAACACAAGTACTAACACTGTGAAAAACATGCAGATTGTTGAAAATTTAACATATTAGTCAAGAACAGAGCACTGCATGGTAGTAAAATTTGCAATTAAATAATTATCTCGAAAGGAATTAATTAACGAGGAGTTCCAGACAAAACAGAACTCACTGAAAAGGCGAGAAATTAAAAGAGCGATTGAGGAAGTTTTGAGGTTAGAGCAGAATAGACTGCCCACATGTAGAATGAGAACAGAAGTTAGTAGAAATCAGTATGCTTGCAAAAGAGATTGTCTAAATGCAATGCAGAGCAAATATATATATAGCATCTTCATATTTGCAGCAGATGCTGTTACAGAAACGCTTTACTAGAAAACATAAAATCGAATACAAATGAATAAATTAAAAGACATAAAGAAAGAGTTTGTATGCTCCTTGTTGTAGCAATGTGCCAAACAACTATCTGCATGGATGTTCAATAAGCTGTTCTCAAACAATATATGAGCCTATTTAATATATTATGTCAGCTGGGATTAAAAGAAATAACACAACATTAAAAGATTGTCACAGAATTAAATATATGCTGCCTTATTAATTGCAGTGTTTGTTTATTGTTAATTGTATTTCTTTTAAAAAAAATTAAAATAAACTTTAATAAAAATTGGTTGAGAAACCTATAAAACCGTTCTCCTTACAAAAGACTTCATCACCCCCTAACCACGACAAAAGCTCAACCTCAGAGCTGTTTTTGACCCCATAGTTTAAATTTTCCTGCATACATCACAGTCCTCGCTTCCCTTGCTCGGGTTCAAAAAGTCATTCCCTCTAAGAAATCTCAGATCTGCCACTAAAATTCCACATTACTCTGCTGCTTCTCTGTTTAATATTAAATCCTTTAAACTAACTTTACTGTGCTTGCTTGAGCCCTTTGACACTTAAAAAAAACAACTTCCCAAGGTGAAATTTGGTAGATTTTTTTGTCAAGGATTTTACATTCTATGAAGTTTTCAGATCGATTGGACAATAATTGAATAAAATAATGAGTAAAATAAAATTAAATTAAAAATTCTTTTCAGAGAAATGAACCATCAGCTTTTTGTTTATTTAAAATAGCATTATTTAATTAATTAATTCATAATAAAAACTTTTTTTTCCATATTGATTAAAAAGTTTCTTCTAATTTCAACCCCCACATACTTCACATATCAAGTATTTAGAAGGCTGTGGTCAATGTTTTTCTATTTTATAGACTTATTATCATCAAAAAATGATTTGCAAAAAGCTAGAAGCTGCTGAATTACAAAATATAGAGGATTTGATAAAAACGAAGCTTTTAACGATTCACTTGTTTTTTCAGCTATCTCAATAAACTAACCCAAAAAGAAAGCCAAGGATTCAGAAACACTTGTGAGCAGCATGCTTGGTCCAACCTTTCCCACAACTCTTCCAACCATTTCTTCGATACTTTCACCTTTCTTTCGTTCTAGTCTCTGCATAGAATATTTGTAACATGATCAAAATATGTTCATTTTTTACCGGACTATATAAACAAGCTTATACATTTTTCCTTTCAATTTAAAATTATTTTGTTAGTAGTAACTAAGCAAATGATTAATAAGAAAATTTACTTGGAATGCTTGTACGAGTATAAAGATGTTGTCAACTCCAACAGCAAGTACTAGGAAGGGTATGACTTCAATGATTATTAAAGTTGCAGGAATCTTCAAATAGCTGAAGAATCCAATACTAGATGACACAGAGAGAAGAACAATCAAAACTCCTGAAAGTCCTAATGATATTTTCATATCAACCTTTAGAATAACAAATAAAAAATTAAAAAAAATTAAAAGCATTCAAGCCCAAAATAAGATTCAAGTACACTATAGAAAGAATTGGTGTACAATTCATTCACAGAGTTTCATGTTTAAAAACTTGCTATGCAAGTCAAGCTACTGTGTTTATTGAACATCTAACTAATTTGCTTCAAGTCAAATATTTGTCAGTGTTTGCTATTAGGAGCACATATAAATTTAATTGCACGTGTAAATTTAATTGCACATGTAAATTTCATTGCACGTGTAAATTTAATTGCACGTGTAAATTTAATTAATGATAATGATAATGAATCCGAGTTTTATTAAAGTGGTGTATGTTCTTCAAAAGAACTTCAAGACCACTGTAGACGTTAAGGAAAAAATTTAGTAAACAGAAATGTTTTTAGTGCTGTGTGGAAACTGGCTGAACTGGATGTAGAGATGATGTGGAAAGGGAGTTTGTTCCACATTTCAGACCCAATCACGTCGATGGATCTTCCGTCGGTGTAATGAGGAGGACCCTGGATGCTGATCTGAGCCTCTGCCGACCCGGTACATTGGCTACATGAGCAAAAGACAGGTATGGAGGAGCTTGGCCGTGCAGAGATTTGTGTACTATTGTGGAAATCTTGTACTCGATTCGTTGCAGAATGCGAAGCCAGTGGAGATCTTTGAGAATTGGGGTGACATGGTCATATTTCCGAGCATTGTAGATTATTTTGGCGGCTGTGTTGATGAGAGTTTGAAGCCGATCCAGATGACAAGAAGGAAGGCCGGCTACAGTTGAATTTCCGTAATCAATCTTTGGAAGAACCAAGGCGGTTATGAGAATTCTCCGGGCGTCAATTGAAAGATGAGAGGAGATGCTGCGAATCTCTCTGAGAAGGCATAGCAGGAACGGGTCGTGTTGTTGATGTGACTGGCCATAGAATAATCTCAATCCAGCCAGATCCCCAGATTACGAACACGTCTTACTGGTGGGATCAGGTCGGAGCAGATTCGAACCGGCTTGGTAGGGAGAGTTGACGAACGTCGGAAAGACGAGCACCAGATCACTTCTGTTTTGTTGGAATTCAACAGGAGACGGCTGCTGAACATCCAACGGTCGACAGCGTCTACGCATCTTGATACCTTCATGGCAAGAGAGTCCGCGTGCTCCGGTCGGCAGCGGCCGTAGACTTGTGTGTCGTCGGCGTACATGTGGCATTGGAGACCATGCCCCCTGATGACTTCCTCGAGTTCAGCTGTATATAATGTAAAAAGAAGTGGGCCCAGCACAGACCCCTGAGGTACTCCACATGTTAATGATGTCACCGCTGATGCTGATGCGCCAGAGCGTATTGAGAAAGAACGTCCGGTCAAATATGATCCGAATCATTCAAGAACGACACTCTTCAAACCGAATGACGCTTCGAGGCATTTCAGTAATATGTGATGGTCAACGGTATCAAAGGCCGCTGAAAGGTCAAGCAGCGACAACTCGCCGTCGCCCGCGGCTTGCAGAATATCAGAAGACACACAAAGCACTGCGGTTTCGGTGGAATGGTGACGACGATAAGCCGATTGATGAAGAGGAAGAAGATTGTATTGCTCTAGATGCGCTAGGACTCTGCTGAGTACCAGCCGCTCTAAAAGCTTTGAAAAAACTGAGAGGTTAGAAATAGGCCGATATGAATTAACGTCGGCGGGATCCAGGGTAGATTTTTTTATCAACGGAGTGACGTGAGATGATTTGTATATAAGAGGAACCTTGCCAGAAAGAAGAGACTTGTTAAAGAGTTTGACCAAAACAGATGCAATGAATGAGGAGATTTTTTTCAGGAGCCAGGTTGGTATGGGGTCGAGCAGACCTTGTTTGTTTGGAAGGGCGAGTATGAGGCGGTTAACTTCATCTTCAGTTGTGGGCTGAAATTTCTCCAAGAGCACCGACGTTGCAATAGCTTGAAACAGCGGGGTTGGAGCTTTGGATGACGCTACACGAATCTTGTCTATCTTTGAGGTGAAATGTTTTAGAAAATTATCCACGCTAATTGACTGGGCAGAAGAAGTTTTTCCTCTGCCCATGATATGATTGAGGGAACGCCACATTTGGTGAGGCGATTTACTGTTCTTTAAAAAAGTTTCCACCCATTATGAGCTACGCTTGGACCGTATGAATCGTCTGTAGGCTCTCTGATGCGTATGCCAACTGTTTTCAGAGCTTTTCTCTCCATCCCTCTAGTCCGCCGTTTCATGGCGCGGCATTCTCCGTCGTACCACGGGTCCGATTGACGTAGACGGATGCGTGCCGTTTTCAGTGGGATCAAATGATCAACCACATTGAGAATTGCGCTGTTAAGCTGTGTGGCAGAGACATCAACGTCAACATCATCTGTAGCGCTAATGTCTGTAGAATTTTGTAAGTGGATTAATTTAAGAAATTTTTCCACATCCAACTGAGACCATTTCCTTGAGACTATTGTTTTGTAGACAGGTGGTGGGCGGGAAATAACAGACATCCAGCGAAGAAGCCGATGATCGGAAAAGTCGACTGGTATGACGTTCATGCTTTTGACGAATAGAGATCTTCGTGAGGCAACGACGTCAAGAGTACCTCCGAGTTCGTGAGTTGGTTGATGTACCCGAGGTGCGAAACCATGTGATGATAGACATTTTATGAATGCTATTGTGGTAGGTTCCTTTTTGCAATCCAGTCTTATGTTAAAGTCCTCGACAATGAGAACATCCTTCAAGACAGATACGTGTGACAGAAGATTATCAAGCTCACTAAAATATAGTGATGTTATGGGGCCAGTTTGTAGACAACCAGCGCTACCATTTTTTCGTGAGTAGATTGAAGACTGGCTGAAATAAATTCAAATGTCGTGATTTTGGTGTCAAGAACGTAAGGCTGAAGACTGATGCCTAGAGCGGCGACAACTGCCACTCCCCCATGGTTGACATTGAGCGACGCCGAGGCAGCAGCGCTCGGGTCCCTTGGCCGCGGTCGGTCGATGACTGTGAAGGAGGCAGCTCTAAGACGACATAGGGCGATAGAATTGGTATCATGCCATGTCTCAGTCAGAAAGATTACGTCGATACTTTGGCGGCGCAGTAACTCCAGGAACTTGTCAACTTTATTGTTTAACGATCTCGCATTTAGTAAACCAAATGTGAGGTTTGAGGCGAAAGAATCTTTGGAGTGACGACCGATAGAATGAGGCGATGAAGTACGACGTGGGTGACGGCTACCTGATCTTCTCCCTGGTAGTGATGATAACTCGTCACGTCCTTCCGAAGAATTCCGGCTTTTCTGAGAGAGCGTACAAGTTCGCGACTTGGAACGACAGGCTTGTTTAAGCTAGCAAGCGCGCAGAGCACATCGTACAGGTTATGTATATGCTGAGCGATACACATACTTAAACAAGGTAGATATTTGAGCTAATATAACTATTAAATTACAATGTAATTACAAGAAACGTAACTCGCACAAAACAGTAGAACATGTAACAAGACCAAAAAACTCAGTTCGTAACCAGAAAATTGCTTAAAAAAGGGTAATTAAACAAGAAAAGCACGAGCGAAAACAGAGGCAGCCGTACATTCAGCGCCTAAATTCAAATTGCACGTGTAAATTTAATTGCACATGCCTGTTTAATTGCGCATGTAAATTTAATTGCACAGCACATGCAGGGCTATGTCAACAACTATTAAATACATTTTTTCAAACTTAATTTTAAAGCACTAACAAAATGACCTAAAATATTGCATAATATGTAATTTATGCACATAAGATAACATGATTAGATACCAGTATGGTAGAGCATTTGTGATAAGATCCGAGAGTGATAGAGACATATGCAAACATAATGAGATAACTGATGAGAATGGTTGTCACATCCGATCTACTTTCACGGTCTAATTCATCTTCTATGGAACGCTGGAAATTGAAAAATTTGAATCTTTGATTAAATCAGAATAAATTTATAATTATCTTTAAAATAAATTAAAACATTTTAAAGGAAGTAAAAAAACTAAAAATAACAAAACAAATACTCTGTTAAATGATGTTCACTCAGAACAGCTATTAAGTCTCTTATGCCACTCTAAATTCGTCAAACATCATCATCATCATCTTCACTGCAATTACTAGCATCCTTATCAATATGCTAATATTATTCAATTTTTTAAAAACTTAAGAACCTCTGCTGAGTAATGAACGTTGATGAGATCGCTCTTGTACTTTCTCATGAAGTCGAGAAACTCTTTCTCCCACGCGAGCGCTTTCTTTTGAAATTCAGGATTCTTGTCGTTGCGAACAACGAAAGTTACAACTAGAGCTGACGAGTTCATGTATTCTTCTCCTGGCAAACAGATAAAAACTGTTTTATCAGGGAGTCTAATCAGTCAAACCCAACCTACAAGACCACAGAGGAAGGCAGACAGATGTGATCTGTCTAAATGGGATACAATGATGTTACATGGAAATTGCAAGTTCTGTAACATAGCTTTATTTTAAGGACTAGGTCTACTCATTCTGCTAATTTAAGCTGCTAACTTCCAGACAAAAGAATCAAGAATTGAACCCTCAACCTCTGGTCACAAAGCAGGAGCATTACAGTAGTTCATCTAAAAATCCAGTTTAAAAAATAAAATTGTTAAAATAAAACATAGATCATACTTGGAAAACCACCAAAAACCGTATTTGGGTTAATAGGCCCTCCAAAGTCACCGAAACAAGACATATTCATCCCAGCAACGCCATCAACAGTACTGTCATTTAAGGTCATTGAATTCCTAGAGACAAGAGCAAAATCTTAGATTTTAACAACATTTAAGAACCACAGCAGTGAGTTACCAATGAGCTACTTTGTGCTATTGTAATAGTATTTTAAATATATCTAACACTGAGCACATAATCAGGTGTGATAAGTAATCTCCGACAATTAAAGAATCGACGACGTTGATCCTGTGAAGTGTCTCGTTACTGTTTTGGAAATAATTGAGAACAGACATGATCGTACAGTTGTCGTTGTCCGGCCGTAGAGGTGAGAAGCAGATATCCTTCAATGATACTTCATTCCCAGACGTATTCGCTTTCAGATTCATTACTTCCAACTGTAGGATGAGAACTTCCTGGAGTACTTCTAGCTTCAGTGCAGGTCCAAAGATCGGACTTGAATCTTGCGATGTGTTCATATCGGGCACCCAACTGGACAGGTTGTTAGGTCTAATGATTAGCATTTCAGTCCGATAGAAAGGCCTGTAACGGCATAAAAAAAAAGAAAAACATTTGTGAAGGAACTTATAACAAGATCAATAGTCATATAATTTGAAAATTTGGTCAGGCAGCCATAAATTTATAGTATTCGAATCTCTAAAAATATTATGAAATTATAATGCCCCCATATAAATCTGATATTCATAAAACTGAATGAGGTTCAATAGGAATAGGATTATCAAGAAATTATAAAAAGACACAAACCCAAAGTTATTATCAAAATATTCTTTCTCTTTACGAGCCCTGCTATCAGGAGCTGACCAAAGTTCAATCGGATCAGTCACAACTTCAAAATAGAGAATGCCAGACGTAAGAGCCGCACAGACCATGATGGACACGATCACGATGAACAATCTCTTTCTGGCACAAAACTTTCCCCACCATGCAAATCCTTTCTCAAGAGCATTTTCTACTTTTACTTGAAATTTTTCCATCATGGAAGGTTCTCCCCCGTGGTCGATGAGAGACAACAAGTCGGAATCATTCGATGATGATGAAACGTTATCTTCATTGTTAACTTCATTTATGACGACATTTAGAGATTTTCTTCTTTTCAAACAGATATTCGATATTAACTGCAAGACATTCTTCTTTTTATTAATAATTCATTATTAAACGAGCAAAATGAAATGCACAATAAATCACTCACCAGACCCATGAAGAACAGGATGACAAAAACAATAAACACACAGAGAAGACTGAAATAAACACCATCCATTCCGAATACGATCCAACTCTTTTCCTCGGGGCATGGTATGTATGCCGGGCAGGCCTCTGCACAATCTTGGCACGAACAGCTACCATTGCAAGACTGGGTTTCGGTTTTCATCGGATGAAGAGTTTTGTTGTGCGTAACGAACGTATGGTTTGATGAAATACTGAATTCTATTTTGAAATTGCGATTATATTCACTCAGGTAATCCAACCATCCCTAAAAAAATGAAAAATATATATAAGACAAATAAAAGTGGGCTTAACACCGATGTTTTAAAATGTTCACCCTGTGCTCAAAGAACAATATTAAAAAATGAACAAAATGACTGTCAAGGCATTCTTTGAACATTCTATTAAGCGTAAACATTCTAGTTAAAATTGACAACCGTATGTGGGTTCTTTTAGAATGGTTTTTGTAATTTATTAAAATTAACAATAAAACGAAGAATTTACTTTCTTTTTTGTATTTTCTACAAGTTCATCTAGAGCCATGAAAAGATGGGAAACTGACATAACAGGGATCCAGATTTATAATAATATTTTATGCAATTTTGTCATTATTACTTAATGTTCAGGTTGAATTATGAACTGTTCCATAATAATGATAATAATAATATATTCTTTAAAAGTGAAAGCAAGACTATGTTAGGATTCTGTTAGTGCTCTTGAGCCAACTAACAATCATATTATACTTAACTAAAATCTTCACCATATCCTGTCACAATGATGTTTCATAAGCATCAAACCCCCATTTTTAATAGTACTAGAGACTGCCTCTGAATATGATGACTACCAGATACAATGAAACAAGAGATTGTTGCATTTTAATTAGTTTTTTAATTGATCGACTCTAGTTTTTGAAAGTCTTGTTTTTCTCTATAATGAATGACCGTTAGTTTGCCAACGATTGGCTCGATATCCACCAAAAGGACCTTAATTACAAATTCAAACATGGAATCTTTCAACATTTCCTTGATGCTCTCACTTCCAGATCAAGAAGTTTTTTTATTTTTTTATTTTATTTTATCATTTTATCAACCAACTTCTTAATAGTTTTTCTTTCTATTATCAAATCCAAAATTTCCTATATGTGAGATGAAGATGTCACATCTTACGTATATTTGTGTAAATAGCTTATTTTGTCTTTATTATGTTAATTAGTGTATTATGTATGTGCGTCGCTTGTATATGTATCCCGATTGGTCTGTGTATATATACGTGTATCCTTGTATATATACCTTTCTTCTAATTGGTCGGCGTATATCTATATATATATATATATATATATATATATATATATATATATATATATATATATATATATATATATATATACTAGTGGTTTTGCCCGTCCCAAGGACGGATGTTTTAAAATTACGATGTACTTTGGACACATTTTATAAAAAATAGTCAACAAAAACAAAATGACATTTGATAACCATAAATTTTTTTTTATAGATAAGCAAATTTAATGAAATTTTTTATTGTGTTTAAATTTTCAATTTACTAACGTATTTCATATAAATTCAAAGGATGTGAAAATTAAAGAGTGCTATAATTAGTTATTAAAGAATTTCAGTATACACGACATTTCTTGTGAATTGACGGCTATCGTTGAGAAGTGGTCCTTGCTTCTGAGATTTTTTTCAAATCTCATTATATAATATTTTTCGATTGCAGCGCCACTTCTTTTGATCTCTAGAACTGAGAGTGTATATAGGTACAATTGCATAATAACTTTTATTACACGCCTGCGAGCAATCATTTCTTACGTGCACATCGATATCGTCTATACGACTAATTACGTAAGCTTGACAGAATCAGTGAGTGAGTCAGTCAGTGAGTGACGTGGGCTACTTTAATATATATATGTCAATCCTTTTCCTTTTCTGTAACTTCAGTATATATAGAAAACTCCGCCTTGCATTTGCAAGCCAGTCCCAAGCCTGGAGAAAGGAGGAGGGAAAAGTTAAAAAGAACAAATTATGATCCACGACAGGAAGTACTTAGGTGCTTCCTACATACAGCCATTTCAGTCTTAAAACACCTGGTGTAAAGGACTATAAACTAATATAAAAAAAAATATATATATATAGAAACTCCGCCTAGCTAATTGCGAGCCAGTCCCAAGCCTGGATAAAGGAGGAGGGACAGTTAAAAGGATCAAACTTTGATCCAAGACAGGAAATATTTATGTGCTTCCTACTCGGCCATTTCAGTCTTAAAACACCTGGTGTAAAGGACTATAAACTATCATAAAAAAAAAATGTATATATAGGCAACTCTGCCTCGCTAATTGCAAGCCAGTCCAAAGCCTGGATAAAGGAGGAGGGACAGTTGAAAAGATCAAATATGATCTACGACAGGAAGTACTTAGGTGCTACTTACATACAGATATTTCAGTCTTAAAACACCTGGTGTAAAGGACTATAAACTATTATAAAAAAAAATCGGTCAAGGAGAGTTAGTCGGTTCGTGAGATCTAGATTTAGAGTTTTAGAGAATAGACTCTGTAATTAGACAAGTTGACAAAAGTTATCTAATAGAATGAAAAGAATTGTCAGAATCAAGAGATTTCTGAAACGTGAAATTTAATTAGATTGAGTCAGTGCGAAAGAAGTACTAAGTCAGAATAATAGTTCGAGAAATATTGTGCTATAAATAACTTCAAGCTTTAACGTTACGAATCGCTAGCGAGCTAATTCGGCAACGTTTACACTATATTTTAAGGCAATTTATGCGACATTGTACAAGACGGACAAAGTAATAAGTGTGGCTTACAGCAAATGACCCGTAACTAATATTTATCAACTAATATTAGCAATAGCAAACCAATGTATGCTAAAAGATAAAACTTTTCGCTCAAGTTTTTTTTTAGTTTTAGTAAAATAAAATTGCTATTTTAGTGGCTTATTCAATGTAGTTAAAAACTAAACTTTTTAAGATTCACTCTATACTAGATTAATCAACATTAGAAACGAACCTACACTAAATCAATCTAAAGTAGAACAGTCTACAATAGAAAAATGTTCACCAACAAACCTGTGATGTACATGACTCAGGTGGGGCATTACAAAGCACCTTCAACACTTTTTGACCAGTGCTTGGATTTTGAACATTTCTACATGAATTGAGAGTTGATTCTATGAAATCTTTTGACACGACGTATATCAAGTCTTCCACTTGTTTCAAATTGTCCTCTTTGACAACAACCATGAAGTCACTCTGAGTTGGACTGCAAGTTGATTGACAGAACAAAGCTAAGAAATTTTCTAAACAGGCAGGACATCTTCTTAACATCTGTAATGTGATTAGTTTTAAAATTATTTCAAGTATTAGATAATTACACTAATTTTAAAACATGTAGTACTTTAACTGAAACACTAAGTTCTCATCTTATACCCTATAGTAAATTTTTTCCAACAAATTTTTTCAAGTTAAGCTTTTACTAACTAATAACAAGAATTATTTTTCAAGTCATTCCTTATTTATAAGAATTATTTGTCAAATCATTGATTTATTTATGTCAATCATTAATAAAAATAATTTGAAACTACATTAGACATCGTATTTTCAGAAAACCGAGTGGAAAATTTTTTTTCCATAATGTTATGAACAGCTCACTTCTCTTGGAGGTTCTGTAGTGGCATAGAATGTTCTAATTTGAACCTCATCACAACAAGTTAAAACTTCACTGGCTGTTGATAAAAAAAAATATCAATAAATCAATCTAAACCGATAACTCAAACAATTTATTGATTTTTATAACAATCTAAAAATTAGCTATTTTTGTACAAATTTATACAAATATTTAATTAATATCAAAGATTGTAATTGGATTCATGCCTGTGCACCAATATAATACTAAAACAAGGCATTATACTGCAATGGGCTGTCTTAAAACTGGTTAAATAAATGTTGACCACAAATGCTATGCTGAGAAGTCACTTGTTTAAATAAACACAAGAGCTTAATTATTTAACTGTAAGATGAAAATGCCAGGAACAATTTTAAAATATAATGAATGTTTCCTAGCCTAGATTATGCGTCTGATGTGAAGATAAAATTAGTGTAGTAATTACAAACAACCCAACAAAATTTCCATCCAATGAATAATTGTACTCTATGACAATTAAAAATGGTCTGGTTCTTAATTACCTTTGCAATGAAAGTTATTATTGCTACAAATGCATGCAAGAAACTGTGTTAAAAGAGATATAAATACACATTCATAAACAGTTTAAACACTCATCCTCACCTGGACAAGTTTAACATCACATGACCCAAATTGATCAAAATGTCATCTATATATATATATATATATATATATATATATATATATATATATATATATATATATATATATATATATATATATATATATATATATATATATATATATATATATATATATATAAATAAATGACTGTATGTATATTATGTATGTATGTCGTATGTTCTTTATGCATTGCTACACCATTCATCTGATCGTAATGAAATTTTTACACAACCTTGAGAGTCAATGGGAGATAATTATAGTGAAAAAAAAATTGAAATCGGTCACAAAATGAGCGGAGCGGAAGAGCGATCGGAAACGGGAATCGGAAAATGAGCGGAAACGGGAATGGAAAAGCGTCCGGGATCGGAAAAGCAACAGGGAGCGAGAAAGCGACCGGGAACGGGAGAGCAAGCAGGAACGGGAAAGCAACCGGGAGTGGGAGAGCAAGCGGGGAAGGAAACGGGAGCGAGAGAGACAAGCATTAGAAAAATCTCTAAAAACCCCGAGTAATGCCGGGTACCCCCAAAATGTCATATTGAATAAGATTGCATCATGAAAATATAGGTGTAGAAATTATTGGTAAAGTTCAACCTCACTGCAAATGAAAAACTAGCAAAGTGTGTACTTATACACTGTAATTATATATATATATATATATAAATATTTAACTACTCAATAAATAAGAGAACACGCATAATTGTACATACGAATAATTGTACATACGAAACAAAATATTAGACACGACTTCATTCATAATAACAGAAACAATCTCAACAAACTCGAGTTGTCTGGAAATAATCTTGGACACATCCCGGATAGAAGTTTGATCGCCTCTCGATCCTTGAGCGGTTTTGGAGGTCCATAGTAAGCTCTGTTTCTACCGTTTCGTCCTTCTCCATACCACACGCATCCCGAAGTTGATTCGTTGCCCGTCTAGAAATTATTTTGAAGAAAATTCCGGTTTAAAAATAGAACTCGTTCAAACGCTTTCAAACGTCCAGTAGCTAATTCATATTTAGAGTTATTCTATTGTACTATTGTGTATTTCCTGTACTAGCCTTGTAAATTTGTTTATAAGGTGCATATGTATTCATAGAATGATTATTGGGCAATATGGACACCTCAAACAATTAATAACTATATGAAAAATTATAACAATAAAATTTGTAGCTTTCATATTAATGTGAGTTTAAAAAAATCCAAACTTTTGAGTGCATCACTATATTATATAGCAAAAACATTACAACATGAAAAAGTGTTTGTGTTTCTATATTTTTTAGCATTTAATATTGTATATTTATTTATTTATTATCTTTGTACGCAGAGCTACAAGCTTTCCTCAGTCAAGAGAAGCTTATAAAAAAAACTCTACAAATTAGGAACCATGTAGCCCAGTGATTCTCAACTTCTTTAGTGCCATGACCCATTGATAAAATTAGCCATGCTGTGGAGACCCCAATGATAAAATTAAATGGATTGTTCAAGTTTCAAGTTTAAAAGGCCTGTTTCTGAAAAAACAATCAAATTTCTGAAAGTCTTAAGTGACCCCTATAAAATCGTCACGACCCACGGGTTGAGAACCACTGATGTAGCCCCAATTTCTCATAGGCCGAGGTATTACTTAATATTTATGAATATTAATAAGCATATATTTATTAAAAAAAATAATAATAAAATGAAAATTATTATGAAATAGTTATATTATGGAATATTAACAAGCTGCTACGCCTGAGACCTATGATAATATGCCCTTTGCCATACTTTTAAACTTCTGTACCCCATGTCACATGAGAAACAATTTCCTTATTTAATTGTGCCACATGATTTATCAGATGATATATAAGTCACTTCAAATTCAATTCTGCTCCACCCGGCCCCAGTAATTCTCCCCGAGGACAATTAACTTCAAATTGTGCCCGTAATTATGCAATTTCAATGATGTGATTCACAAAACCAATCTAATAGTTTTGGACATGCTCTCAATTACTTGCAATCATCTTCGAATAATTACTTTAATAAGGTCAGGGATAAATTTGATTGAGTCATAATGTCTCATGGTTCACTTGTCTCCTTCACAGTGGTTTAAGCATAATTTACACTCACATGTTTAATTAACATTAATTTTTTCTAAATAAAAATTTTGTTTACATAAAATAATTTGTCTACATAGAAATAAAACATAAACACTAAGCATCTGCGTCCCGTAATCGTTATCTCGATATCAATCCGGATTTCGAAACGATACGGGAAATCCCGTATCGTTATTAAAACGATACAGCCTGCGGGGAAGTCTCGTATCAAAATAAAATAGCGAGACTTGAATTTTATTCTCGTATAAAAGTCTCAAAATAAATTCCGAGATTTAAACAAATATTTTTCAATAAATAACGAAAGTCATACATATTTAATTAACGTTTGTCACAACTGTAAATATTTGCAATTGATTCATCAACATTGATAATTAATCTACCTATTGACAGAAGTTTATAACTATTTAGCTATTATTATCCCCACTTAAATTCGGTTTTACTAACAGCCTGTAGCCCCTGGATATTTACTATTTTTAATCTGGGAACCGGCAGCTTATTTCTAAATGGTAGTAGTATGCAGTAATTCAGAGGTCGACAAGCAGCCTAAGAGGGGAGTGGCTTAAGGTTAGATGTAAATCCCACTCTAATTCCACATTTTCAATGTTATGTTGTTGATATTAATAAATATATTAATATAAGTGTCGCAAATAATATGAATTGTTGATTTAGTTAGTTCAAAGTTAGTTTGAGTAAATTGGAATAAAACGTATTTATAATTCGTAAAATGCCTTGACTTCACATTCATGTTATTATTACTATTAATATTAATACCAACTAGTAAAAATGTTACTTTTAAAGCCCCTTTCATTCATTTGAAATGACGAAAATTGTAATTGAAGAATTTATTGGTTAAAAAATAGATAAATAATAAAACAATCAGGGTTAACTGGCCAGTTTCAGCTATATAAAACCAAAATGACTGGATTTATCTCCTAATGTCTCGTTATTTCTTGTTATCTCGTTTTATTCGAGACAAAATTTCCACAGTTGACATTTCAGTCGAGATCCCGTTATCGTATCATATCGGATTTGTCTCGTTAATGGTCGAGGCGTATCGTATCGTTTTATTCAAGACAAATTTCAGAAGTCGTATCGTATCGTTTCAAAAAAATAACGGGACGCAGAATCCTAATAAACACACTGCATCTGTTCTGTATACATTGTGCACAATATGCACATACACACTCAAAAATCTGATGACCATGAACCACCACTAAGCCTTTCAGAAAAAAAAATGAAAGACTTATAGCAATAATTATTGCTACTAATTGGATATCATACATCATGATATAGATATCAAGGCCGTGTTTAGAGCCCCCAAACCCCCCATTTGGGATGTCCAAGGCCTGAAGGGGCCCAGGAGCCAAGTCATTTATATGAAAAAATTCAGCTTATCTTGTAAAACATCAGGCAAATATGACACTAAAGTCTTCCTAATATATAAAATCAAAATGAAAACATGTGTTTTAATTTTGTACCAAAAAATGGCATATACCTATGCAACATTTTTTGCTTATCTCAACGTTGATGACACAACAGGAAAAAGCTCCCCAGAGTCATTTTTGAAGCTTGTAGTGGAATGAGAATTGATCATCTAAGGTGGTTGGAGCAAGGCATTTGATAGTGAATCTAATATGAAAGGAGCAGGGCTGCCGAGAGAAAACATGAATTACACATAATCATAAGACAGAACACTCAGACATACATCCCATCTAAATTGTCTCAGACAGATACAGACATTAATCAAACAAACAACAGAGAAAAAACATGGGCACCGGAAAAATAATTAGCCCGGACCCCGTTCTAAAACCTCAAAGTGTGCACAAGCTGTACAGACCGTGAAAAAATTCAAAATAAAAAAAATTAATAAATTATAGATGTGTCATACTGATAGTTTGCTATGTGGTCAAATAATAATATACTCTAGTCTAATTTCTTGATGGAAAAACCATTTAAATTGAACTTTCAGATTTCAGCAATCATCCTTAAAATAAGTTTAAAAAAACACACCTTTTCCTCTCCTTTCGGGTGCAAAAAACTTCTCGACTGACTCACGAAGACGCCAATCAACAATGTAGAAATTAATAATTTTGCTACCATTGTAAAGGTCGCGAGTTCATGAGTTAGAATAGTTAGATAACAACTCAGTCCGACAACACTAAGCGAGTGATGAGAAAAATCTCGCCTACAAGCATGTTTGTTGACAACCTGATTATGCACGAACAAGGCTCGTCATACTTACCACTTTATGATTGTATGTTTATCATACTAACAGGTTAACCATTTTTTAAAATAAATGACATTTGTGTTGTTAATTTCAAGTTTAGAAGTTAGATTACATTTTTAGGAGTCCTCAAACATGACTGACAAAGAGACAAGACTTAAACTTTTTAAGAAAATAAAACATTTATTATAAGAACAAAAATGCTACAAATGACAACTTTCAAGCAACATAAGTGCACAAAAACAAATAAAACTTATAAAAAAAAGTAAAGCAAACAAGACAGTTCATTTGAGTTCATCAACAGATCAATTAATACAATTTAATTTTCATTCTGCTTCCTGAAGCATATTTCAAATAGGGGAGATGGGGCACATTGATCTTTTGGCATATACGAACATATCGCTTTAAGTGTCATACGGTCAATTCCCATTTCACGTGCAACAGCATTGACAGCTCTATTCTTTATTCTTTATCATAACTTCATCAACTGCTGTTCTCATCACTACAACAGCTGTTGTCATAATCGTACAAGCCGGGGGCGGGACTGGCGGGAGGCTGCAGTCAGTCCCCAGTTTCGGGTAAGAATTCGGGCAAAATGGGCTGAAAATTCGGGCAAAACAGTTATATTTTTATTGACTGACTAGTTAGTTTGGTGTACATTTTATAGTGTTTGGTTTTGTTTTATCAGGCTTGCTATTACTTTGACAGATGATCACGAGCCCAAAACGTATACAAACACCTTTACTGACTGCAATATGTTACTCTGATTTTTTCGTTTGGGTTTGTTGTGTTAAAAATAATGCTATCAAACACAAATAGTCTCAGCAGATATTTGCAGGGAAAAACTGTTGACGTGATAACAACCAAGAAAACAGCAACCAGAGACACTATCCATCACTGTAGAAATTAAGAGTACTTTGAAAATGCTTGGGTCTACACTGATAGTTTTGCGGAGTGTAAAGGAAGTTATCCACGGCACACGATTCTCGTTCAAAAAAGCAAGAGTTGGAAGGAAAAGACAAGTTTTTCGTAGAAGGCAAGCCCTAGTTGGCGAAGAGCCAGCAACAGACGCTCAACTACTTCAAACTGCCCAAGATTGTCATAGAATATCTACGTATTATTTCAGTCTGGATAAAGTTATTGGCGAAATAGACTCCCGATTTGGCGGTAATGACCAACACACGCTGTGCTCACTAGGAACTGTCATTCAATACTCTAATGCGTCAGACGAACACTATAAAAAAAAATTGCCTCGTGCTCGTGGCATGGAGTTGATCACGACTTGTTTAAGACAGAAAAAGTAATCTACTCTAAGTTTCTCACTGATCACACTCCTAAAGCAAGTTCCCAAGCAGCCACCGCCGATGTTGTCTCAACCCGTTACAACAATGACCTTCATGTTGTTCTACCAGTTTTTAATCAAGTTGCTACAATTTTGGCCGCAATTCCAGCCACATCTTGTTCTGCCAAACGTTCCTTTAGCGCGCTCAGACGCATTAAAACATATTTACGGAGTACAATGGGACAAACACGTCTAAACAGTGTGGCAATTTTAAATATTAAACGAAGAAATCCAAAAAACAAAAAATAAATTCGATCAAAAAGTAATTGATCTTCTTGGGAGGTAAGACTAACCTTCTCATGGTATCCATCCACCAGCATTCAGACAATAATTATTTCAGCCCCCCACTTCGATTAGCTCCCGTACGCCTATGTTTACAGATTCTTTTATGTTGCTATTTTGCAATGATATTACTGGTTGCTTAGAATATCTATGCACCAGTTTTACACAATACATGGAATGATATAATTAGAGATGCACCGATACTATAGGTATCGGAATCGGCAGTATCGGCTTTTTTCAAGTATCGGTATCGGCATGGTGAAATTTTAAGGATCATTGGCCGATACCGATACTTTTGATGAAATAGGATTCAACCGTCTTATACAACAAGTTAAGCCTAATTAGTGCCTTCCAAGCCGCAAGTACTTTTCAGATAAAGTGCTTCCTGAAATCTACAGCAAAGTGCTCAGTAAGGTTAAGACTATTATCAAAGATTCTGAAAATATAAGCTTCACCACTGATATATGGACTAATGTTTTAAATCACTTTTTCATCAGCCTTACAGCCCACTCATTAACAAAAATTATGACAGAAAATCATATGAAGTTGTCACAGATGTTGAAGTTTTTCAATATCTTAATGACAAGTCTACTTCATTTGATATTTTACACAAGCATCCTACAGTGAAGCGAATTTCTTTCAGATACAACACTGGGATAACATCTTCTGAACCGGTTGAGCGGCTGTTTTCCTATGCAGGGATTGTGCTAAAAAAAAAGAGCATGTATGACTGATGAAAATTTTCAGCAGCCGTTACTGTTAAAGGCAAACAACAAACTTGTTTTGTGATTTGTTTGTGGAAAAACATTTTTTATTTCTCAGATTATGTGATGTGTGTTGAATAAATTGTATTTGTATTTTAAATAAAGGTATTTTCAAATACGTATTTGGTATCTTAGTATTTTTAAGTCCTTGAAGAGGTATTTGGTATTTTGGTATTTTAATTACTTTTCTAGAGTACTTTGGTATTTGGTATTTAAAATACCTTGAGGTCAGTATTTTGCCCAGCTCTGGTCTCAACCCTTTACAACAATGACCTTCATGTTGTAATGGCGTTTCGGTCTTAACACAATAGAATTTGATTTGTTTTCTGTTCCTCGTGGAGACGGTGAGTTTTTTTCTTTCATAGTCACAGTTTTGACAGAGTTAATAACTGAATTTAGCAAAAAATTAATTATTAACATATTATATAACTTTTCAACCCAGATTGGCGTTGCGTCATTAGCACGCATTGCCAGGTAGTTAGTTATGATTTGTCTGCACATAACTTTTTTATTAGTTGGCGCCGGATTTTCAGAATTGGTATTTATATTCTATCAACATTAATCTATAACATATCCAAATAGAAATTATTTATATTTAAAGCGCGAGTAAATTTCGCAAGTCCGACGTCGATCCAGCAAAGATGCTGGTATGGGTCACATGCCTGCTGGAAAGAAGGAAAGAACAAATAATCATGAATATGAATGAACTTTCATAGTCACAGTTTTGACAGAGTTAAAGGGCTAGTGGGTGGAGCTTCGTAATGTTGTCAGTACTTTATTAAATGAAACCAATGACTTAAAATATTAATATTTTCCACGTATATTGAATACATTTATTCTAAAAGCTCAAATTCTTATAAAATTTCACCCATCAAAAACGAGAAAGTAAAAAATAATAAATAATTTTTGCATAATAAAAATTACATTTAAAAAAAAACAACGTTTTTCTTGCGCCCTAAAAAGTATAAAATAATATTCCTATAATTCGTATACAACGGAAAACGTTGCGGGCACATTATAGGCTACGGCTACAACATTAACAAGTAAAGGAAAAAACGAGTTTTTAACACAAACTATTATTTCAAACACACTTGATTTGGAAATACGAAAGATGTTCAAATTATTTTTTATTGAATCATGTATTGTCATGCAATATAAAGCTATGCTAAAAGTTTTAGCTTCCTAGCTAGTCAAAAAGCTGATTACATTTTATTTGCAAAATTTGTGTACAGAGAAAGCCACACACACACACACACAAACATAGATTGTAACCTAAATAAAAATTTGTAATAAAACAAATGGTTATAAAAATAATGCGCCCGCAACGTTTTTCGTTGTATATGAATTATAGGAGCATTATTTTATACTTTTTAGGAAGCAAGAAAAACGTTGTTTTTAAAAAAATGTATTTTTTATTATGTAAAATTCTTACTCTGGTCCCTATCTCTGGAACTCTATTCCTACTTCTCTAACTAAATCTACTTCTCTCACAGTTTTCCGTCGGGGACTTAAAACTTATTTATTTAAAAAGTTCGTGTCCGAGCGCTCTTGAACGATAGGAAATAGCGCTATATAAATTCAACTGATTGATATAGCAAAGTTTCAAAATGAAAGATATATTTGCAAACACACCATTCTTTTGTTTTTATCGTATTGGTAACAAAACTATTTTCAAATCATCATTTTAGTCCATATATAGATTAGTTTATTCACCGTTGCTGTTGTTGACCCGAGGTGTACAAAGTAAAAAAAAAATTTTTTTGGAATTTGTGTGTACGAAGCAAAAATTAAAAAAAATCCTTTAGGAGTTTTTTGGAATATTGCGTAAATTCCAAGGGTGTACGAGGAATTGTTTGAGTGGACAACCCCTCGTGCACCACATACACTCACACAGACAAGACGGAAAATGTAAATCTCATTGATAAATCCATAGATATATAGATGGGACATATCAATCTATTTCCTGTACAATTTGAAAGCTGCCATTTTCAACCTGAGCTTGTTTACATTTGCTCATTTGAGCGATATTTGATGCCGGTGTATTATGACGATACATGACAAATCTGCTAAAGCTCTAGTTTTTGTGTAGATGTTGCTGTATTTTTTATTTGAAAAACCTGTATAAGAACTATACTTAGTGTTAATTGACCTCCCGAGCTCATATATCAATTTTAAAAATCAGAAGATGAAAGTGAAACTGGCAGCTCAAACATTAAGCTAAGCTCATCTGTTGCTGCAGCTTTAAAAATGATGAATCAATGTAAAAATGGCAGGTTTTGAAGACGTGGCACCGACTGTAGAATTTATAGAAGCAATAGACTGTTTATTTGATATCTTCAATAGCAAAAATCCCAATGCACCATCTTTCAAGGGACCATTAACACTGCAAAATTTTGCATTGTTTGAGCAACGTCTTCTGAGTTTAAGAAACTACTTACTTCAGCTAAAATCTCCTCGTGGAATCCTTATTATTCAAGACAAAAAGTATGTTTTTGATAATGTTTTGCTGCAAAACTAAAAGCAAACTATATAATTAACATCATTTTAGGCAGATGGGTCTAGTCTAAAAGGATTTTTTATTGACATTGAATCAATCCTTCAAATAGCCAGAAACCTACTCAAGTGTCAAAGCCATGTTTTAACTTATAAGTTCAGCCAAGATCATCTTGAACTATTCTTTGCGGCAGTCAGACGAGCAGGTTGTATAAAAACAATTTGTTATAAGTGGGCAAATATTGATTAGAATTAACATTTTCTAGGGGGATCGAACAACAACCCAACCGCATACCAATTTCAATCCATTTTCAGAAGAATTTTATCTAGATGCAATATTCAGGCAGGGAATGTGATGCCGCAAGATGAAACTTCTTATCTAGATTATCTTCACAAAGAAAGAAAAGAAATTTGTAATAAATTTTTCATTGTTATTTCTTTTGCTGGTACCAATCTTAATTATTTGCTTATTTATTAAACAGACAACATTTATGAAGAAGAAGTGTTTGAAGAACCAGGTGATTATGGAATCGACTCAGAGCTTGCTCAAGTCTTGATAGAAAATGTAATTAGCTACATAGCTGGTTGGATTGTATCCAAGCTATTTAAAAAAACTGGAATGTAATGTTTGCAGGTTCAAATTATAAATTGTTACAGTCACTTACAGTCATAAATTTTGGTTTCCTGTGTTTTTAGTACTAAATAATATTTTCAATTTTATAGATACAGTTTAGTTGATGAGCACAAGAACTAAGGACATGAAATAGGACTGCAGGTGGTCATGTCTTTCCTTCTTCTGGAGTTATAAAAGTAAGATAAAATTAAGATTTATTATTTATAAATATGGTATTTAAAAAAAACTTTTTTTTTAGGTATTTCAGGCAGCAGAAAAATTTTTAAGACAACATGTATCAGCCACAAATGCCAAAGATGAAATTAAAATAAAAGATCTTATTCGCCAAAAATTGACATCAATGGGATCCAAAGATATTTTTAACCTGGGGGATCATATAAGAGATACACAGGATGGCATTGACAATCATTCTTATCTACTGCTTAAGTCGATCGTTTATGAGTTTTGTAAGTTAAGACAGTATCAGCGAGCAAAAATTAATACTCAAAACCTTAAAAGTTCAGGTTTATGACAAAAACTAACTAAAACAATTTTATTTAGTGGACAGTAACTTAAATTGTCAATTTTCAGTTTTTCTTCATTGAAAAGCCAAACAAAATTTATTGTATTAATAAAAACATTTGTAAAATCATAGTTTGTTGCCTCAGTTTTTTCCAAATCTATTTCAACATTATTGGAAACTGTGTACTGAACTGATACTACACAAATGTAATCGCAAAGTGATAAGGAATAAATATAAACTCGATAGTTGGCATAGTGCTTTTTACTTGCTTAAAAACTAGGTAAATAAATGCAATCGTCTCAGGTAGATTCATTTCAGGGCAGAAAAGAATTGGTAGTGACCAATAATCTATGTTAATTCTAAAAATTATTATGTACTTTTGAAAAAGCCAGTAACTATTATTGCTAATCTAACCTAGTCAGGATCTAGTTCTAAGTCTAAGATATCTCTTTTAAGAAAATGTCTTTGAAGACATAATGAATTCAGATTTTATGCTGAAACTTAAACTATCAGCATAAAATAGATACATATGACTCAGTGATCTTCAGCTAAAAAGCATTTCCTTTAAATGTTATGGTTTTAAAGTTTAAACCAAAAGATTCAAGGGAATTTATAAAAGTCATTTCTGTCAAAAACAATTAAAGCATGCGCTGAAGAAACAAAGAAATTTTGATAGAAAGTCATAAATTAATCTATGATAAACAAATATTGAAAGAATAACGCGTTGTCATTGCTTTATAATAGTTAACTGCAAAATTGGAATGAATTGCTTATCGAAGTAAGGCAAGCCGCCGGTGTAGACAAATGTAAACAAATCTCTTGTCTATGGTCAGTAAGGAGGCACAAACTAAAACTCCACTGCGCGCGTAAAACCAAACAAAAACCGCAAATAAGCCTATATAGCCTATCTAGATATCTATGGATAAATCAATGGTAAACCTCTCTAGCTGTTCGCAGGACAACTTCCAACTTCGTTAGCAAACTCCTTGATTTTGTTGAACTCAATTGAAGAAGTTGTATTGTCGTGGAGTTAGTTTTTATTGGGTGCGACTTTTGAAAATATTTTAAAATATATTTCAACAAGTCAGAGGTACGCCATTCAAAAACCCTCCTATATAAACGAGAGCTCGAAAAGCCGAATGAACAATTCAACACTGACTTCCAAAGGCTTCACACACAAAGCCATTAATATCGTGGAACGACAACAAAAAATGTTGATTTGAAAACTTAACTAAAAAATCAAATCAGCGCAACGAGTTTAAATTTAAGAGTATTTTTCTCAAAGTTCAAAGAAAAAAAACACTTCTAATGGAAGATGCAAATAAACGTAAGAAATACAGTCAACTGAACTTCAAAACGACACTTATGCTGATCTTAAGGAAAAATCAACCTTGATCATTGCTTGATCTGCACTGCCACTGTTCATCGCCAAGCATACGTAAGATCCTTTATTCTTTTCTTGTGAATCGTCGATTATGTACATGGCTCTAAATATTATCAGATTCTTCTTATTTGAGTAGATGGCAGCTGAACCTCGTGGCATAACTACGATCACATATAGCGTAGGTCGACCATGTGCCTAGCAAATGATTCTTATACCTTTATCGTCGGTTATGACCCAAGTCAAGTTGAAAACTTTGATCCCTTTCTGAATCGTTGAACTAACATTTTTGCTCAATTCAGTGCTCTTGGCCTTGTTTGAATCCAATTTGGTTACATGGTCAGTCATTCCTTCACCAAGATTTTCTCTAGTAGTACTACTGGATATAACTTCTGTCTTTAGTAAGAGTTGTGTCCGAGTGAACCTCAAGTCCATCCAGAGAACCATCATTAGTTGATAACGTTTCTGAAATTACGAGATCCTCAGTGTATGTTAGTTTTTCTGAATGTGTTGTGGTCGGCACAGATGTAAAACAATATTGGTTAAGAAAATCTTCAATTTTAAATGTTTTTTCGTAGCTGATACAAGTTGTGGAATTCAGAACATCAAGATGACTGCATTTGTTCTTTTTCACATAAGACATGGTTGTGCGTGCAGTTGTATTTAAAAAGATTATCTGATAAATTAATTATCTGCAGTCCGGGAGGTAAGTTTCTTAAATTGGGAAATTCCGATAAGTTATTTTGATTAAGGTCTAATTTCTCTAATACAAGAAAATATTTAAATCAATTATTGGATCAGCAATTTCGTTATTTGGCAGTCTTAATATTTTTAAGTTGTTCTTTAATTGTTTGAAATGACTGAAATTCCATGTTCATACATTTGAGAAATAACAAGTTCTGTAACAGTTCTGTTGTTGTTCTCTAAGAAATTGAACGAGTCGATGTTTCTGTTAAATTTCAAATAATCAAAGCTTAACTTTTCGTTCGTCTGCAATTGTTATTTGTAATTTTAATAAATTTCATTATATAATATTCATCAATATAACTTATTATAAAATAATCAATAATCAAGAGAGAATAATTAGGTAATGGAAAAACTGATAAACATCTAGTAGGTAAAATTAATCCTGTCAAAGCCAAAATTTTTTTAAATGCAATCTAATAAAAAGTCAACATTTGATTGTATTATAATTCAAAATAATTAATCAATAAAATCACACTTCACCTTCATTTCATTGAAATGTCGGCTTCACATCAGTCAAACATAGATATTTAGTTGCTGAACCAAGAAAATCAAAAGTTTCCATCTTCAATCCAGTTGAATTAATTATAATTATTTCTCTAATCTGACTTCCCTTAAATATTCCCTCTGGAAATTGTAGAAAAATTACATTCTCAAATTCCATCCGGTAATTATCAAGACTCAAGACCATTAAAAACACCTGGTCTGCTTTCAACAATTTTTACCGATTTGAAATAAACACGACGACAAGACGCTGCCTGCTGCACATTCTTGCTCAGAATGTTGATCGTGCTGTTAAGTATGGCTAACGAGTTTATTTTGTTTTTAATTTCAACTTCTGATTCTTCTACTTCTACTGTAGTTGTACTTTGATAAATCATAAAAGTCTCAAGTTCTCTTCTGCTTATCACTTCAATGTATTTATTCAGCTTTTTACATTCAACTCCACATATTACGTGAAATGCAACATATCGAACTCCAATCCGGAATACCGCCATTGATACATAGTAACCAGTCTCCTTTAACTTCGCAAGTTTCCAACGGGTCACGTAAGACAAAACAGATAATAAAAAGAGATAAAACATAACGCATCTTCTCTTTACAAATGCAATCAATCTTTAAAACTTTTTTCAAATCAAATTCAACTTCGGTCTCGCAACTTTGACAGACGACTCGGAGTAAGTGCAATGAAAATTTTAAAAAAAGACGCTGGTGACGTCACGAGGGTGCGTTTCGAGATCAATAAAACAGCTTAGAATTAAATTTGTGAATAGAAATCTCGAAGTGTATATTTTGTAAATATGCTAAATGTTTATTGAATAACAATTAAAAAAAGCTGCGTTTATATGCATGTAGGAAAAACATTACAAGCATTTATCTCATTGCTTTGGATTTTTGTCCCTTGTTGTATACCTAAGTAATACTGATTACATTTCCTGACTGCCTGCAATCAATGCCCATCAAAAACCACTTAACCTAGAGATGTGATGTTATTTTCATACCGGTAACACAGTAACACACTAAGAAAATTTGTTTAAAAATACTGTTTCTCTCTCAGGATGTGAAACAGAGAAAAAAACTTTTTAAAAAGTATAAACAAACAATAATACACAAAATTTTTATGCACACAAAAACCAAATAAATTAAAGCTTTTTTTCAAACAACCAGTTAAAGGATTAAGATGGTTATTTGATTTCACTATAGTTGGCACTCAAAATCCTTGAACGATACTGACTTGATAATTAATATCTAGAACTAAAAAGACGCGTGTTTCATAGTTTTTCAAAAATTATGTTATTTTGCGATGCGAGATAACGAAAAATTTCAGTTAGTTGTGCAGTCATCTAACAAAAATACTGCAACCGATAGTGACTATGGTTAAATTCGAGCTGATCGCATAGTCTTGAGCTAGCGATGCATTGGAGCCACCTATCAAGTGCAAGTTTAGTTCTGCTGAATATTTGTTCTAGAATTAAAAAAACGTTATCGAAAGTTTGTAGTAATAGAAGTATAATTATAAACTGATGAAATTCATTGAAACACTTTCGTCATTCAGTATGCAAAAGCATACACAAATTGTTCGACTTCAGTGGTGAGCTTGACTTCTATTTGGAAATCAGTACGTGCGTATATAATTATTAGTGTATTTAAAATAAATAATAATAATAATAATAATAATAATAATAATAATAATAATAATAATAATAATAATAATAATAATAATAATAATAATAATAATAATAATAATAATAATAATAATAATAATAATAATAATAATAATAATAATAATAATAATAATAATAATAATAATAATAATAATAATAAATACAGACGTGTAAGACAAGTCCTTAATACTGAACTAAATTCCAAAAATAAATTTAGTGCCATCAATTCTTTAGCAGTTCCAGTTCTGACTTACAGTTTTGGCATTATAAACTGGTTGACTGATGAAATTGAAAAAATTAATAGAAAGACGAGAAAGCTCCTAACGATAGGAGGAATTCATCACCCAAAGGCTGATGTTGAGAGACTTTACATCAAGAGATGTGATGGTGGAAGAGGTCTAGTCGATTTGGTTTCAGCTTACAACCTTGCTATTGTTGATCTCTGTGATTACATTCAGACAGAACCAGACAAAATCACAAACGTTGCAAAGTTCCTTGACCAACAAGCCACTAAATACTCAATTCAAAAAGAAGCTGCTTAAATCAAGAATAAGTACTCTATTTTAAATCCAACCTCTGATATTTGTAAAAAAAACCAGCTAAGAAACAAATTATTCATCGAAAAAACTAATAATTTAAAAATGAAACCTCTTCATGGACAATTTTTTAGAAATCTTGACAATCCAACAACAGATAAAGAGCAAACCATGTCATGGCTAAAGAGCTCGGGTCTCAAAGGTGAAACAGAGAGTCTCATAATAGCTGCCCAAGATCAGGCACTCAACACCAGATACTTTCAAAAACACATTTTGAAGCAAGAAGTTGATAGTCGGTGCAGATTATGCAACAAGGCAGAGGAACACATCAGCCACATTGTTTCAGGATGCACAATTCTAGCTCCAACTGAGTACACAAAAAGACACAACAATGTAGCAAATTACATCCACTGGAAGTTGTGTAAACACTTTGGAGCTAAGGCATCCAAAAAGTATTATGAACATCAACCAGAAAAAGTTATCAATGTAGACGATGATGTTACAATCACATGGGATCTGCCGATCATCACAGACCGAGCAATTCCAGCTAACAGACCTGATATAGTAATTTACAACAAAAGAAAAAAAGAATGCTTGTTGGTTGAGGTGTCTGTTCCAGATGATGCAAATATTATATTGAAAGAATCAGAAAAAATATGCAAGTATAAGGACCTAGAAATAGAAATAAACCGAATGTGGAATTTAAAAACAAGAGTGATACCAGTGGTGATTGGGGTGCTAGGAACAATCAGGAAAAATGCTCAAGACAAACTGATGATGCTTCCTGGAAAACCAAACATCTCCGAAATACAAAAAATAGCATTAATGGGAACGGCTCACATCCTCCGAAGAGTGTTGGGATGAATAACTTTGATTTCTTGTTGAAGTCTGAATTCATCTTAAACCAGTTTTTGAAAACTGAGAAGACAAACTTTTTGTAATAACAATAATAATAATAATAATAATAATAATAATAATAATAATAATAATAATAATAATAATAATAATAATAATAATAATAATAATAATAATAATAATAATAATAATAACCGTTGACCGTTGTCCGTGCGGCCGCAATAAACATGCTCCGTCGTTTTGTTCAAAATTGCATTTAATTCGGAAGCGTATTAATAATATATTTTGAATAAAACTAATAAAATTAAATTAAAGATTATTAATACTAATAATATTAAAAATTCTCGTTTTATTATCAAAGTTTATTGCGACTCTCTGAAACGATCTTGTCAGGAACCGATTGCATCAGTGAGCTTCAGCAGAAATACCTGTAAAAAGACGAAACCGAAAGACATCCTCATACTACAAAAGCATTCAGATCTCAGTCTGTATGAATTAGGCCGAAAAATCATCATCAGCATCAACGACGTCGAAGTAAAGAACAATCGCTAAATTTGAAACGACGTCATGAATACAGGTTCTACGTCTTAAACAAATTATCTTCATTAATTAGATCCAGCATATCTAACTGTTATTTAATCTCTAATAAATTAATATAATTCGATCCTCTCAAAAAAAGCAAGTTTAATAAGAATGTTTAAAAGAAATAACCTAAATAACTATTTCTTCCCAACCAACCAATTCTGCTAACAAATTCACTCAAAAATTGTCAAAATATAGCGAAAGAAGTAAATGAATTAAAAGAAAAGTTAATAAAACAAAATAAAAGAAGAAAATTAATATTATAACAATCTTTATTGAAAAGAAAATATTAGAAAGAATATTAGGAAAATAAAAGAATAGTTCCTGACGCTTAAAATAAATTCGACCAATCACAAAGCCAGAAACAATTGTCTCGTACAATCAAAATCCTACTTTCAAACAAGTCAACCAATCAGAGAACTCAACGTGTAATAACACCTCCGTCTTGCTCAACTCGCCATCTTGGTTGCCATTTTGATTAAGCGTTCGCTCTGCAATTTAAATATCTCAAATTTGCTGTTTTTGTTTTTGATTTCATATATTGTAATAATAAATATAGCATTTGAAAATAAATTAATCATTTCATTTAAAGTTATAATTTTTTTTTGTTTTATTGAGTTTAACAACATTGGTGTGCAATATTTATAGTCTTGATTTAATTTTATTGTAAACCTATGTATTACAACATTTGTGATGATACACACTACATTTCAGTATTATTGTCTTCTAAATATTTGAGTTACTCAAGTAAGTCAGGCTGTATGAACTAAAAATTTGTCTCCAATATAACTGTTGCCCGGTTTAAAGAACAACAGTTTGTGGGTTTTTTTTGTATGTGGGTTTTTTTGTGTGTTTTTTTCTTCACTTTTGTGCAATATAGTACCATAGAAGTGTGAAACTGATAGTTGCCAAATTCTTCTTAAATATCTCTTGCATCTCAGATGAGTCATCGCAACGAGAAAACTCAACGCGAACCTTCTGAGGAAGAAGCAACAAGACCAGAAGTGATGAAAAATCAACGACATAAATGGTCACGAGAAGAATATAAAGAAGTAATGTGGGCATATTTATTAGCAATGAAAGAAAAAAAATCTAAGAATGAAGGCACTTTCGAGATCTGGAGGAAAAGAAATCCCACCCTTTTGCCCACCATAACATCAAACGGCTTGGCAGACGTTAGAAGAAACATCGAAAAAAACAAATGGCTGACAAAGATAGAGATAGACAAAATTATTGAAAAAATCAATGCGAATACAGAACAAATTATCCCGAAGACTCCAACTTTGACTTTTGAAACAACAGAAATAATTGAAACCAAAACAATGATAGAAAACAAAAAGCAACAAATTTGCCAACTACCGACAACAGAACCAACTCTGGAAACGGAGCAATTAATTAGACAGAAGCTGACAGAATTGCAGACAATCGATTTAAAAGATAGAAAAGGGATCAACAAATTCAAGCCCAGCAAAGAAACGTACGAGTTGCTAAAGGCAGCTAATTCCGCGATTCTGTCCATCATCAATAATAAACAACTCGATTTAACAGAAATAAATCAATTAATGTATGCTGCTGCGTCAGTAGTTTCTGGAGAAGTAGAGTCCCAAAAATCAAACCAAAAAGAAGAACCTCGGTGGAAAGTCAGAATCAAGGAGAAAATCTACTTGCTAAGAAAAGAAATATCGATATTGTCAGAATTTGAGAAGCAATTGCCCAGTCAATCACTAAAGAGAAAAACAGAAAAAATTATGCAAAAACATCACTCGAGTGATGCAAGAGAACTTTCAAGAATTTTGAAAATGAAAATGCAAGCTAAAGCTCAAAGATTAAGGAGATTTACAAAAAGAGCAAAACAATACCAACAAAACAAATTGTTCCAAGAAAATGGAAAAAGATTTTATAGAGAACTGAACCAAAAGGAAAAACTGGTAGAAGAACCACCATCAAAGTTGAGCATAGAGAGATTCTGGAAAAGTATTTTAGAAGATGAAGAAAATCACAACTCTGAAGCTACATGGATTCGCCTGGAAAATGAAAGACATGTAAATGTTGTTACTGGAAACTGGAATGACATTTCATTAGAGGAATTGAAAAAAATCCTTAAATATCTCCACAACTGGAAATCTCCCGGACTAGACAAAGTTCAGAACTTTTGGATAAAAAAGTTCGATTCAATGCACGGGCAACTGGCGAGTGGATTAAACAAAGCAATTAGACAACCAAACACCATTCCATGTTGGTTCACTGCAGGGGTGACGTTTCTGTTATCCAAAGGAAAAGAAACAAAAGATCCAAAAAACTATCGTCCAATAACGTGTCTGCCTACAATGTATAAGATTATGACTACTTTAATTTCACAAAGGCTTTATAAACATCTTTTGGACAACAACATCTTGCCACCAGAGCAGAAGAGATGCAGAAAAGGTTGTCGTGGATGCAAGGATCAACTTCTCATGGACAAAGCCATCGTTGAAAATGCAAAAGCCAAAAAACACAATCTCAGCATGGCTTGGATTGATTACAAAAAAGCTTTTGACAGTGTTCCACATAGCTGGATAGTGAATGCTTTAAGAATCTACAAAACAGACCCAATAATCATAACATTCTTAGAGACTGTCATGCAACAATGGAAAACCGAGATGAAGCTCTACCACGCCGAAGGATATATATGCACCGAAGTAATCAACATCAAACGAGGAATTTTTCAAGGAGATTCTTTCTCACCGTTACTGTTTTGTATTTCTCTGATACCACTAACCAATATGTTGAACAGCGAAGACCTTGGCTATGGTATGAACAAAGATCAGCGAATAAGTCATCTGTTATACATGGACGATTTAAAACTATTTGCAAAAAATGATTGCCAATTAACAAAAGCAATTAACGTTGTTAAGGTCTTCAGCAATGATATCAAGATGGACTTTGGACTTGATAAGTGTGCCAAAGTAACAATGAAGAAAGGAAAGCAAGTTGCAACAAAGCACAATGAAGAAAGTGAACACGGCATTCGAAACCTCGAAAACATTGAAATTTACAAGTATCTTGGAATAGCAGAGAAAAGTGAAATCCAGCATGAAGACATGAAGATTGAAATACGTAAAGAATATCAGCGAAGAATCAGACTAATTCTCAGCACAGAACTGAACGCTAAAAACAAGATACATGCCATAAATAGCCTTGCCGTTCCTGTGATGCAATACAGCTTTGGGATAGTCAATTGGAGAAAAACCGAATTACAAACAATAGATAGAAAGACAAGAAAGCTTTTAACAAAATATGGCTGCCTACACCCTAAAGCAGACGTAGACCGGCTGTATATATCACGTAGGAAAGGTGGAAGAGGACTTATTGAGTTGGAGAGTTCATTCAAGTGTACAGTGATTGGTTTATATGAATACCTTCTTTTAAAAGCAGACAGATTTATTGAAATCATTCTTAATCATGAAAAAAGAAAGAAAAAGTATTCGTTAGTCAAAACTGGAAAAGAAATCAAAAACCGATATTTACAAACTCAAGAGAGGGCTGAAAATCTAACAAAAAGGAAGATAATGAAAACTATGCTAGAAGAAGAAAAAATTTCTAAGTTGATGGATAAAAATCTTCACGGTCAATTCTTCAAAAACACTTGCATGCCATTTGTTGACACAGAACTTACTTTCAGCTGGCTGCGAAGTTCTGGACTTAAAGGCGAAACTGAAAGTCTTCTCATAGCAGCACAAGATCAAGCGCTAAGCACTAGGTACCATCAAAGGAAAATACTAAAAATGAACGTGGAAAGCAAATGCAGGCTATGCCACCAACAAGAAGAACACATAAGCCACATCATCTCAAGATGTTCAGTTCTAGCCCCGAAAGAATACACGCACAGACATAATCGGATCGCCAACTATCTGCACTGGACTGCTCTACAGGATCTTGGTGTCCAAGTAGCTGAACGATGGTACGACCACCAGCCCCAAAAAATTGTAGAAGGGAAAGACTTTACTGTAATGTATGATGTGCCCGTGAACACCGATCGAACTGTAGGAGCTAACCGACCTGACATCATTATTCAAGACAGAACCAAGAAAAAGTGTCTTCTAATAGATGTTGCCGTTCCAAATGACAACAACATTTCTATTAAAGAAGTAGAAAAACTCAGCAAATACAAAGATCTTGAAATTGAAGTATCAAGAATGTGGAAAACCAAGACTTCTGTAATCCCGGTTGTGGTTGGAGCCTTAGGGACAATCAAAGTTGGCTTCGAAAAATACCTCGAGAGAATTCCAGGAAAACCAACTGCAATTCAAGTCCAGAAAATTGCCTTGCTAGGAACTGCAAGTATCCTCCGAAAAGTGTTTTGATTTAAAGAAAAACAAAGAAAAAAGAAGACCTTAGAAATCCGGTGGATTTCCGGTCAAGAAAACCAGCAGAGAAAGCTGTGACTTTGAACAATAATAATAATAATAATAATAATAATAATAATAATAATAATAATAATAATAATAATAATAATAATAATAATAATAATAATAATAATAATAATAATAATAATAATAATAATAATAATAATAATAATAATAATAATAATAATAATAATAATAATAATAATAATAATAATAATAACAACAACAATAATAATAATAATAATAATAATAATAATAATAATAATAATAATAATAATAATAATAATAATAATAACAATAATAATAATAATAATAATAATAATAATAATAATAACAATAATAACAATAATAACAATAATAATAATAATAATAATAATAATAATAATAATAATAATAATAATAATAATAATAATAATAATAATAATAATAATAATAATAATAATAATAATAATAATAATAATAATAATAATAATAATAATAATAATAATAATAATAATAATAATAATAATAATAATAATAATAATAATAATAATAATAATAATAATAATAATAATAATAATAATAATAATAATAATAATAATAATAATAATAATAATAATAATAATAATAATAATAATAATAATAATAATAATAATAATAATAATAATAATAATAATAATAATAATAATAATAATAATAATAATAATAATAATAATAATAATAATAATATAAATAATAGTAGTGAAGGTGGTCTGAAAACAGGTAGGATTTGTTTTTGTGACGTTATAAAAGAACAATGAAATAATTAATAAGTTTTAATTCAATTTTTTTTTTTTACTTTTTCTTAAATTTTTTTATTTATAACACATGCGTCAGATGTTACGCCACATATGCTGGACATTACGCAGCTGTCATCAAAATCGTGTGTGAATTACGAACACTTTTTGTTTTAATGTCAACTAAAGCACCTGATTGTGTGCATTTGTAAAATTTAAAAATCAATGAGAATTGGTAAACAACAATTGCAATAATAATAAATAAATAAATAAATAAATAAATAAATAAATAAATAAATAAATAAATAAATAAATAAATAAATAAATAAATAAATAAATAAATAAATAAATAAATAAATAAATAAATAAATAAATAAATAAATAAATAAATAAATAAATAAATAAATAAATAAATAAATAAATAAATAAATAAATAAATAAATAAATAAATAAATAAATAAATAAATAAATAAATAAATAAATAAATAAATAAATAAATAAATAAATAAATAAATAAATAAATAAATAAATAAATAAATAAATAAATAAATAAATAAATAAATAAATAAATAAATAAATAAATAAATAAATAAATAAATAAATAATTTATTTATTTATTTATTTATTTACTAGCGGGGTTACCCGGCGTTGCCCGGGGTTTTTTAGAGGTTTTTCTAATGTTTGTCTCTCTCGCTCCCGTTTCCTTCTCCACTTTCCCGTTTTCGTCGCGTTCCCGGTCGCTTTTCCGCTCTCGGTCGTTTTCCAGCTCCCGTTCGCTTTCCCGCTCAGAAGTTTTATTATCGATTTTCTCTCTTGCTCGCGTTTCCTTCCAAGCTTGCTCTCCCGATTCCAGTCGCTTTCCGCGTTCCCGGTCGCTTTCCGCGTTCCCGGTCGCTTTCCCGTTCCCGGTCGCTTTCCCGTTCCCGGTCGCTTTCCCGTTCCCGGTCGCTTTCCCGTTCCCGGTCGCTTTCCCGTTCCCGGTCGCTTTCCCGTTCCCGGTCGCTTTCCCGTTCCCAGTCGCTTTCCCGTTCCCGGTCGCTTTCCCGTTCCCGGTCGCTTTCCCGTTCCCGGTCGCTTTCCCGTTCCCGGTCGCTTTCCCGTTCCCGGTCGCTTTCCCGTTCCCGCTCACGCTTGCTCTCCCGTTCCCGGTCATGCTTGCTCTCCCATTCCCGGTCACGGTTGCTCTCCCGTTCACGCTCATTTTTTCTTTTCCATTCTTTCATAACTTCTGTTAGCCTATAAAACGTAAAATAGATTTGCTAAGACTATATATAT
>OZ022247.1:18970409-19222909 GCA_963978895.1 Erpobdella octoculata | reverse complement strand
ATATTTTGAAAAAATATTCTTAATAGGGTGATTGTCTTAGATGACATTTTCCTGATATCTAATTTTGATATCAGGAAATATAAAAGTAAATATATTTTATTCAAATATTTAAAAATATTTTATTAACATTTTCAAATATCTTTTTATAATTAAGCGAAACACCTCTGACCCTCTCCGTCCAGCAGCTTATGAATAAAATTTATCGGGCATAACGCTACAGAAAGCTCGCAGTAGCTTCATGTCACGTGGGAAAACTATAATTATTTCTTAATAATATAGTTATATATTAATTTACTTGTGGTCTATTCATAATTTATTAATGAAATACTGTAATAAGAGTTATTCTCAGGTTGGATATTCATTTTTCAGTTTTTAAAAAAGCCTAAAGTTCTGTGAAGCTTGCATGAACATTAGCAACCAAAGCTTGTACATTTTCGATCGTTTTAACTCACTATTAATAAATATGAAATGTGATATTGATAAATATGAAATGTGATATTGATAATGAAGCTTAGTTATTGAAAATTGTTAATAATAAAATAGACTGTGTTAAAAAATAAAGGAATTGATTGATATAAAAATAGTTTCAATTACAACTTAATAATGTTTTTATAATAATTAGTGTAAAAAAAAACAAAAGAAAATAAACTCAAAACATTGACATCAACATAACTCATGTGTTAAAAAATAAAATTGTTACACTATCAAATTAGTTAAATTATCATTTCATTTTTGGCCAGGAAAAAAAGTGTTCAGGAAATTTATTATTTTACATCGCTGACTTTCAAGTCTGACCTGTAACACTAGATGATTAAGGACCACAGTTTTATAAAAACGATCTCAGAATTTAAATAATGCCACTTTTATGTTTATTTATTATTTGGGTTTATTAAACGAGTAATAAAAGTTTTTAAAAAGATTTCACTAACTTTAAGACTTTCAAAACGTAAATAAAACGACTATTAATGCTGTAGTAACCAGAAATTGGCCAAAGAAAATAAAAATTGATGTTGACCAACAAAAATCGAGCAACTTATAAAGCATAACTGAAGATTCCAATCTCAACGGATTTCAAATCTGCTGCAAAGAGAGCACTCAAGAAGATGAACGTGATCATTTGAATAGTGTATAAGTTTGTGTTTAATTTAGCAATAAAAAAGTTTGAAAATAGTTGAACGTTATGTTTAATAAACTACACATAAATTGGAGTGAATCTCAATGAGTGAAACGTACTCTAGATGAATAGTCCGGCACGAACCGTCCGCAGATGATACAACTTAGAATCGGCTCCCAATACCAATCGAGCTGAAATTTGGTGGATTAATTTGTCGTCAAGGACTACACATTTCGATGAATTTTCAGATTGATTGAAAAAAAGTTGTGTAAAATATAAAATTGAACTAATTAAAATTTTATTTTTTTTAAATGAGGTTTTCTGTAGAGAAATGAAGAGTAAGTTTTTTTTATTTTATGGATTATCACCCATATTAATTTTTCATTTTAGAAATGTATAATAACTTTGTTTTGAAATTCCTCATATTAACTTCAATGCCGTTCTTGATTATTTGCTTGATTGAATGTTTGCAAATCTTGCAAGTGACAATTATCTAACTTTTCGTCATTCAATTAGGCTGAAATTTAGATATAAGCTTACTCCTTATAACAAAGCATTTCATTAAATTAAAAAAAAAAGAAAAAAATCAATTAAAACATTGAATTAATTACGTTTATAAACAAAAACAAATTAAATGCAAGAAACATATTGTAGAAATTGAAAAAAAACGTTTTAAAAGAAAAATTTGCAATAAATGGAAAGCCGACGAATTCTGAAAAATTTTGAAAAACCATGTTTTGTACGGCCTAATTGTTTCCATATTAACTTTCAAGCTTTTTATATTTTTAATTTGTACATATCAAGTGATTAAAAAACTGTGGTCAATTTCTTTCTAATTTATAGATTTAATAATATCAGAAAATAATTTGCAAGAAATTGGAAGTGGTTGAATTACAAAATTTAGAGGTTTTGTAAAAATGAAATTTAAATAACATACCTCGTGTGAATGGTCATTTTCAAGTTTGTCTTTGATTACATTTTTATAACTTTTAATACTAAGTAAATTGGCGTTTATAAGATGTTTCAAAAATATTATTAATTTTAAAACAAAAACCATTATTTCACGATTGAGCAAACTAAATTATAAAAATTAAATTTATATATTCTTACATAATTACTAATTACCTATTTTAATCATTTACTGATATTTCACCACTTCAGTCAATTTAGGTTTTTTGTTTGAAAAAAATGAAAAAATAAAAACCTGAAAATTTTGTTTAGAAATTAACAAACAATAAAAATGTAAGCTGCAAAAAGAAAAAAAACTTTATTTTTTTAAGCTGCAAAAACAACGCATATTTAATTACGGAAAACAATGAAATTGTGATAATAATAATTTATAATACAAGTGTTTTTTTTTATAATAGTTTATAGTCCTTTACACTAAGTGTTTTAAGACTGAAACGGCTGTGTCAGAAGCACCTAAGTACTTCCAGTCGTGGATCATAATTTGATCCTTTTAACTTTTCCCTCCTCCTTTCTCCAGTCTTGGGACTGGCTTGCAAAAGCAAGGCGGAGTTATATTATACAAGTAAAAAAAATTCAACATTAATATATGTTTTGGTGTAAAAGGAAATTACTTATAATTAAGTGAGACACCTCTGATTGTCGTTGTTTAGCAGTATATAAATAAAACTCAACAGATTATATGCTGTTGGAGGGGGCGGCGGAGCGATACTGTGGTGTACCGGTATTTTATGAACGTCCACGCACACGTGTGCCAAACGCATGTTATACAGGTAGTTCCAGGTGAGAGCCCCTTAGCTTGCTAGGCTCGCGCTACCTAGTGGCTAGCTTAAAAACCTTTGCTCTCGAATGTTCTCGTCTCTTTCTTCGTCGTTGTTCTCGTGGTTCGCCATATTGCTACTTTAATCAAGAATTTAAACTTTGTTTTATTTTCATTTCTCGCCATTGTTGGCCCCGAGAAGAATTGTTTATTTTTGTCTTCCTTCAAACTGTGTTGAGTTGGTACTACAAAGTATTTCGAAATAATGTAGTCAGCGACTACAATTAGTGACCCCGACGTTTCTTTCTCCAACGTGAAGAATTCTGAAGTCCAGTGAAAGGCTCACCACAAGGTGACCCCAACTTCCGACGACGTCAGTTTTCTTTCCCCGACGTTCTTCAACACCGACGACTGCAGCTTTCGACGTTTTCAGCCTCCGAAGTCTTTAGCTTCGACGTTCTTGACCACCGGTGTTTGCAGTCTTCAGCGTTTTGAACCTCCGACGTCTACAACCCGAGGATTACAGCTCGAAGAATTTTTCTATCGACTGACTCATCGTCAAAATGGCATCAGCTTCAACGCAACCTCTGGCCGTCACCACAACTCCCACAATTGCTGCCGTCTCAGTAAAAGCGCCTCCTTTCATACCGTCAAACCCTGCTACGTGGCTTTTGATCTTTGAGGCGCAGTTCAACATCGCCGGCATCACAACGTCAGCCACAAGATTCTACCACGCGTTAGCAAATCTTCCAGTAGAGACAGTGAGCAACCTCGACGACGTAATCTTGCAGGCCGCCGATTACGACCAACTCAAAGACGCCGTCAAGAGGTTCCACGAGACCAGTAGAGGGGAGCTCTTTGAATCCTTCTTACAAGAAACCCCCCTCACCGGCAAGCCTTCACACTTCCTTCTTCAAATGACAAAGGTGGCAAAGAAAGTTGGCGTGGGAGACGACATGGTGCGTCATCGTTTCCAACAAGCTCTTCCACCCAGCCTCGCACCTGTCATCGCGTCACAGAAAACACTGGGACTGGACGACCTCGGACGACTTGCCGACGAACTCCTGCATCGATGAAATCAAACGACCGATTTTTTGGTAATAATAATAATGCGGCGCGTAACTCGTTTGTTAATAATAAGGTGGGGGGGCTATTGTAGTGTACCGGTATTTTATGCACGTCCACGCACACGAGGTAATTACAGGTGAGCGCTCCTTAGCTTGCTAGGCTCGCGCTCCTTCACTTGTTTGGCGCGCGCTATCTAGTGGCTAGCTTAAAAGCCTTTGCTCTCGAATGTTCTCGCCGCCGCCTCCTTCTTCTTCGTTGTTCTCGTGGTTCGCCTTATTGCTACTTTAATCAAGAATTTAAACTTTGTTTTATTTTCATTTCTCGCCATTGTTGGCCCCGAGAAGAATTGTTTATTTTTGTCTATTGTCGTCGGTCAATTAAATAAAGTTATTTCAAACCGCCTTCAAACTGTGTTGAGTTGGTACTACAAAGTATATCGAAATAACGTAGTCCAGCGACAACAATACCATAGCCTATGAGGATCATCCGAGGCTGGTTAAATTGATAGCTGCATGGGAGGTCGATTTGCCGGTGCTTGTCCAACTTATTGCTTTTCAGTAGTTGGCGGGCTGGAGTGAGTCGAGCCATGTGCCCACGGAAGGCTTGTGCTTTCGGTGGCCTCCCTGCCTCAAAGCCAAAAACATAATTGACAGATACAGACGTTAATCAAACCACACACATTATATCTCAACATCTATCCAAATAAAATGAATAACAGAATGTTTTTTAAATAACAACACAAATGGTCACTTTACGAAAAATTAAAATTATTTAGTAAAATTCACAACAAACAGTCCAAAAAAATCTTGTGAAATTTGAAATCAGAGGTACTTGAAAATATATAAAACTGCTGGGCTTTGATGCACCAAACTTAATATTTTTATATGCGCAATTATTTGATTTTTTGTGCGAAATTGTGCACGATTTTTTCAAACAATTTTTGTTCTTGTGCGCACTTGCGAATGGGTGCGCATCAAATAAAATATTTTATTTGAACCTGTTCGGATCGGATAAAAATTGCGCACAATTGTGCGATTTTCGCATAATGCACAGTTTTAAGTTTTTTAATTATTATTGTGTATAAATATATTTTATTATAATTAGCTCTCTATAAATGTTTCTTCACATACCTATCAAAACAAAAAACACCAAGCAAACCTAAATACTTTGTTTTCCCAAAACCTTTATTTTCTTTTGATAAATTTATAGGGCGTTTAATTTAATTGAATTTTTTCATAACAATAAAACACACAAAAAAATTTTTGGTTTTCAAATTTTGTTTTTATTTTAGTTGGCGTGAGTTTGGTACAGCACATTTAAAAAACAACAAACAATAAAAAATATTATAAGTTGAAAATAAATTAAAAAATGTTTCAATGCCAGTCTGAAATATTTCTAAAAATTTATATACTTTAAAACGCAGTTATACTTTAATTTCCAAATTTTAAAACGTCCAGCACACTAATCTGATCATCATCACATTTTAGTGAAAAATGTTATTATTAAGTATCACAACTCATTAAAACACCTTTGACTTTCAGGGTCTAATAGATTAAAAGTAGTATTTCAACTTCCATGCTTAAGGGAATTACGATGGTGACGCTGGTGAGATTCGAACCGCCGACCTATAAGCCGACTGGCGAACGCTTTACCGCTTTGCCACCACCGCCACTTAAGTTGATTTCCTAGTAACTTTTAACATTAAGCTTTATTAGTGTACAACTTTGAGTGTTTCTATCTCGGCAGTTTTTTTTTTTTTATAGAAAACACCTCTGACACTTGTCGTCTAACGGCATAAAACAAAAGCTTATCGTGTTAATTTAGAGTTCAGTACATCATGCATATCGTGCTTTCCCTTATTTTGTTTCGTAACGTACGGTACTGGAGATTACGTCATCGTAGAAGCAATAGTAGAAATTGATTTTTAGGACTGAGAAAATCCTGCAATAGGAAATGCATTTAACTTTTTTTTATGCTCTTCGAACTCGATAGTACGTCTAATGTTGGCACACCCCTGTTTTTTTTTACAAATTTTTATTTAGGTTACAATCTCTGTTTGTGTATGTGTGTAATTATGGCTTTCTCTTTACGCAAACCTTGCAAGTAAAATTTAACCAGCTTTTTGACTTGCTAGGAAGCTGAAACTTTCAGCATAGCTTTATATTGGATGACAAAATATAATTCAATTAAAAAACCTAAATTGAACATCTTTCGTATTTCTTAATCGAGTGTGTTTGAAATCAAAGTTTGTGTTTAAAAACCCGTTTTTCCTTACTTTGTTTTTTCTTCAAATTTTAGATCATTGAAGTTTTTTTATCAAATACAAAAATAAACCGACGTTCAAAAAATAGCCAAAAAGTAGTTTCAAATTTAGATTGCAAGATTTGCTTCTGATACACACAAACAAAAGCAAGCACTTGTATACAAAGAATAGAAGCTAAATAAAGGGTGTAATAACTATATTTCGCCATTTTTATTTTTCAATGAAATTCGAGAAAATGTTCTGATTTGCCTGCTTAGCAAATAAACACCACAGACTGTCGGTATTTGAAAACTTAAATATTCAACTTGTTTTCTTTGCTAGTTGTTGAGAAGGCGCTTCAAAGTCGGGTTGATTTATCCTATAATTTTAGCGTTGGTCTTATTTGCTTTCTTGCCACTTGTTCACTTGTTTGAAAGTTTGCAAATCTTGTAAATAAAACTAAACTAATTCCCCGTTATCTTATAAAACGGAAATCTATATTATAATTGCTAGGGTCACTCACTGATGTCCGCTTAATTTATAGCGCAGTACAAAAAGTCTACCTCGGATAATTAGTTTTATGACTTAAAATGTCAAACATTTTGCCTAGTACACCTGCTACATTAAATGGTCATTAAAAGAGCAACAGTAATTAGTAATCAATCATTGCACCTGTAATACTCTAAAGCTCAATGCAGTAGTAGTTTTTGTAGAACATTGATGTTCAAATACAGCAATTGTTTAATATTTTAATTTTCCAAAAAAATGCATGGAACTATGAATCTCAGGTGTTTGTAATTTTCATACAACATTTGATAAAACACATCATTACAAAAAATGTATGCGTAGGTATTTTTTTCAGTTTTGAATTATCATTTAGTCTTAGAGATATGGAGCTTTTATGTTTCCAATTTAGTGACTAATAACGAGACTTTGAAAAAAAGGTAGCGCTAAGAGCAAAACTTAGATTAGTTTGACAATATTAAACTAGATTAAATTAAATTGAATTAGGCTAAACATCCCATTAAAAGAAATTAAAATCTTAATTAGCTACAATTAATTTTTTTGATAGTGACATGTTAAACTGATTTTTTTCTGCAATATTGTTTTTTCACATTGACAAATTTTTCTCTTGATAAAACAAAATTAATTTGAAATTTATAAATTTAGAATAACCAAAGTATAAAAAAAATGTTTATTAGAATTTAAATCACACTCGATCATAATTTTCTTAGTAAACATATTAAACATTCATGCTCTCAACACTCAGTTTGTGTGTTTTTTTATCAAAATGAATTTATTTATTATAATTCCGCGAAACACCTCTAACTCTCGTTGTCCAGCAAATTATTAGTATCGGAGGTGTTACAGTCTTATGCAACAACGGGCATCATACAAGATCAGCGAAACAAATAACTCAAATCGAACAAACGGGATCGAAGATCAACTCGAGGAAAAATGATACATTTCACGAAGTAAGATGTGTGTCACAGTCTTCCCTGTAGGAATGCGTAAACACTAAATAAACTACGTTTTAAAAATTACGATAGTTTTGTTTTTGTTTTTATTGAACTGTTAGATCAAGATACATAATTTCCCATGTATGTATGTATGCAAGGATATCTTGTTATATCAAGATATCCTTGATGTATGTCAGTAATTTTGCATAACGCGGCGGTCAGCAGTTGATAAAATTGGTGATACAGGCGACGTGTAATACAAAGTTATTATACGCAATTGTACAGATCCTAAACGTTTCTACCTATAAGCTTATTATGCAAGAGGTTATTTGATTAAATTAAACAATAGGCTGGTTTTAATGTTCAAAAGATATTGAAACTGTTTTACAAAGGCACGGAATAAAATATAGTGATTTCAATTTAATTGAACCAGATTCGATCCAAATCATTACTCGTTTTTTTTATATTGCTAAGCAGGTAGGGCATCCACATTGATTTGTTACTGAACAGACATTTATTTAAATTTTATTTTATTTTATTAAAGTGTCAGCATGACTTAAATAGCTCGGAGACGAACAAACCAACTGATTTAAATACCCAGCCAACTAATGAAACAGCAAATTGAAATCTGTTTTACTCTTCATATGAAGATTTGTTTTTTAATTCTCTGAACATTATTTTATAGCCTCACATGAAAACGTTGTTGACTAATTTGCAACGAAAAACTAAATTATGGAATAATAGGTTAATACAGGACTATCAGCCCTGGTATTCTTTATCCGCAGGATACTGTGTGAAAAGATATTGTTAAATGTGGCATTGTCTCAGGGGACATTTTCCTGAAACCTAATTGTTCAAACAACCAGTTAATAAATCGAGATTTTTAAATATTTTCTTTATGTTACCAGAATCTGTTTATAATTCAGCAAAACACCTCTGACTCTTCTCGTCCAACAGCTTATAAATAAAATTTATCGGACGTAACGCTATAAACAGCTTGCAGTATAGTATTATAAATCTTTTGAAACGGGAGGGTATATATTTTTAATTTGACTAATGCGGCCACGTGCGAAAACCATAATTAATTTATAAAAATACAGTAATAAAACGATCTGCCTATCATTTTTTTTATAATTTATTAATAAAATACTGTTGCAAGAGCTGGGTATTAATTTCAGATTGGACATTTATTTTCTAGCTTTTGAAAAAAATGCTAAACGTTGTGAAAAGCTTGTTATGCAAGCTTTATTTACAACCAAACCTCGTACAGATACTATCGTTTTAACTCAGTATGGATAAATAAATATGTTATTAATAAGTAAGCCTAGTTAATTAAAACTGTGAATAATAAAAAGATTGTGTTTAAAAAATAAAGAAATTAATTGATATACAAAATAGTTCTAATTATAAGTTATTACTGTTTTTATTACAATTATTGAATAATCAAACAATATAAAATAAACTGAAAACATCGACATTAAATCAATTTAATTCTATGGTTTTAATTATTTTAGTGGAAAAACTGTTTTACATTGTTGTCACTCTGAGTACAGAGAAAACCCTTTTAATGTTTTTATTGATTTTTTTGTCATCAATTTGTATTTCTGATTTCTTGTTTTGTCTTGCATTGTCTTGTATGAATTGTACAACACGCAGTTTCTCTTATTTCAGACAAATAATTTTCAAAAGTACCCAACAGGTTTCGTACTTAAAGCATTGATTCTTTTTGCTGTTTTCTTCCCAACTTTTTCAATGGATTCTACTATTTTCTTTTAAGGCGACCATCCACTGAACGCATAATTTACTTTTAATGTAACCCTAGCCTAGTTAGTTATTATAATAGTTAATTGTAAATTAATATATAATTTTCTTTTGTCTAATTATCACAATTTCTTGAAATTTAACTTAGCGGTGAAAACTTTTTTTTATTATAATTCATAAGTGTGATTTATACATTTTAGCAAATTAGGGAAAGTAACTCTCAAACTTTCAATTTTATCACAAACACTGAAATAATCTCTATTTATTTTGTACAAAATCATTACAAATTTTTGCTGTTGACCATTTCTCGGCCAATCCGATACTTACAATAAATAATTGAAGATTTATTCACGTACAGGCAGTGCTCCAATTTAAGCAGAATTTACTTGCGAATTAATGAAACACCTCTGACTCTAAGCGTCAAACGGCATAAAACTTAATTTAGGTGCATCTTCTTAGCTAAGCTAAACGCGGTTTAAATTTGTGACCCCAGTTCGAGTTTAACTCTACATAGTCTGCAAACATTTCTAGCTTGATGAGAATTAACGATACGAATGTTCGGTACTACACATTTGCCGTTGGAACTGCGACGCAAACATGCTCTGCTATAAATTAACATATAAAAGCGGCTTGTTTAATAAAATATGATTTTGGTCCAAGCAGACAATAGTGGAGTGGATTATCCACTAAAATTAGTCAGTGATTAAAATTAAAGAGATTTTACTTTAATTTATTCAAATTTGTGATGGCTGGTCCTGCTGAAGATTTTCTTTCAAACTAGAGTTCTAATCTCTTGAACATTTTCCCTAAAAAACCTGTCCAACTGAAGAATCAATCTGTGAAATTAAAATCTTTGGAAAATATTTTGTTCTGCTGATTAAAGACACAAATTTTTAAATACAAAAAATATTTGATTTAAATTGCTGATTTTTGTGCATAAAGTTTTTGGAACACTTCAAACGCAGTTTATTATTATTTAGCAAAGCCCATGTTTGATTTTTCTGTAATGCACTATATACAAAAACTTAATTGAAATTAATTTTTTATATGTTGCATTCATATGGCATGGCTAAAATTTTGCTAAGAAGCTGTTGGGCCATTTCTAAAAATGTTTTAATAAATTGAATTGAATTATGAAACAAAAACAGATTTAAAGTGATAAACTCTTAAAATATCATCACAAAATTGTTAACTTCAGTTTTTTTTTCTAAAAAAAGAACAATATGAAAATCTTAACACCAATGATCATAGAATATAATTGCACAATGAAACAAAAAAAAAGCAGGTATGAACAAAAACAATCATGACTAATACATAGTCAAACTTATTTATGAGCAATATCTAGAGTAAATGTAAATAATCAAACTTCTAATTTTCTAAAAATTATGAGAAAACAAGATTAACAAATGAAAATTTGTAATAACGAAGAGATATTTAAAAATTGTTGTATACTAAAATTAAACAGAATGTTAAAAAGAATGAAAAATTGTTTATACTAAAGTTAATTGAAGCGATGTTATTTTCATATGTGAAACCACGCCTCCAGCGGAGTACGAATGCGCAGAGCATTTTTTTGCGTCGCAGTTTCAACGGCAAGTTTACTACACTACGCTTCCATTTAAGCAGATCAAAATATATACAAAACTGTTTCGGGGTTGAGGCAGCAGGTGGAGCGATACATGACCTATGAGGTTCATCCGAGGCTGGTTAAATTGCTAATACTTACGGTTCAGAAAGCCTATCGGAGTCGCTATACTCAATTTTGTTCACATATGCAGGCGAACTATTTTCTATTGTATTCTGTTCATTGAAAGTTTGTTGAAATGTTTGATTTATCAGCTTCATCATTTTTTCTAACCTTTTGACCTTCCATCTGAAACTTCATGTGAAACACCTGTATTATACAGCACTAAGTTATAGCAAAGCATGGGTCACGGTTATTTCATAAAACTTATTTGCATTTACTACCGAGAAAAAATTTGAAGGACAAGATAAAACATTTCATCGACGCAGCCTTAATATGCGTCTGTCCCTAGAATAGAAGCTTGAGAACCTAACAAAATATTTTTATTTTTTGCTGTTGCAATTCTTGATTCTGAACAATCAAAACACATGATCCAAATAATAAGTTTGTTTTAAACGTTAAGAATTATCTTTGATTTTTTTTGTGGCATCATACGTTCTAGTTTTTCTTGCTGTGCTCATTTATTAGACGGTGTTCCTCAATAAAATTACTTTTTCTCAATTTTTTATAAAGGCGTTTTTTTGTTTAATTTTTAACTAGCGGGATTACCCGGCGTTGACCGGGGTTTTTAGAAGGGCCTAAACAAATCAGACGATTAGATGAAAATAAAAAAAACTAAATAATTTGCTCGGCTGGTACTTACATTAAAACAATTAAAACACGCTTATAAGAGAACGAACAAATTTTTATGACATTGCTTCTAGAATAATAAAAACATCAATATTTTCCTCTGTTGCACAATGAGAGGGTGAGGCATAAACAACAGTTTGTTCCTCTAGACGTCTGAAAGTGCAATTTGTTTTAAATTTGAATTTGGAGGTATTAAAAGTTGCAGAACTGTTATATTACAAAAAAAGAGGTCCAAACGTGGGACCGAAACGCGCCTTAAGGTGTTCCTGGCTGTGCGCTTTAGAAGTAGATCAATAGAGGCTGTTGTGCAAAGTTGCGTAAATATTGACTGTTCCCTCAATAGTTTCTTAAGATGAAGATAAGATGAGGTAGCTAGAGCTGAAGCAAGTGTATTTGTTATAAATTAATTTCAATTGTTAGGAAATTTCTAACTAGGATAAGCTCTTTTTCAATCGATTTCCTAACTAAAATTCAGTTTAGATTTAATAAAATTATGTGATCCACCTGTTATAAGTGAAACACCACTGACTGTTAACTCCGTAAAGCATTTAAATTCAGCTGTTTAGTCATATCTAAAAAACTCCGCCTTGCTTTTGCAAGCCAGTCCCAAGCCTGGAGAAAGGAGGAGGGGAAAGTTAAAAAGATCAAATTAAGATCCACGACAGGAAGTACTTAGGTGTTTCCAACATACAGCCATTTTAGTCTTAAAACACCTGGTGTAAAGGACTATAAACTATTACAATAAAAATACAATAAATCATATCTAAAACACTCCACCTCGCTAATTGCGAGCCGATATTATTCACGGTCCATCTCTAGTATTTTATAATAAAAACATTATAATAAAATAACATGCTTTATTTCAGCTTAACTTGAAAACGGAAAGTAAGTAGATAATCGATTACTAGATTAACCGATAGCACACCGCACGACAAAGTTAAGTAAAAGTGTATAAAAAGAAATCAAAAAGCGCTTGTGAGATTAATTAATGAATGAAGCTCAATTAATGCAAACACCCTTCGGATATTATATGTGGAGAATTCTAACTGAGATATTTTCAACCGCTATTGAGCGTCTTAAAACATATGGTGTAAAAGTGTAAAACTATAATAAAAAAAAAACGCTATTGGATCAAAAAGCAGTCTCGACATTTTTGATTCTTAAGATTTTGAATGCTCACAATCAGTTGTGTTTTTCATTACCAGGCAAACCAAACAAATTGGATTTAATAGCGAAAACTTTAAACTGATTTATACACGCTTGCATTTGTTAGCGAGTGTTTGGATGTGTTTATTTGTACCGATGATACACATTGCAATCTAAATTTAGAACTAATTTTTTTTAAAGTCGTGTTTAAAAAATTCAATAATCTTGAAATACAAAAAAACATAGAACAAAAAAGAACAATTGACACGTTTTGGACCATCTTTCGTTTTTTGAATACAATTTTTAATGGCGTCGCATAAATTAAGGCTATGATTTTTTTTTGTTTAAAAGTTGTTTTCATGTTTAGAAAACTTCAATTTAGCAATTGAATTTTTTTATATATTTTTATTGTATGTGATTTATTTAAAATTTAAATTTTGTATGTTTTTATGACTGACACAATAAGTAATATAAAAATGTTGAACTAATAAACTTTGTTATATCAATCAATTCTTTTATTTCTTAAAGGCAGTCTATTTTATTATTCACAATTTCAAATAATTAGGCTTAATTATGAATAACAAATTTCATATTTATCAATATTTAATTTAAACGATAAAAATTGTAGCTACAAGGTTTAATGGTAAATAGTTATGCAAGCAAGCTTGTCACAGTTTTTAAGCATTTTTTAAAAAGATGAAAAATAAATATCTAATCAGAAAATAACGCCCAACAGTATTTCATTAATAAATTATAAATAGACGACATATTACTTTATTATTATGAAATAGTTATGAATTCCGCATGTGGACTTACACTGAAAATCATAAAATGTTTCGCTACTGCAAGCTGTCTGAAGCAGTACTCCGATAAAATTTATCTATAAGCATCTGGACGCCGAGAGTCAGAGGTGTTTTGCTTAATCATAAACATATTCTGGTTACACAAAGAAAACATTTGAAAATATTTTGCTTAGTAATATTTTGTTTCATGTATTATTAGTGGATTAAATACAACCAATTTAAAATTTGAAAAAAACATGGAAAGTACTTCATCTCGAATTAAGTAGAATATTTTTGCCACAGTTAAACCGAAAAATAAATTGAATTAAATTTTTACAAAAATAGAATGAGATATGCGTTGATATTTAATTTGCAATCTAAGATGCGACAGTAAAATTTTTTTAATCATTTGAAACAACACTATATATAAATAGTTCAATAATGACATTTTTTATAATTGTATTTACAGTTATTAATTTTTTTTTAAACGTTTATTAATTCAACAAGGTTAATGAAAGGAGTTACCTCCGCGAGACAATCAACTATCAACCTTAAAATGTTGTAATCACTCTAAACAAATAAAATCAATACAAAGTCATTATAGAATCCAAAAAAAAGTCAACAGAAAACTGAAATGTCATAAAAAAATTTGAAAAATTGAGGTAAAATTATAATAAGATGTTCGTATAGCAATCTAAGTTTTTATTTACACTGAAAACCTTTGCTGACTTTTTGAAGGTTTTTAAAGAAGACATATTTAGATTTGCAAACGCATTATTCCAAATCTTTGGGCCTAGGTATTTTATGAAATATTATTGAAGATTAGTTTTATAAGTACCTATTCTAACATTATCTACTATACGTAGGTTGTTAGAATGTACATTGCGGTAATTCATTATTAAAATATTTAAACATAAAAATTAAAACTTGATAAATATAAATTTGGTCCAATTTCAACAATTGTCCTTGGTCAAAAAATGTGAAAACAGAGACAAAACAAGGTGCCTTAAAGATGACTCTTATGCACCGTTTCTGCAAGGTTGATAACTGTCTTCTTGCTTTCTTGAATGTTGGGCACCATATAATTAAGATTACTAAGATTAAATTAAAATGATACTGTTTCCCGCAGTCTTTGCATCTGGCAAGATTTACTTCTACATCCTTGTCATTGACTTTCTGCGTGACCGTCTCTTCCTCAAAGTACTCCCAGATTTCACCCCGGTGACGCGGCATGATAATGATGACAAACACGAGAAAGTGCCTCTATGCAAGAATTAAGAAAGTGAAAAAAACCCAGCGTGTTTATTTATAGGCGATGGCGAATGCGGTTAGCAATAGCAAGAAAGAAGCTGAGAAAGTTTCGAATTCCAGCTGCAGACGATACGGGCTACGGGCTACGGCACTGTCGTGCACACTACAGGTGGCACACACATACTCACACACAACCAAGAATATCATCGAGATTATAAAGATATATCTTAGATTAGCTACTATTACGGTCAATTACGGATATCGAAACACTAAAATAATCATTCCAATTCTATGTAACAAATTTGAAAAAATAAGTTTATGAAACAGACTAAACCAAAACATAAACATAGAATGATCATTACTATTACATTACTCATTATTCTCATTAATAATAATAGTCATCGATGTCAGCAAGTACGATTGCCTTGTAGGGCTTGTAGTATCAGTAATATGCAGAGCTCGACTAGCAGCCTAAGAGGAGCGTGGCTTTTTTGCTGCCGGTTTCCAGACTAAAAATAGTAAATAATGGGGCTACAGGCTGTCTGGAAAACCGAATTTAAAGTGGGGATGATAATAGTTATAAACTTCTGTCAATAGGTAGATTAATTAATCAATGTTGATGAATCAATTGCAAATATTCACAGTTGTGACAATCGTTAATTAAATATGTATAACTTTCGTTATTTATTGGAAAATATTTTAAAAAAATTTCGATATTTTTTCGGGATTTTTATCGGGAATGAAATTTTTAGTATCGCTAATTATATCGATACGAGACTTCTTCCGCAGGCTGTATTGTTTCAATGGCGATACGGGATCTCCCGTATCGTTTTGAAATATCGATTGAATCCGAGATAACGATATCGGGACGCAGATGCTTACATATAATAATACAATAGTTGAGGTATGGATAGATAAAAGAGTAGTATTAGTAAGTAAAGTAGATTTGCTTAATAGATGAGAAGACTTATAGAGAACACCAATATTGCGAGAAACTTTTTTACATACACTACTTAAATGATCATCCCATGTAAGAAATTCATTGATATATACTCCTAGAAACTTAGTGGAAGATACATTAATTATCCGAGAGTTTTCAATAAAAAGTTCTATAGAGGCTGCTGGCATAAGCGTAGAGCGATGTTTGTGGAATGCTATGAAGTTAGTTTTTGCTGCATTAAGTGATAGTTTATTACTTTTAAACCAGTCCGAAACTAATTTCAGTTCGGTATTGATTTTACTAATTAAGTCTTTAAGATTCTTATTTGCTGTTAGTGCATTAGTGTCATCTGCAAATATAAAAAATAAAAAAATATACCTATATACAAAAATAATTATTTTCTAAATTTTGAGAGACCTCGTCATACATTTGCATTATTAGCATGTAACTGGAATAGCCAGCTCAAAAACCAAATTAAAAAATATTAATTATTGAATTTGAACTTAAAAAATGATAGAGCCTAATATATACGATTTTTTCAAATAATTTGGAAAAATATGGCAGCAGTGTTGGGTAAAAAATCACATTTTAAATGATTTGAAATCAAAATCAAAATCATTCACTTCAGAGTGATTTTGAAATCAAAATCAAAATCATTTTTTTTCCACCAAAAATGATTTCAAATCAAAATCATGATTTTGATGATTTAAAATCATGAAATCCTTACTAAAAAGATTGCGCTTATTAAAATTGCTACTGATGACAATTCTTCTAGAAGTCATTACAAGTCACAAAAATATTTATTTCAAAAAATGCTTTGGTTTAGCTTCAAAATTGTTAATTTCTCAAAAATTGCATCATAAAATTTGTTTCTTCTTGGCGTCTCAATCAAACCTGTTATATTGAACAGATGCTCAACAGGTGCAGATGAAGGAATAGGTGTGTTGTAGTTGTAGTACACGAACATCTTCCTGACAATCTGGTATGAATCAAGATGCTGCAAAGAGCAGTCTGTATCTGACAGAAATGACAACACCTGTGACGATAAAGAATTAACTGCATGTAAATTATCTTTAATGCAGAGCATGCAGTAATGCTAATTTTATGTGTTGAAAGTTACTGTCATGATTATAAAATTAAAACACTTATGTTAATAAAATGCACATTTAAATTACAATTGTTTTTGTCTAATCAATTATTGAAAAAAATTATTTCAGTACCTGCATTTGTATGGAATTTTTTGGTTCTGCAGGAACTGAAGCTTGATCAACCCCATAGTCTTCTTCAGCTGCATAATCTGTCAACTGGTTGACATCTGCTTCAGTAACTTCAACTGACTGCTCAGCGAAGCGCCTAGCTGCTCGAAGAAACATTTGAGTAACATTTTCCCGATTTTCTGGTGCAACCCATCTCAACTTGTAACAAGGATGTGAAACAGCTGCCATTATCGCTTGTCGAACACAAGGCTCACTAACATCAAAATTAAAAAATGAGCCAAACTTTTTGCTATACCAGAAAGTATGGATCCTACTAAAGCACTACACACCAACATGCCCCTTCTGTTTGCATCTTCTGAAGTTTATATCTTAACTGCATTAGTTTAGGAAGTAGCATTCCATAGTAACAATTCTTATCACCTTGCAGCTGATCGTGCGTCATAGCTAATGGTTGCATAACAGTTCTATATTCACTCAGAAAATCCATTTCATTCCTATTAAAATGAGGCAATTGGAGAGCATCAGATAATTGTGCCAGTTTTTCCCCCAGTTCAACAATTCTACTAATAGCATCAAACTTTGTATTCCATCGGGTTTGTCCAGGCACAAACAGTTTCTTTCCTTCACATATGTCTGCAGCCTTGCTGCTCCGATTTACTGCACTCAATAGTTCTTGACACTTTCCCATTACAGCACAGCACATCCTGCGTAACCTTAACATGACTGCAAGCTAGCTGCTGCAACACCTCTGACACTTATAATCCGGTGGACACCAAGAGTTGGAGGTGTTTCGCGAAATTATTATAAATAAATTCTGCTGATACCAAAACAAAAAATGTGAGTGAAGAAAGATCAAATTTAAAAAAAATTATCAGTTAAATTATTATCTTTATCAGGGATTTTAAGAAATGCATTAGTCTAAATTGAAACTGTTTAAATTGAATTTTATTGTAACACAAAGACAATTTGTCATTCTGAATTATCAAAATTGCAGCACAAATATAAATCAGTTTACCATGTCACTGTTGACAAAACTCATAACAGCCATTTAAAATTCAAAAAATCACTTTAAACTGCTATGTTCAACAATAATTTAAGAAAAAATTAAAAGTTTCAAGATATTGTATTAATTTAATACGTTTTCAAATTTATCAAGTACATAACAGTATAAAAATTGTACTTAATGTAGTTCATTGAAAAAACGTACCCATTAAAAAAAAAACAAACAAACTTACTTCTAAGAAAACTATCAGATTGTGAAAAACATTTAGTTTTATAAATTTTATACTTGAAAAAATGTATAATTATCAAAACAAATTGTTGATATTCTAAAACGTTTTGATTTATTATCAGAATTGTTAAACAAGTAAACCCTAGAAAAGCAATAGATGCAAAATTATTTATTTCAAGATTTAACAAGTTTTATAATAACAAACCGTTGCAGTTTTAGTTTTTGTTAAAAATTCATTGATTGTTCAAGCGATTCAATAAAAGATACGTGTGTTGCTTAAATATTTAAAAATTTGAAATAAGTCAGTATTAGGTTTTTAAATCGGAAAATTGAAAATCGTTTATTAATTTAAAGCCAAACAAAACAAAAATTTCTGACACTCTCCGAAATATAAGAATATACAATTGCTGTTGCTGTTGACTTTTTTTAAAACTTTACTTACTACTCAACTGATATTAATTGGTATGAACAGTATGAAAGCCTGCTAACTTGTGTTCTGAACTTCAAAAACTGACTTTCAAAGTTTCTTACAGCATCAAAGTTATCTATCGCTAGTATATTTGCATCTGAGATTCAAGTTAATGTTTACCAGCTTAAAAACTTTTGCGAGCAAACAAGCCTAGCAAAAACCGGACCTATAACAAACGTTTTTTTTATAGCCCTCAGTCATACCGGGACTAATAACTTGCACCCCAAAAATATTATACGATATTTTCAACTGCCCTTTCAACTTAACTAAATTACAATTTTTTATGCTTTTCGACACCTAAAGTTGAGGTGTTTTTTTCGATATTATTATTATTTGTTTACCAGCCGTTTTCTCTATATCCAAAACCTTTGTTATATTATCAAAAACGTTCAAATTATTAAGCTAAGACTTCAAAAAGTATACATAGTTAATTTATTTTTATAAATTAAAAAAAACAGTTTTGAATCAATATTTTGTGAACATTAAATTAAAACAACTTCAATAAAAAAAACCCAATTGTGTCGTGTTGTCATAAATACCGTAAAGTGCAACTATATGGACACATTGCTGTTTTTTTCCAAATATCCTCAATTAAATTTGTTGTTCTGAATTAATATTGCAGATCCTGTTTGAAAAAAAAATCGAAATTTTATTACATACGCATGGAAAAAAATGAAAAGATTTGTTGTTGTTCAAATAGCGCAGTTGTTGGGGCCCCTTTGACAATAACTTTTATTTGAGGATAAAAACTCTAAATGTGCGTGGTAATTGACTAAGTTTTTTGTAAAAAATCTATTTTATTATCCAAAATTTTAAACAAATAGGCTTCATTATTATTAACAAATTTTACATTTATCACTATTGAGTTAAAACGATAGAAGATGTACGAGTTTTGATTGTAAATATTTATGCAAGTTTCTCACAATTTTAAGCATTTTTTCAAAGACTGAAAAATGAATATCCAATCTGAGAATAACGCCAAACTTTTATAACAGTAGTTCATTAATCTATATATATAAAAATGAATGTATGTATGTATATATATATATATATATATATATATGTCCTTTATGCATTGCTACACCATTCATCCGATCGTAATGAAATTTTCACACAACCTTGAGAGTCAAAAGGAATCAAATATAGAGAAAAAAAATTTGAAATCCGTCACAGGATGAGCGGAGCGGAGCGGGTGAGCGAGCGGGAACTATATATATATATCTATATGTATGTGCGTATGTATGTGTGTGTATGTATGTATGTGTATGTGCATGTATGTGTGTCTGTGTGTGTGTTTATGTATGTATGTTTTTTTTTTTTTTTTTTTTTTTTTTGAACATTTATTGAGCACGAAACAAAACAAGTACAACAGTGAAGTTATAAATAAAGAAAAAAAAATCAAGTGCTCAAAAGGTTCATCCAAAGGGAATTACTTCCCGCTAACTGGACGACCTATAAACGAAAATTCAGATACGAACCGAGACAGAGAAATAAAAGTTAACATAAGTGTATAGGAGTAAACATAAGTATATATAAGTTAACATATCTGTATCGAAGTTAACATAAGTATATAGATATTGAAATTATGAATCTAGCTGTAATATGTAAGATTTCAACGATTTTTTAAATAGCGAAATGCTTTTCAATGAGGATATTGTTATTGGAATACTTGAATACAACCGCGGACCATAACACTTTATGGAGAATGTTTTGAGAGTTGTTCGAGCAAAATCGGACCGAAAGCAATGCAAAGAACGCACATCATGAGAATGTACATGAGACGATTTTGTGAAAAGGTTATCAAATGACGACGGTAACATATGGTTGTCATATTTGTACATGAAAATACTAACAAGAAAAAAATTAATTTGATATACATTCAGTAGGTTGTTCTCGATCATTTTCATTTTACAAGATGATGTAAAGGGCAAGTTAAATAATATTCGGATGATTCTTTTCTGTAAGATGTGGAGAGACTTTAGACGTGTAGGATAATTTGAAGCCCAAACAATATTACAATAGGACAAGTAAGGGTAAACGAGAGCGTAATACAACATCATAGAAATATTTTTATCCACAAATCGACTCACGCGAGATAGAATTCCACAATTTTTTGCAACTTTAGAGGTGACGTAACTAATATGGTCAATCAGTGAGAGGTGCTCATCAAGCAACATTCCAAGAAATTTACACGAGGAAACTCGCGCAATAGGTTTATCGTCAATAAGAAGTTGATAATCAGAACAAATTAATTTATTTCTATGGTGGAATAAAATATAGTTGGTTTTACTTATATTTAAAGAAAGTTTATTCGCACAAAACCATTTATAAACGGAAAGTAGTTCATGATTAGTAACATCATATAAATCTTTTAGGTTTTCACCAGAAGCAAAAAGGTTGGTATCATCGGCGAACAAGACAAATTCGAGACGATGCGAAACAGTGCACAAATCATTAATGTAGACAAGAAATAAAAGAGGGCCTAGCACCGACCCCTGAGGCACGCCACAAGTTACCCGCCGCGTTGATGAAGTAACTTCGTTGTAGTGTACCTGTTGAGTTCTACCGCTCAAATAATCTTCAAACCACATTAATGGAATCCCTCGGACCCCATAGTGTTCAAGTTTTTTTAGCAAGACTTTGTGATTCACTGTATCAAAAGCCTTGGCCAGATCCAGAAACACGCCGATGATGTAGTCTCCTCGATCCATAGCCTCCGCAACCCTCGAGTGCAACAGAACGAGCGGCATGTAGGTTGAGTGATTTTTTCTAAAGCCGAACTGACTCCTGGTAATGATGGAAAATCTGGCAAGAAATCCATAGAGCCTGGAGTGCATAGCTTTTTCAAAAAACTTGGAGAAGAAACATAAAATAGATATTGGCCGATAATTGGAAATGGTATCTTTTTTGCCAGATTTGTGAAGGGGAATTACTTTTGCCGACTTTAACTGATCAGGAAACACCCCTGATGAAAAAGAGCAGTTTATTATGCAGGAAAGAATATGGGCTATCCGTGGAACAGAGCATCTTGCAATACACGGGTCAATTCCGTCGATTCCACTGCTGTGTGAGATTTTTAATCGTGTCGATATTTCAATGATCTCGTCCGGTGTTGTAGGTATAGCATCGAAAGAATGGACCACGGGATTACCAAGATATTCATCAAATGTTTCATTAGGAATTAATATATTTTTTGCGAGATCTGTGCCAATGCTGGAGAAATGGTTATTAAACGAGTCAACAATTTCTGTAGGAGAGGTCAAATAACTCCCGTCACCCGCATCAAAAGTCCTGCACTGCTCCACAGAAGATCGCTTGCCCATTAGGCTCCCAATGATTTTCCATGTTTCTTTAGCATTGTTTTGACATAAATTGAATTTTTTTGAATAGAATTCTTTGATTGTCGCAATTTTCATTGATTTGAAGCGATTACGGTACACAGTGAATTTCTCTTTATTGGCCACTGTCGGGCTCTTGAGGTATTTTTTATATAAGGCATTTTTCTTTTTGCAGCACTTCATGAGATTTGGCGTCATCCAATCCTTATCAAATCTGGCAGGACCACGAGTGTATTTAACCAGTGGAAAACACTTGTTATATATTTCGAGATACTTATTAATAAATAATGAGTAAGCAGAGGACGCATCACCACCATCGGCCATCCCAATCACCCCAGACCAGTCCATCTCACCCAACATCTGTTCAAACATCTCTTTCTGTCTCAGGCTGGTCAGCCTTCTAAATGAAATCTGATCTCTTTCAGTATTGGTGCGAGGTGCGAGATCAGTTGACAAAAAAATCGGAAGATGATCAGAGATATCATCAATCACAATCCTAGCAATAGAATGTTGTAAGGGGTAGTTTGTAAACATGTTATCAATTGCAGAGGCAGTTTTAGAAGTTATCCTGGTAGGCGCCGTAAATGCCGGAAGAAGGCTGTAAGAAGCCAGTAAATTGAAAAAATCAGCCATAGACGAGCTCTGTTCTCTACTGAGAAAATCAATATTGAAGTCGCCCATTAAAAGAATATTCATATTTTTTTTGACGAGACAATTTAACAAATTGCTGAATTCTATGTTGAAACTGTGTAAATTTGTGTCCGGGGGACGATAAATAACACCCACTAAGAAATTTCCAGTTTTTTGACAATCCATTGAGATTAGAAGAAGCTCGAATGAAGTAACACTGGTGTTCCAGAGTGAAGCATCAACTGTTGAATACTTGATCCGCTCATCAATAAAAAATCCAACTCCACCACCTCTTTTCATATCTCGATTTTGGAACACGAAGTGGAAACCCGGTATTTCTATGCCTTTAGACGAATTTTCATCCAACCAAGTTTCTGTGACCGCCAAAATTCGAGCTCGACTTTGGCGAAGTAGTATCGTTAAATCGTCTAATTTGTTTTTCATACTCCTGCAATTAACGTGAAGGAAAGAGAAAAATTCACGAAGCAGTTGATTGGTCAGGTCATTTAAATCTTTTGGAGAAACATAAATGCTGGTGTCTTCATACATTGAACGAAATAAATTGTCATCCGGATCAATACCAGAATCAAATAAAGAAGAATTATCTTCAGACCTCTCAAAACCAAAACAAATTTCTTCTTTAACGACAGAATCCATTGGATGAAATCAAAAGTTTTCAACCTCCTCCAGACTTAGAACTCGGGTGGGCCTGTCAGACTCAGCCCGCCTGACAAAGACCGCACCATTCCAGGTCCAGATGGAAGCAATTTTCTTTTCTTTAAGAAGTTTTCTACCCTTTGAAAAGATGTCGGCATTTTTTTTTGTTAGGTGTTCGTTTATATAAACTTTTTGCGCAGTGTCTTGTTTTCGTAGTAATCTCCTTAATTCATAGATCTTATCTCTGACAAGCCTGGAGGCGAATGTAACAACAATTGGCCGAGGCGCGTTCTTTGGACCCGGTACGCGAAATCCAGCAGTGATGTCACGCTCTGAAATTTCGAGGTCCAACTTTTTCTGACAACATTCTATCACAGCCTTCACCGTATCTTGCCGTGAAGATGGCCTTTGACCTCCCCCATCCTTACTGGCAACAGAGGCTGCTTCTGCGTAAGATGACTCGGGTACACCGTGGAACACAAGATTGCCGCTCCTCATCTGGGTCTCCAATTGATCGACTTTGAGTTGTAGGGTACGATTCTCCTCTGTTAGGAATTTGAGCCTGTCAACAATAGGTTTGATCTCATTCTGAAGGGTCTTTGTTACCAGCTCCATCATTGATTCCTTCAACATCTCTCTGATGCTCGACTCCAGATCAGGTAGTATCTTACCTTTAATTTTATCTGCCAATGACTCGATGGTTTTATTTTCTGTTAACAAATCCATGATTTCCTCATGCTTTGGCGGCTTGCGAGACATTATCTGAGCTAATTCGACTCGAAAGAGTGACTCACAACAACAATACTGAATTCGTGTTCTTCACTAATATCACCAATTCGACTCGAAGGAGTGGCTCACAACAACAAAATTGAATTTGTATTTTCTACTAACAACGCTACAAATATTTACTAAAACAGACAAAAAACTATACCGTCAGATAGAGATTTTTATAACAAGTTCAGTCGTATAATTTTCTTAACTATTATGTCCCTAAAAATCGTTTATTTAGTTATTTATAAAGCATAACGTAACGCTCCGTTCACCGCTCGTTATATAGTATGTATGTATGTATGTATGTATGTATGTATGTATGTATGTATGTATGTATGTATGTATGTATGTATGTATGTATGTATGTATGTATGTATGTATGTATGTATGTATGTATGTATGTATGTATGTATGTATGTATGTATGAATGTATGTATGTATGTATGTATGTATGTATGTATGTATGTATGTATGTATGTATGTATGTATGTATGTATGTATGTATGTATGTATGTATGTATGTATGTATGTATGTATGTATGTATGTATGTATGTATGTATGTATGTATGTATGTATGTATGTATGTATGTATGTATGTATGTATGTATGTATGTATGTATGTATGTATGTATGTATGTATGTATGTATGTATGTATGTATGTATGTATGTATGTATGTATGTATGTATGTATGTATGTATGTATGTATGTATGTATGTATGTATGTATGTATGTATGTATGTATGTATGTATGTATGTATGTATGTATGTATGTATGTATGTATGTATGTATGTATGTATGTATGTATGTATGTATGTATGTATGTATGTATGTATGTATGTATGTATGTATGTATGTGTGTATGTATGTATGTATGTATGTATGTATGTGTGTAGAATCGGATTTAGGGGGGGGGGAACTGAGAGCGAAAAAATTAGCGGGAACTCGACAGGGAACGGATAACGACCGGGAGCGGGAGCGCAAGCGGGAAGGAAACGGGAGCGAAAAAGAAACGCATTAGGTAAGCCTCTAAAAACCCCGGACAACGCCGGGTGCCCCCGCTAGTACATAATAAATATACGACAATTACATCAATATACAGTACTATATTATCTATATATATAAAAGGAAGTCGGGTTTGTGTTACGACACTTATAACTCAAGAACGGCTGAACCGATTTTAGAGATTTTTGATTTATTGGATTTCTCTTAGCTTCTATTAACAGAATAACTAAAAAAATTTGGCATTGAATCATGGAGTGGCCCATGGGGACCGCAGTATGTACCCCGGTAGCTATACAGCCTTAACATTGCGTCCTAGAAAAAAACTTCAAATGGCAAAGTTGTAGAGCACCCTCTATTTGGTCTCACGGACAAAATAAATTTTCAATTTGGAGTTTGAGTTATCGATATATACAGATGTTTAATTTTCCGTGAAATGACATGCATGCGCATGCATGTTATTAAATTTTCTGACTATTTCATTGTTTACAATTGAAAATCTCACAGAAAAAATTAAGTAAATATCTTTTTCAATTAAAATATAAAATAAACTAATTGTTTATGGGCCATAAAAATATAAAAGATATTTTTAGCATAGATATATGATTTTTAGTTTCGCATTTTCCGTTTTCCATTTGGCATTAACAAAGTGTCAATGCTGTTCTGTCAATATTATATTTTCGTTCGTTGGAATTAATTTGCGAGTTTTAAAGTTTTAGTACTTTTAACAAAAACATTATTAATAACAAAACAATGCCGCGACCCAGAAGATCTAATCTTTCCCAAAATAGCCGTCAGGCAATTAGGCATCGGAACAATGTTAACCAATCCACCGCGGAAGAACTGGAATCAGCGCGAGAAATGCGCCGCGTTAGTATGGCCCGGCTTCGTGCTTCTCGAAGACAAGAGCACCGAAGGAGATGCAGCTAACATTGGTCGATTAACTATTCTACCGGTTACTTATATAGGTAGTCCGCGTCATATGCATGAATATGCGCAGGATGCAATGACATATGTTCGTCATTACGGTCGGCCAGATCTATTCATTACCTTCACCTGTAATCCAAAGTGGATTGAAATTGTTCAAATGCTGCTTCCCGGACAAACATCAAGTGATCGGCACGACATCACCGCACGTGTCTTCAAACAAAAAATTCGGTCGCTGATGAACTACATTGTAAAGCAACACGTTTTTGGTGATACTCGATGCTGGATGCATTCAATCGAATGGCAAAAACGAGACTTGCCTCATGCACACATTCTCATTTGGTTAGTTGAAAAAATTAGACCTGACGAAATAGATGATATCATAAATGCCGAGATGGTTGATCCCGAAATCGATCCAGACCTACATGATGTTGTAGTTATGAATATGATTCATGGACCGTGTGTCGCCATCAACCGCCAATCACCGTGCATGGTCGACGGCAAGTGTTCCAAACGTTATCCACGAAAATTTACGACAGAGACCATCACTGGCACTGATGGCTATCCATTATATCGACGTCGATCACCCGATGATAACGGTCGAAGTGTCACAAAGAAAGTGGAAGTAAACGATTTCGTGGTTGACAACAGTTGGATTGTTCCATATTCGCCACTTCTTTCCAAAACATTCAAGACACATTGCAATGTTGAGAATTCCAATCTGTAAATTCAATTAAGTACATCTGCAAATATGTAACGAAAGGCAGCGATATGGCAGTTTTTGGCATTCAAAGCTCAGATAATGACGAGATTAGACGCTATCAAATTGGTAGATATGTGAACTGCAATGAGGCAATTTGGCGTATATTCTCATTCTCTTTTCACGAACGTCATCCCACTGTTGTCCATTTGGCTGTGCATCTGGAGAATGGTCAACGAGTTTATTTTAACGCGTCGAATATTATTCAACGTGCTGAAACACCTCCAGCAACAACATTAACGAGTTTTTTGCGATTTGCCAAAGCGATCCATTTGCACAAACGTTGCTTTACTCGGAGATGCCACGTTATTACACTTGGAACGCTTCATCAAAGAAATTTCAACGTCGGAAGCAAGGCAGTGCGGTTTTAAAAGAATTCAATTTCCGATTCGCCTAGCATTTGCTATGACGATTAACAAATCACAAGGCCAATCTTTGAGTGTTTGTGGTCTGAACATGGATAATGCATGTTTTTCTCATGGTCAATTGTATGTGGCGTGTTCACGTGTCGGCAGACCATCAGATTTATTTGTTTTTTCGCCCGATAATAAAACAAAAAACATAGTGTATCATAAAGTGCTGGATTAAAAAGAATCGACCCGAGCTCAACCAATGTTTTTCTAATAAACTATTAAAGTGAACTTTTTTTATTTTGTTTTCTTTTAAACTTATATATATATATATTTGTTATTATTGTTCTTTATTGCTTAAAAAATACACTCTTTAAGGTGAAACGAAGTTCGCCGGGTCCGCTAGTATATATATATATTTGTTATTATTGTTCTTTATTGCTTAAAAAATACACTCTTTAAGGTGAAACGAAGTTCGCCGGGTCCGCTAGTTATGAAATAATTATGGTTTTCGCACGTGAAATTTGTGAAATTACCTACTCGTGGAAGTAATGTTCTTGATTTGATTCTAGCAATTGATCCTCTACTGGTCTTGGAACTTGAAATAACCTGACCCTTTGCCACATCTGACCACAACATGATAACTTTCTACCTTAACCACTTAAAACCACAGCTGTCTGCAACATCCCAGAGATATTTTGACTTCAACAAGCCGGACTATCATAGTCTTAACAACTAATTTTCTGCAATTGACTGGAATCAGATATTTCAATTCTATTTCTCGACCGAAGAGTGCTGGTTAGTGTTCTGTGCTTATATTGATGAAGGCACTAGACTTTGTGTTCCCTTTGTTAAGAATCGTTCCGTAAACATCAAATCCACCAAAAAATGATGTTGCAGAAAAGGCTGTACCGGACTAAACACAGATTATGGAGAAAATGGAAATCTAACCTGGATCCCCACATAAAACCAAAATACATTAAGTTTTCTAAAGATTGCATGACACAACTTGCCATAAATCGTGTCAATTACAAAAAAAATCTTATTGAAAAAAAACCTTGAAAGTTTCTACAATTACGTCAATAGAAAGTTTTTCGGCATTCTTCTATCAGTGACTTGAAGCGACATGACGGGAGCTTGACTTCCGATTCTTCCGAAATAGCCAACATTTTCAACACATATTTTTCCAGTGTTTATACAACTGATAATGGAATCTCCCACTGTCTTCCCACTCGATCTTCAACAATTTTGGGAATGTCTTAATTACTCCTGAGTTAGTTTTTCGAACCTTACAGCAACTGGATAGTTCAAGTTTAAGAGGCCCTGATCTCATTCCTAACATCTTTTTAAAACGTTGTTCATTCAGTCAATCAATTCCGCTCTGCCACATTTTTACTTCTCCCTTAAATCTGGAATTTGGCCATTAATTTGGAGGACGGCGTACGTCACTCCCATTTACAACAAAGGCCCGACAACCGAACCCTCCAATTACAGACCAATTTCTCTAACCTGCACCTGCTGCCGAGTTATGGAAAAAATCATCAACAAAGAAATTCTGCATTACTTGAGTTCTAATAACCTTATTACATCACATCAACATGGCTTCAGACAGTACAAATCAACTTGCTCAAATCTACTCGAATGTGTTTACGACTGGTCGTCTGCTCGTAAGAATCAACAGAATACAGACATAGTCTATTTCGACTTCCAAAAGGCTTTGGATTCTGTTTTGCACCCCAAACTACATGACAAACATGAAAGAAAACATTATGTTCAGATCAACGGAGTACTTTCTAAGTGTGTCGCTGTTACAAGTGGAGTTTCGAAAAGAAGCGTCCTCGGCCCAACATTATTCCTAATATATATAAATGACATTGTAGATACATTACCCCCAAATAACACATCAATCAAGCATTTTGCTGATGACATTAAACTATACAGATCTTCCAAGCTAGTAAACTCAGACCTTCAGGATAGCATCAATACAATAACTACATGGAGTAAAAGATGGCAGCTTAACCTGGCCACAGACAAGTGTTTTGTCTGCTCTATCAAGTCTTCTTCTAGACATAAAACTATTCCAACTCAGTGCTCTATTGATAACACACCACTCAAACTACTCTGCCAGATAAAAGATCTTGGTGTTATTATTGACTCTGAACTCAAATTCAGATCTCATTTTGATAATATCGCCCATCAAGCGTCAGTTCGTTCTCGGCTAACCCTAAATTTATGTTACAAGATTGTCAACAACCTAGTATCTACTGAATTGAAAAACCACCTACTCGCCTTCAACTATTCATCTACTCGAGGCCATCATCTAAAAATACGCTCCCAATTAAGCCTATCGGACTTGTCTAAATTCTTTTTTACTAACCGTTTTGTAAAAGACTGGAACTTACTGCCTATAGATATTGTTTCGTCCACAACTTATAGCCGATTTTTTAGTTTACTATCTGTCCATGATCTATCGTCTTTTCTATTATATAAATGACTATTAAAATGCAGAATTTATAGCCGATGTCTCATTTCTCATCAATAACAAATTCCTTGTCACCATTTATGTTCCTGAAATGTTTATTTCATGTAGCTCACATTTTCTGTTGTTCAGCAGTGAACTGCTTTTGTTCTGCCAATTTTCTGTTTTCTCACCGACCCCCTTATGTATTATCTGTATGTCTGTGCTCTTCGTTACCGATCGGGTAAGTGGCTAATGTCCTCCGCTCGAGATCAATAAATAAATAAATATGAATTATCGGATCCAAGTGAAAAATCTTCAGATTGATAGGAATACAGAAAATAGTTAAACGTTGACTTAAAAATTTTTTGTTATTCAATGAAATAAACAATGACGCCATAACGCGTTAATTTTTTAAGCTGAGCGTTCAACCATTTTTTTTCATTGAGAAACAATCTCTCAAAATTAATGTTTGGACCTTAGGAGCCTACGGACCAAATCTCAGATTGATTGGATGACGAGAAATGGGTTTGTGTTCAGTCAAAAAAAAGGAAAGCCATACATAAAGGAAAAGTTTAGGAATTTTTTTCAGAATTTGAGTATTATAAGTTGTTTGTTAAAATTATGTTTTAAATAATCACTCATCTGTCATACTGTTTTTTTCTGATGCAGTGTATTTTTTGCCAACAGACAGCGCTGTGAAAGAAAAACCAGAATAATAAGATTATAAATAATGGTAGAAAAATCTCTATTCATTGAAGAAGAGTTTCTAATATGAGAAAATAGTTTCAAAATTTTTAGTCATGTTCAGTTGTTTATTAATTAAACCTGCTAGTAAATTATTCAAGCAATGAATTGTTTCAAGAGTCACGCCATGCTGAAAATAGTAAGCTTGTATGAAAAAATATTTGTCCAACTTCATAATTTTTTTTTCTTTTAACCTCAATATTTTGACAATTCAGCAACATTAATATCGGTAACGTAAAATTTTTAAAACAATACATAACAGCTGTGACTTAACTGATTTGCAACTAGAGCAACTTAAATCCCTGTAACTGATAAGCAGTTAACACTATTCAAGAATATATGTGAACTATCAACAGACTATTAAATAAACCGAGCTTCTTTCATGATAAAATCAGTTTCATTTTAAGTAATTACCGAACGATCATCAAAGGTGTGTTAATGAGTTTTTTTTTCAAATAACAAAGTTATTGTAATAAGCAGTGCTGTGAAATTTTGGTTTATCTTATGAAAACTTTCATTAAAATTGCAAAGTTTTCTGTATTGAATAAAAATTTCTTTTAGACTTTTTTCAAATTAAAAAAATAAAAATATAATTAATGTTTATCAAATAAAAATATGTTCAGGCCTGCAATTTAAAAAAACGTCGTTGAAAAATAAACAAAAAACAATTTTTTATCACAATTGCCTATATATTTTGAGGTTGTTGATTTTTTTAGGAAATCATAAAATATAATTATAAAAATTTGGAAAAAATAGACTAAAAACTTAAAAAAATTACAATATGATATGTTCTGTTTGAAAAATTATAATTAGTGCTAGGAGTGGTAAAACTATTGTTTCAAGAGTCACGCCATATGGTATATTTACCGGGTTTTTTTTATCTACAACCATGCATCCGTCCTTCCAATCGACCGTTTATATGTGTGTCCATCCATATATTTATCCGCTCTAATAATAGATTTATTCTTGCCCTTAACACTTGTTACAAAATAACCAACACTAACACTCTACTCCTGAAAACGGTCAAATTTCTGGAATCGGCCTATGTTATGAAGACAGCTTGCTTAAGCAAATCAACGCGAAACATAACTTGACAGTTTTTTTTCAAAGTATTTGATCAGGAAAAACAGCAAAGTTTTATTCGTTTATAAATCTAAGTCAATTTTACATTTTACAATTCTGAAATTGTGTTTTTTCTATAAAAACGCTCAAGTAAAGTTTTTTTCACAAATTGGTGTCTTAATAAATAAAGATTTTTTTACCAAAAACAGCATAACAAGCAAAATTTTTATTTGTATGAATAGAAATTAATATGCTGGTTTAAAGTAGACATGACCTAGGAGGGAATCTCAACCGTTACTAAACCATGTACAGTTTATTTTCGGTATGCCGTAGAAAACCGAGAGTCAAATATGAATAGAAAGTTTTTTTTATAACAATGGTCTTGCAAATGCAACAAAAAACACCAACATAACAGATTTAATTTTGACCATTCTAACAAAAAGTTGACATGTTCAGATAACCACAAATCTTTTATAAAATTAGCTGTTTTCAGATGATAATAAAATTTTGTGATTTTTACTTTTTTTTGAGACTACTTATTTTGTTTTAGAACAAATCGCTTGCATATAAAAACGGTATCAATAGACATGATATCTGGTTACTACGATGTTGTGCAACTCATTTTAAAAGGTATAAGAGCACAACACGGAGTTGTAACATAACCAATCACACCGATTGATTTTTTTATAGTCTTTTACACCAGGTGTTTTAAGACTGAAATGGCTGTATGTAAGAAACACCTAAGTACTTCTTGTCGTAGATCCTATTTGATCTTTTAAACTGTCCCTCCTCCTTTATCCAGGCAATTAGCAATTAGCGAGGCGGAGTTACCAATGGATTTCAACATTGTTCTATTTTTGCAATTACAAAGCAAATGTCGGTGGTGTTTGGTTGAAATATTTCAAATGTTCATGAAATAATATCTTCTAATTTACTTAGACAATAAACATATCTTTTTTATGAAACAGTTCAACTAGCCAGTAATTTATTATATGAATGCGTAAATTGTTTTATCTATGCAACTAGTCATTATTCCATTCATCAAAAAAGATAAAATCAAACAAAATATTTTTCTTTCTGGAATTTCAAAAAAACACAGAAAACCATTTTTTCACTAACCTCAATCTGAACAGAGTTTTTCAGAGGTTGGAATGAACAGATGCTGGTATACATCTGAGTCACTGCCTGAAAACAAATAATAATTAATTAACAAATAATTAATTATTGACTAGTGTATGTACATCATGTTGCTTATTGTTATATGCTAGGTTAGATTAATTAGGTTTTAAATTTATTAACTAAAACGTTAAAAATTTGAATAATATTTGAAATAAATTTTTAGTAAACATTTAGAAACACTTTAAATTAATATTCAGCATTAAGTTAATTTTGTCATAGAATTAGAATTAAAAAATGTTATATAGGTTAACTGTCATTAACTGCTACAGAGTGGAAGTCAAAATAGAACACGACTATTTGTATTATAAGACAATTATAAAAAGATCTCTAGCATTTAATGTTCTGGTTCAAGTGCCTTTTCTGTCTGCAAGTCTCCTAGGATGTCCGCAATGATAATGACGACGAATAATTTCAACGACATTCACCTTACCTAATATCTATCAGCATCTTAAAATACAAAAATCACATTCAAAATAAAGGTAAATAATTTAACATTCGACAAAATAAAATATGTTTAGCCATTTTTATTCTATTAAAAACAACATTATAAAAACTTTTGCAGCTAAGATAAGATTTTTGGCTTTAACAAATATCTAAATAATTTAATGATGACAGATTTAGTTTTTCGTTTAGATGTATTAAATAATATTTTTTTGATTATTTATTTTACGATAGACGTATTTAATGGACAACAGAAAACATGTTTCCGAATAACTCAATTTGAAACATTTTATTTCAATTAGAAATTTTGTTTAACATAACTAAGAATTATTAAAATAAAAAAGTAGGAAATTAATCACATGCAACGCCAGGAAAACAAAGCAAATTAGTCTTAGCAACAAAACTATAAATCTATAGTTGCATGATAAATAAGATAAACGAAGACTTGACAAAGAAATAAAATAAATAAATAAATAAATAAATAAATGAATGAATGAATGAATGAATGAATGAATGAATGAATGAATGAACGAACGAACGAACGAACGAACGAACGAACGAACGAACGAACGAACGAACGAACGAACGAACGAACGAACGAACGAACGAACGAACGAACGAACGAACGAACGAACGAACGAACGAACGAACGAACGAACGAACGAACGAACGAACGAACGAACGAACGAATGAATGAATAAATAAATAAATAAATAATTAAATAATTAAATAAATAAATAATTAACTAAATAAATAAATAAATGAATGAATTAATAAATTAATTAATTACTAAATACATAAATGAATAAATTATTAAATAAATACATTTATGCATATTTTAGAAATATATGTTTGTTTTTTAAGAACTTTGTTGTGGCGTACTTGCTTGCTTGAGCCATAAGTGCATTCATTTAAGAAAAAAAATATTTGTTTATTATGAATGAAACAGAAGACATGACGCCCCTTATGATATTTATATAGCGCGTATGCAGCAGAAGCCGCTTTAAGGGCGCTTTACAATGTTGGCAACTTGCAGATATCACTAACGGCGAATGCGGTGTTTTACACTATTTATTTCTCGCACAATTCGAAAAGATCACACAACCCGAAATAAACGCTCCAAAGAAATATATAAACAAAATTAAAATTAAATTATCAACATACCTAGTTTCCGATGTATATAGGTATATATATCTGAATGTATGTTATAAATTCGAGTACTGTTGGTAGGTGGCGTTGCAATCGCAAATTTGTTTATTACGATATTTTGAAAAATCCCTCATTTATTGAATGAATATCCAATCCGAAAATAACGCCCAACAGTATTTCATATATAAAATATAAATAGACAACAAGTAGACAAATATATTTTTATTATGAAATAATTATGGTTTTCTCACGCAGCCACATAAAAATAAATACTTTGCTACCGCAAGCTGTCTGAAGTACTCTTTTTTTTTTTTTTTTTTTTTTATAATAGTTTATAGTCCTTTACACCAGGTGTTTTAAGACTCTAATGTCTGTATGTAGGAAGCAGTTAAATACTTCCTGTCGTTGATCAGAATTTGATCTTTTTTACTTTCCCTCCTCCTTTCTCCAGGCTTGGGACTGGCTCGCAATTAGCGAGGCGGAGTTTTCTGAAGTACTCCGATAAAATTTATTTATAAGCAGCTAGACGCCGAGAGTCAGAGGTGTTTCGCTTAATCATAAACACATTCTGGTTAAACACAAAGAAAATATTTGAAAATATTTTGCATAATCATTTTTTGTTTCATGTATTTTTAGTGGATTATATACAACTAAATCCACTAAAACGCATATTTCTTTTATTCGAAAACATTATCAACAGGAACTTGAAAGTAGCTAAATTCTCATAAGAGACATTAAACATTTGCAAAACTAAATTTTGAATATTGCACTGTCATCTAGCAAGATTATGTATACACATTTAAAAAAAAACTATTATCATGAAGTGACTGATAAACTGATTAAAAAATTTAGAAACAGAAATTATAAGTTAATACAAGCATTTGTAATAATGAAAACCTCACGATTATTATGAAATCGCTACACTATTATGACAGTATTGTTATTATCACGTTTTTATAAGTTTCGCCAGATGCTGGTTTGTTTGTAAAAAAACAAACTTGTAATCGAGTTGTTTACAATTTCAGGTTTCGCATATAAACCTAATTTTGAAAACCATACACAAATCCAGTGTTGTAATTTGACTGGGTAGGGGCAAGAGGGCCCCAAAAAACCATACCAAAATATTGCATTTGTTTTTAACCAATTCTCATTGATTTTTCATTTTTACAAATGCACAAATTCAATGGGTTTCTTATGACATTAAAACAAAAAGTGTTGGTAATTAGTAATTAACACTCGATTTCGATTACAGCTGCGTAATGTCCAGCATATGTAACGTAACATCTAGCATATTTAGTAAAAATCAAACATTCTTAAGGACAGGTAACAAAAAGAAAATTAAAATAAAACTTCAATTATTTTGTTGTTCTTGTATAACGTCACAAAAACAAATCAGACTTGTTTTTCAAACCATCTCATTAACAAACACAGTTTTTTTTAGTAACGGCTATTGTCTTGAGATAATAATTGAATCAAGTTAATTGTGAATAAACTTGTTTTTTTTAATTCTAGAACAAATATTCAGCAGAACTAATATTGTAAAATATTTAAACACTACATTTAATCCCTTCACTACTATTAATATTATTATTATTTAAAAAAAACCAATAATTATATACGCTTGTACTGATTTCAAAATAGAAATCGAGCTCACCGCTAAAATCGAACTATTTTTATCGTGCTTTTGCGTACTGAATGACGTAAGTGTTTCAATGAATTTCAGTACTTTATAATTATACTTTTATTACTACAAACTTTCAATAATCAAATAAATCTGTTAATCTTTTAAAATTAATAAACACAAAATATTAGTTTATTTTTTCCAATATCATCTTGTGACATATTTTAAACTTTTTTTTAAGGAACTAATTCTAATCGACAGTTTTAAACTCAAAATAAATATATTCAAATAAATTTTTTTAATTTTTTTTTTACTTTTTTATTACTTCAAGACAACCAACAAACAGGATTTGCTATGTTTAATCTTATGACTTACTTTTCAAATTGTGAATCTTTACACAAAAAAGCACACACGTTTAATGATTCAGTTTGAATCGCTGTCACGCTAATTTTATACGAATTTTGCTTGAAAGTTTTAATGAAAAATTATATTTAACTAGAGATAGCCCGTCAAAAATGACGGAAGTTTTAAAATACGGCGCCCGTTATTATAAAAATAGTCAGCAAAAACAAAATGACATTTGATAATCATAAAAAAAATTCTATATATAAGCAAATCAAAAAATTTTGCGGCCATGGAAGCGAAACAAACTGCGCTGTTGTATGATCGAATATGTTGTCGAAAAATTTGTCTATCTGGATTGGACGTGTCTGACACGAGGTTTTTAGAAAATCGGGATATCCAAGTGTATTACCGTAAATGTCAATTGGTTTGGCAACATTACTTTGCCTTTTCGACAACATGAAGTGAATAGTCCATCTGATGGTTGCTCTGCAGCAAAATTTCTTGATCGACATGAAGTACATAAAACATCAAATTCACCACAATCAAATTTTGAATCTTTCAACAAAAAAGCACACACGTTTAATGATTCAGTTTGAATCGCTGTCACGCTAATTTTATACGAATTTTGCTTGAAAGTTTTAAATGAAAAATTATATTTAATAATTAATCCGGATACCATTTTCTAAAGCAAAAGTTGAAGCAAGCTATAGTAGAGCCTCTAATAAACTCTACGTATACACCGTTGAACGCCAAAAGCCAGAGGTGTTTCATTGAATCATAACTGCACCCATGTAGCTATGTCGTGGCAAGCGGTTTTCAAAAAATTTTCAAACTCATTATGACAATCTAATTTGATAACTGTTTACACATTATTTTAGGTGTATTCAATAACGGGCGATAATGTACAGAAATTCGATGTTTAAGTCACGTCATAAAGTAATAAAACAAATAGTCTGGAAATAATAATAAAAAATAATAATAATAATAATTTCCTTTTTTTCGTCCTTTAGTCTTCAGTAGTTTCATTTGTTGCTACTATTTCTGTCTTTGTTTTCTATGTGAGCTGAAATTCTTTCTAAATGGCCCATTTGTAAACAGCGTTTCTGAGTTTTTTATGTACAAGTATATTTTCAGTTGTTGGAGGAATTTTCTTATTTAAGCACTATTTATTGATGTAGTTATGAAGTAGAGCTCTTTTTGGACAAGATTGTAAGAAGTGGTCGAGTGTTTCTGGAATATCACATATGTCGCAGTGACCAGTGGGATGAAGATTCATAGATTTAAGTCATCCGTTTAGAAGAATTATATTCAAGGACACGCAAGCAAACTCATCCAAGAATCAATTGAAACAGTTCAAGAAGCTGAAGCTGCTGCTTCTAAGAGACGTTGCTCTTAATAATATATACTTACGCATCTCATATTCTAAATTAATTAAACAATGTGAGCTGATGTAAAAATACAATTGCTTGCGTCGATCAAAACCTAGTTTTTGATAATTAAATTAAGTATTATCCTCGAAAAACCAATATACGCGCACAACTTCAGTTCAATCTAAAAAAGTGATTACAAGATTAACCTCAACAAAGTTAAGTAAAAGTGTATAAGTGAGCAATCACACTAAATTTGAATTTTCAAAAATAAACATCAGACACTACAGCCATGTTTTCATACAAATTAGTCAAATGAAACAAACTCATTTATTAAACGCAAGCAATACCAACATTGATCATTGTCAATTCAAACCAACATTGATCATTGTCAATTCAAACCAACATTGATCATTGTCAATTCAAACCAACATTGATCATTGTCAATTTAAACCTAAATGCTGCTTACAACTAGAAGTTGAAGGTGTTTATTAATACAACACGGAACATCTCTAACGGCTGAAATTGAATTGAATTTCTAAATGCTTAATATTAACTTTATCGCCGGTCTGGCTTGATTGAATGTTTGAAAATCGTGAAAGTGAAAATTAACTAACTTTTTGACATTTAATCACATGCAAATTAAAGGTGAACAATGTAATATGCAATGATTTAAAAGATGTTTAGCAATTTGTATTTAATTAAAAACAACAGTATATAAATCTTTCCAGCAAAGTTAAGAGCTTTGGTTTTAAAAAGTTTCCAAACATTTCAATATTGACATTTTTTATTTTATTCATGTGTATTAAATATGTTTTATTTTATTAGTTTTTTACATTTGATTTTACAACAAAAGATAATCAGAAGCTACGTTTATGACCAACTTAGTAAGAAACAGTTTTGTTCAGATATAAAACTTATTCAACATGAACAAAACAGGCTAAAGAATAAAATTATAAATCTGAAACTTCATGATAAATTAGATAGGCATATGTGAAAGGTACAAAGTCTAAGCTGGTATGCAAAACACTGAGAGTTAAAACAACTAGTAGATTATATAGACTGCAGGCTTGAGACGGCAAAACCTCAAATACTTATAATCCGCTGGACGCCAAGAGTTGGAGGTGTTTCGCGAAATTATAATAAATAATTTCTGCTGATAGAAAAAAACACAAAAATTAATGAGCATGAATTTTTTACGCTAACTAAGAAAAAGGATTTTTAGTTATCAACTAAAAACTGCAATGTTTAATAATAATTTTATAAAAAAAAGTTTCAATATATTTTTTTACTTTTATACGTTTTCAAATTATCTAGGCTTGAAACAGAATTCACATTTTAAAATTTTTTGGTAATTGAGAAAAACATACAAAATTATAAAAAATCTACTTTTTGAAAATTATACGCCAAAGCGTATATAATTATAACAACAATTTTGGCATCCAAAAAAGTCTTGTTTTTTTATCGGATGTGTTGAACAAATAAACTCTGTAAAAAAACAATTGATGCAAAATAATATTTATTTTAAATTAAACAAGTTTTGAAATTACAAGCCGTCGCAGTTTCGTTATAAGTTTGTATAAATGTTATGTTTCAAAAACCTTTTTTGTGACAAGATTCAATAATTACTGAAGATTAGATTAGTAAAAAACGAATAATATCAATTTAAAGAGTTGCTTGCACTCATAGATTTTTTTATATCCAATCACCGCACACAAGCAGTTTACAATCTTTCATCTTTTTGATCGGACGAAGGCAGGAACATTATTCTTAAATGAAATCCACAAATCAGATGACAAAAAAAACGCGTATCATCAAATGGTAAAGAGATTATTGTAATGAATGTGAAGTGATTAATATAACTTTAACTGATTTATTAAGTTAACGAGGTAAACAAGTAAATTAAGCTATTATTGCACAGTGGCGGCCCTAGGATTTCAGAAGAGGGTGGGCAACATTTGGGCAAAAAAAAGTCAGGTTGGGCAAGCATTGAATAGACAAACTTAACTTATGCATTTAACTTGTTAAGGTTAATCACAATGACAATGCATTCGATAGTGAATTTATTGTTACTAAATTTCGTAAATAAACTTGTGATTTTATTTGGTGGTAACTAAAATTATGGAATGATATTACAGAATTTATGCCAAGGTATTCTTAAAGAACGCTTAAGTGTAGCATCACCCACTATAAAATAACCCCGTAGGTAGACAATAATCAAAGAATACAAGTTTTTGGAATAAAAATATATTTCTAAAAGGAAGTTCAAAACAAACACAAAGCAATCAACTCAGACAGCAAAACGAGTTAAATTAACATACAATGATACGACGATTGTCGTGTGAACTACAAAATTTATCAATAACATCATCAAGTTCAATATTTTCAGCACGTTCCCGGTTCATTGCTATTGTACTTATGTCGGGGTTCGGCACATTCCGATTTCGGAGACACGTGCGGGTGGCAGGTAACACTGTGTGATCCCATATGCACGAGTCGTTCCCGGCGCTGCTGTGGTATTATCAATACGAAGTAGCGCCCTAATGTTTAATACATTTACATTTACATTTACATGTCGGACATACAGTTTCGAAGATAGGTTTTTATTCATAGAGAAAAAAATTAGAGACTGGAAACATGCTGGTGGTTCTTCAGGTGTTTTCAATAAACACCAGAGATCAGAACAACAATTGATTTTTTCAGTTGCCTGGGAAGACTTTAAAAAGCACAAAGATACCCTGGTTTTAATGATGATAAAATAGTGCACATGCAAAATTGGTGAACGAGAACAGACATTACCTCACTGCAGGTGTAAAAGTATTGCGATTAACAGAATTACAATAAATTTAACAAAGAGGAACTATCATAAAAATGTCGGCTGCAAAAAACAATAAGCAGAATTTCTAGATATGCTATATTCCAACCAAGAAAACATAGCATAAAATTCTTTATTAAAACCTCTGTAATGTTTACCAATTATGGTTTGCGGAAACTTCGTTAATCTTGGTTGAGATGGGCCATTTACAGGCTGTATACTGATATAAAAAAAAACTTGGAGGCGGTGGATTGTTCAGTTTTTTTCCACAATTAATGTGACTGTAGTAAAATTATAGTTTAATGATTTTTTGTGAGGATGGGCAAACTTTGGGCAAGACCATTTTTAGGGCGGGCAATTCCCACCCTTGCCCATCCCTAGCGCCGCCACTATTTCCGGTCTCTAAATTTTTTCTCTATGAATAAAACTATTTGCGCACCGCGATACAAATCGATTAGACGCATTTAGCATTACTTTTAAGCCGCTGCAAAACGAAAATCAATTGTGTTTCATAACATTATTAGTTGCAAGTAATTACAATTTAAAATCTGCTATTTTAAAAAGTTTTGTTAGTGAAAATGGATTCTAGGACTGTTCATCAAAGGACTATTCATCAAAGAACTATTCATCAAGGATTATTCGTCAAGGGACTATTCATCAAAGGGCTCTTCATCAAAGGACTATTCATCAAGAAGACGGTTCATCATAAGGACTGTTCATCTAATGTATGTTCATCAAGCCGACTATTAATGAAAAAGTTAATAAAGTTGTTTAAAATGTTATTTTCAATCAAAATATGTTAACAAAATGTAAGGTAATTTATATCAAATTTACAGTACTACTCTGCTTGCATCCAAATACTTTATACTTTTAATTAGAATAGTATTATGGGTTATCTATGGAGTCACCTTCTGTCAGTATGACTGCTTTGCAGATAAAAACTTGATGCTTGCTACAGCGCCACTCCGTCTGTCCTTTAGAATTTTCACGAATTTTCCAATATTCAAAATTTAAATAAATAAGGGTCTTCTTATTGCACTTTGTAATTCCATACATGCGTGTGCCATCACTATTTTTTTTAAATTATTGATAAGTTTAAAATTTATTACAGATTTTAAAATAATTAATCATGTATATATTTGTATCAAAGATAAACAACTGTTTTTTAGAAATACATCGATTAATTTTTCACTAAAATTATCTGGGTATATATTGATAAAAGTTGTTGGCGGGGAAGTGGCTTTAAAATTAAATATTTGATGAATAGTCTTCTTGTTGAATAGACATTAGATGAACGCTCTCTATGATGAACCGTCTTATTGATGAATAGTCCTTTGATTAATAGTCTCTTGATGAATAGTCTTTGATGAACAGTTCCATGATCAATCGTCCTTTGATGAAAAGTCCGCATACCATGAAAATGTCCAGCAAGAAACAAAATTAAAAGATTGGTCGTATAGAGACAGCAAGTCAAGACTAAAATTGTAGTTTGATCAAATAACAGGAGAAACGTTTTTTTAAGAGCCACAAAACTACCAATCCACACCTCAAAAAGCTCAGCAATCACTATTTTGACATTACTAGATGACGTTTGTTGGAATAAATTGCAAAATTATAATGATAAGACATAAAAATATTTGATCAAATGTGTTTGAAAAAAAATATAAAAAAATAGTTGTAATTAAAAAAATTGAAATTATGCTTTTAAAAAGTACTTTTGCGGTTACGAATTTTCATTGAAAAATCAACAAAATCGTATCGTACAAATACAATTCTGGTCAATAGTAAACAAAGTAGGTTGACGGCAACCTGCTATTGGCTACAATTACAGTTTGCAGCCAACAGCTAATGTTATGACGCCTTTTTATGAAAGAAATAAATTTCACCTAATTAGTTTTTCAAATGCAAGTTTTAATTTGGTTTAATTTAACTTCGGGTTTTTAAAAGTGGGCAAAACAGCAACAACTTTACAGATTAATGTTGACCAGCATACATACATCATAATTACAAATTTTTAATCAAATTATAAGTTTTTAAAAATTAAATTCAATCTATTTGTTTGAGATTAAATTTGTTTTTTTTTCTAAAACAACTTGTTAGCATAGTGAGGCAAAACCAATTGCTGTGAACTGGAAAGCAAATTTTTTAAAAAACCTTTATATCTATTTATTCTCTGCATGAGACTAACCTTTACTTTGTAATTTACTATCGTGTTTTCAAAAAATAACAAACACACAGTCCATATACATGCTTTGTATGAAAAGCATATGTTTTCCAGGACAAAGAACCGTTTCAGTAGGAATAGATAGATAGGAATATATATATATATATATATATATATATATATATATATATATATATATATATATATATATATATATATATATATATATATATATATATATATATATATATATATATATATATATATATATATATAAATATATATATATATAACTAAGGAAAAATAAAAACTTAATTATATGCAACACTAGGAAAACAAAACAAAACAGACAAAGCAACCAAACTAAGAAGCTGAAAATTGATGATACATAGGATAGACGGACACTCGAGACACATGTGAGAGGAGCAAAGTCAAAATTCTTGCAAGAATTACTCAATAACACCTCAAGCTTGCGGCTGCAACATCTCAAAAACTTATAATTCGCTAAACGACGAGAGTTGGAGGTGTTTCACGGAATTAAAATAAATTACTTCTGCTGATACCAAAACACAAAAAATGAATAAAGAGAGCATACATTTTTAACATGTTTACTAGGAAAATTATGATTAGATATCATTCAAATAGTATTTACCTTTTATTAAACATCTTTTATAAATTTGTTATTTCAAATTTACATCGTTTTAAATTATTTTGTTCATAAAAAAGAAAATTTGAAAATTAAAAATGCAGAAAAAATAAAAATCAGTTTAACATATCACTATCAAAATTATTTCATAGCAACTACTGATGTTTCAATGTTTTATGAACAAATTAGTTTATTTTATTGTGTAAATATATTTTTATGTTATAACTTCGTCAAACCAATTTATGTTTTACATTTTAGCACAGTAGAAAAAACTAGAGTATATGGTGCCACTTACAAAAAAAAAACTCAAAGCAATTTTTAATGTTCACTACAAACTTATTGTTTTAAACATGAGTTATGATTGTTCAGAATACAGAATTGCAAAAAAATGGAAACAATTCTGTTAGGTTCTTAAGTTTTTATTTTAAGGACAGGCTCATATTAAGGCTGCGTCGGTGAAATTGTTTATCTTTTCTTTCAAATTTCTTATCGGTAATGAATGCAAATAATTTATTTAGATAACCCTGACCCATGTTGAGCCAAAACTTAGTGATGTATTATACATTTTTTGCACATAAAGTTTAAGAAAAAAGGTCAACAAATTTGTGCCTTATGTTAGAGTAAAAATAGGTGGATTTTTTTGTTTCATTTGATTAAAATCTTCAACCTCCACAGTGACCCCAAAACATGAAAATAATTATTTCAATTTTTTCACATATTTTTTATTTCATAATTCAGAGATCTAATATGAAAAAATCAAATAACATATTCTGAAACTATATGATTCGTCATGTTTTTTTTAGATTTTGTTTATAAAAGATCTATCTAGATAAAACGTTTTCTTAAACATTTTGACTAAGAAAATTTTAAAAGTGACTAAAAAATCAGCAAACCAATGTCATTAGTTCTAATTACAAACTTTTATTTAGGTTAAAATCTGTGTTTGTGTTTGTGTGGTTTTTTCTGTCCGCAAATTTTGCAAGTAAAATGTAATCAGCTTTTTGACTAGCTAGGAAGCTGAAACTTTCAGCTTAACTTTATACTGGATGACAATATAAACATGATTCAATTAAAAAAAATTAATTTGAACATATTTCGTATTTCTAAATTCAGTGTATTTGAAATAGAAAGTTTGTGTTGAAAAACTCGTTTTTTCCTTTACTTGTTTAATGTATAATACGTTAAAAAGTTCTAAATTAAATAATTTAAATGTTTTCAAATTTGGGGTTTTTGTGAGAAAAAAAAACAGAATACTATTACTACAATTTGTTACATTTCGAATTTCTTTCTCACGGCTCTAACTTAAATGTTGTACGAACCTTCACTCACGTTTTTGCACCGCAATCTCAGCCTCGCCGCAAGCAAACGCCACCAGTAAACGCCACCAGTGTTTTAAATCTTTCCGAGTTCTGCCAGTAAGTGGTGTTTTTTGAAATTCCTTATAGTAACTGAAACATTGAAAGCTTTGAAAGTAAAAAGCAACTTTCCATCATTGAACTTGAAATATAACTATGAAAATGCATTTTTATTAAAGTTTGAAAAAGTTTGTGAAAAACATATTTTCTAATTTTAAAAATTAAAAAATATGTTTTGAAAAAAACAAAAACATAACATATGTTTAAAAAATTGAAAATTTTCTTTCAAAAATTAAAATTTCGTTTAATGAAAATATGGCAAATCCAGAAATAAACCTTGTTTTTACGACGGTTTGCATGTTCTGCTGAAATTTAAAAAAAAACAAAAGGTTAGTAAAGCAGTTACCTCCGCGAGACACTCAACCTGAGCCATGTCGGTAAATTATTAGCTTTAAGTGAGCTACACGCAGGCCGGTGAGATTGGAACCACCAACCTACAAGACAACAGTCAAAGGCTTTACCGCAATAATGATAATGATAATGAAACGGAATATGATGTAAGTGGCGTTAAGTTCAAATGATCTTCAAGACTACTGTTAACATGAAGCACAAGATTTTATGAATAGAAAATTCTTGAGCGTTGTGGTGAAACTGGTTAAACTAAAATGCGGTGAGGAAGTTTGTTCTGCATATTTTTCAAATTTGTATTTAAATTTCACTTTGAATGACGACATTACTACAATTACTGAAAATGTGTTGATTCAATTGAAATTTTAAGTACTACGCAAAAGGTTAGCTTTGATTAAAGAGAAAATTGTTTAATATGCAATTGAATATATAAACTTTAACCAGAGGTCAACAAGACATGAATTCCATTGCATTGCACCCGTGAGCTAGGTCGTGACAAGCGCTTTTAAAATTTGTTTCAGCTTAATAAGTTACTTAGTTGCTGGATTATAATGACAATCTAAATTGATTGCTATCTACACATTATCTTATGTGTATTCAATAGTGGGCGAAAATGTACATCTGTGTGCGGCTGCATCAATAAAACACCGCAAATGATTTTTTTCTTACGATCTACTGGTTAAGAATTCCTCAAGTTGTCAGAACATAATTCCACTTTTGTTTCGTGTTTTTTTAAATTATCTGCAGAATCAAACAACACAGAATATAAAAAAAGAGTTTTTTCAAAATTTTTATATTTAATTCCTCATCTACCACTATCACAATAAAACAACAAATAAACCAACTTGAAGTCTAAAACAATTTTATAAGCAGAAAAAAACGAGCTCACATCAAATATGGAAACAATTAGGCCGTAAAAACTTGTTTTTTTCACAACTTTTTTATACTTCAGAATTCGACAGCTTCTCGATTGCTTGCTTTATTAAATGTTTCCAATTTTATCAACTGCTAACTGCCACGCTAATCAAAATTGCTAAAATACATCGGAAATTACGTTTGTTGATCTAACAGTTCGATAAAAGAGAAAAAATGTCATTTCCATGGGGTGTTTCAAGAACGTAAAAGTAAAAAACTTTTTTTTCTACTATTATTATAGAAAGTTCATTACATTTTGTGTCAATTACATATACATGCGAGCAAAATTACATGTCAGCTAATGTGGCCTATCCATATTTGAACGACCGCAATTGTCAACGCATTTTTTAAAATAATAGTTTATAGTCCTTTACACCAAGTGTTTTAAGACTGAAATAGCTGTATGTAGGAAGCACATAAGTACTTCCTGTCGTGGATCATAATTTGATCCTTTTAACTTTTCCCTCCTCTTTTCTCCAGGCTTGGGACTGGCTTGCAAAAGCAAGGCGGAGTTCGCTGTTGTCAACGCATGCAAACGATTCCAATTTATCTTTCCAAGTGCTGTCAGTGAAAGGTGTTTTTTATAAGAAGTATTGAAACAAAGTTAGGTTTTTCGATTATATGAAAACAATTATTCCTTGTTTGTTATTTAAGACTATCGTATTATTATCTTGTTTTCTACGTTGTTGTTTGTGGATAATCGCTTGAGAAAAGTATTTACAACAAGTTATAGACTCAATGAACTTATGTTTAGATGTTGACTCACTTTATTCTGTTTTCGCAAAATAAAAATTTTGGCTGACATATAAACAGCGCAGCATGTACCAAAAAAAAGTCGGAGCAAGTAAAAGTCTCACTAACCAATCTTATTGCAAAGAATCAGAAATTCTATCGATACTGTTAAATTTTTTATCTGCTATTTGTGGACCATTTCGGAACCCAACTTAAATTTGAAATTGTTTTAACAGTGGCTGTTTGTTTATTATATTGGAAACAAACTCGTGCTTGCTATTCTCAGTTGACTTCAAAATTGAGTCGCTTTTATGATTTAAGGTGAATTTTCAAACCTCTAGTTATGTCACAAGATTTTGTCCTGATAGGGTAAGTCAAATAGAAAAAAATATTCACCAGGTTACAGTACCACAATCATTCTTTAATAATAGTCTTGTAACAAAAGCAACAGTAAACGACAGCAATTTAGATCTAGTAGTTGGTGGAGTCCTACCTTTACAAAACGTCAAGTTCATCGATCTTATAATAGTCCTTCAACAAAAGTAGTTTCTTTAAATTAAATTTTTATTTTAATGTAATTTTAAAATGATTATACTTTTAACTTTTATTTAAGTACAACTTTCAACAAATACAACTACTTTCACTTAAATACATCTTTGAGGGGTTACTTGTACTTGTACTTAAGCACTAAAATGTAGTACTTTTCACATTCATTCACGCTATTTATTTTTTACCCAACTCGCATAGATCATACAAGCCGAAATGAACGCTTCAATGCAATATATAACAAAAACTTAAAACTGAATTATCATCATGCATAATTTTTAATATTTTTATAAATTTATGAAATTAATTAGTGAATAAAGTTTTATTAATGCAAACAATCTTCATTTTTCTTATTACCGAATTTTAACCGCTATTTTATCGACAAGCGGGCTTGCCATGTTCAGTTCTTAAGCTTTCAAATGCTCAGAATCAGTGGTGTTTTTCTTTACCAGGCATATCTAACAACTTGCATTTATTCTGTGCTGCCTGTATGCATTGTTTTGGATGTGTTTTAGTGTACCGATGACACACTTTCCAATCTAAATTTTAAATTACTTTTTAATCCATTTTTTTTTTAAAATCACATTTGAAAAAATTCATTAATTTTAAATTTGAAACAAGGGAGGAAAAAACGAGTTTTTCAACACACACTTTCATTTCAAATACAATCAATTTAAATTTAAATATAAATTAAGTTTTGAGGTTTTTTAATACCACTAAATTTATTATTTGTAAATACCACTGAATTTGTTAAAAACATTATGTCGTAATTAATTCAATCATGTATTGTCATCCAATATAAAGCTATGCTAGAAATTTCAACCTTCAAGCTAGTCGAAAAGCTGGTTATATTTTACTTGAAACGCAGAGAAACACACCTACAAACAAACAGAGAATAAAAATTAAATAAAAGTAAGTAAGAAACATAGAAAAAAAAAACAATCGGCTACTTTTTTATGATAGTTTATCGTCCTTTACACCAGGTGTTTTAAGACATATAAGTACTTCCTGTCGTGGATCAAAGTTTGATCCTTTTAACTGTCCCTCCTCCTTTATCCAGGCTTGGGACTGGCTCGCAATTAGCGAGGCGGAGTTAACAATCGACTAATCTAGTACGTTATTAACGGGGAACTGTGTTTTTATCGACAGTTGACAGTTAATCGACTTAAATTGGAAAAATGATGATACTTTTTTACTTTTACTTGAGTACAACTTTTAATAAATACTACTAATTTCACTTAAATATTTTTTCGAGTAGTCATTTGTACTTTTACTTAAGCACTGAAGTGCAGTAATTTTCACTTTCCCAACACGGCGAACAATATTTATTTACGCCCAACTCGCACCAAGCAGCGATGGAATATATAAATAAAAACTATAAATTAAATTATCAACAAACATAATTTTGTTAAACAATTTTTGCAACTTATTAAATTCCTTTTTTTTAAATTTCTTTTTCAAAATTATTTTCAATTTCCTGTAAGCTACATGAGAATAAATGAAAATATTTAAACTTCAGAACACAATATTTATTATAATTATTATTAAATTAAAAAGAAAATTATTTTATAACATAATATCAATGACTGGTTATATGGAGCGCCTGCCCCTATCGATTGTAATGGGCTCATTTGCCAGAGAAATATATCGGATATAACAATTGAAAGTGTGATTATGCATTGTTCACATTAATATTTTTAATGTATTTAGAACAGAACTGTGACTCTAAAATTCAGATCGTAAGCATTTTGGGTAGTAAGTAAAAATGTGATTAAACACTTTCTCGCGGAATTCAACCGACATGAGAAGATTATTTAAAAATTATAATTTCAGTTTTTCAAACTGCAAACTCTCAACAACAATTCGTCAGAAAACGCTATTTATATGCTGCTTAGACGACGACAACCAGAGGAGTCTCACTTAATTATTTGTAATTTCCGTTTATACCGAAACAGAATGTAATTGCTTAGGGTTTAAAATGAAATGAACTTAACTATATTCTCACGTATGACTTCTTTATTATAGTTTTGTTAATTGAATTTGTGCATTTTCATTTATTAAAATTATTAAAAAAACTTTATCTTTTCCAAATAAAAGATTTGCAAAATAAGATAGAAATAACGTTATTGAGAATAATCACATTAACGTACGACAATAAAACACATTTACAGCTTAATAACAAATGATTTTTCTGATTAAATGTTTATAATAAATACTGTTTTTCAACATTAAAAAGGTAGTTAATTTTTTACTTATAACACAATTCATGTTTTTTAGAAATATTGGCGCCTGTTATGGTTACAGTTACATTGTACTAAAACAAAAGCAGAAATGCAAGCATAATAACAACTAAGACACGGTTTGTATTTTCTGCTCGTATCTATGTAAGCAGAATTTGTCAACGTGCCATATATAGTGACATGTGACAATACTCTTAAATCAAAAAAAGTAAAATGGAAATTCAAATATTAAACCCAGTCGGTTTAGGCTTGTAGAAAATTTAGAAATATGCAACCCGCCTGTCTCCACATTACCGTTAGGGAGTTGACTGTGGAAGTTCATAGCAATGACAACCCTTGTCTTTGGCTTAAATACAGTTTAGAGTGGGTTGACTGTTGCGCATGTAGTTGTTGTTTTATGCTTTAATTTTGAGAAAAAAAAACGCGAGCCCTTGAATATAGCTCGGTCAGGAAAAACTCAAATAAAAGCACCCTGGATTTACCCAGCGGAAAACAAGATATTTTATTTTTTTCAAAAAATCCAAACATGCGATAAAAACAAATAACATATTCTGAAACTATGTGATTCGTCAAGTTTTTTTTTCCAGATTATGTTTATAAAAGGTCTATATAGATAAACCCTTTCTTAAACAATTTGACTGAGCAACTTTTAAAAATGACTAAAAATCAGCAAACCAATGTCATTAGTTGTAGTGTTTAAAGTATAATACATTATCTAGTTCTAAATTAAATAATTTGAATGTTTTTATAGTTTGTGGTTTTTGAGGAAAAAAACAGAACACTATTACTACAATTTGAAGCATTTTGTAATTTTCCTCGCGGCTCTAACTTAAAAAACGTAGTACCATTACTTGTTGTACCAACGAATTACTAGACTTGTTTCGTACCGCAATCGTCGTCACAAGCAAGCGCCACCGGTGTTATAAATCTTTCCGAGTGCTGATAGTAAATGATTTTTTTAAAACTCCTTATATTAATTTAACTTGCTTTTAAGCCTTCAAAGTAAAAACTAACTTTCCGTCATTCAATCTAGTTTAAATTTACAAAATAACTATGAAAATGCATTTTTATTGAAGTTTGAAAAATTTGGTAATTAAAGAATCTATGTTTTGAGAAAAAAAACAACAATAAACCAAATTTACAAGTGCTTATAAAATTGAACATGTTTTTCAAAAAATAATGTTTCATTAAATGAAAATCCGGCAAATCCAGAAAATATAAGGATTTGCGGAAAAACTCGTTTTTACGGCTTGCATATTTTGTTAGAATTTAAATAAGACTGAGGTTAGTAAAAGAAATTACCTCCGCGAAACACTCAACCTGAGTAATGTCAGTATATTATTTTTTTATTAATGTGGGTACTTGCACCATAACCAACTTCAACCGCTATCTCAAAGCCAACAGGCACGATAAGTTTAATACTTAAGCTTTTGAATGCTGACAGTCAGTGGTGTTTTTTGCTTAACCGGCAAACCTAACAACTTATTTATTTAGGTTTAAAAATAAAAAAACCCAAAATATAATTTGTAGGTATTAATTGTATACGATTGTTTGTTGTATATACAAACTCAGATGACTTCAATGAGTTTTCGCAGTGTAAAATTATTTAAAATAAAACAATGCATGCAGCGTTTGTAGAAAATATAATATTATTTAAAAAAAAAAACTAAAGAACTAAACTGGTTTCTAGTCAGTATAGTTAGTTCCTAATAGATTATTTTTGAAAAACACACAAATTTACCAATGTTTTTAATATTTTTTTTTTATCTCAAAACATATATTTATATAACTTAATTAAGTATGTAAGTATGTATGTATATGTGTATGTATTTATGTGTGTGTATGCATGGATGGATGGATGGATGGATGGATGGATGGATGGATGGATGGATGGATGGATGGATGGATGGATGGATGGATGGATGGATGGATGGATGGATGGATGGATGGATGGATGGATGGATGGATGGATGGATGGATGGATGGATGGATGGATGGATGGATGGATGGATGGATGGATGGATGGATGGATGGATGGATGGATGGATGGATGGATGGATGGATGGATGGATGGATGGATGGATGGATGGATGGATGGATGGATGGATGGATGGATGGATGGATGGATGGATGGATGGATGGATGGATGGATGGATGGATGGATGGATGGATGGATGGATGGATGGATGGATGGATGGATGGATGGATGGATGGATGGATGGATGGATGGATGGATGGATGGATGGATGGATGGATGGATGGATGGATGGATGGATGGATGGATGGATGGATGGATGGATGGATGGATGGATGGATGGATGGATGGATGGATGGATGGATGGATGGATGGATGGATGGATGGATGGATGGATGGATGGATGGATGGATGGATGGATGGATGGATGGATGGATGGATGGATGGATGGATGGATGGATGGAGTGATAGATGGATGGATGGATGTATAGGTATGTATGTGTGTATGCTATAACTTTTCTGAACGCCATTAGGTTGCATTGCAATCGCAAAAAGATTTATAATGATATATTCAAAAATCTGCCACATCTTGTAGTTTCAAAACTGTTTACACCATCAACACAATGATTTTGTATCAATGGTTTAATGTTTATTGTCTTCAATAACTCATATAAAAAAAACTCAAAAATATGAATTATCGAGACTTTAGTCCTTTCCAAATATCCTATATGTTGTACTTTAGTTATTATATGATTTAACGTGTGTTAGTTAGTTATTTTTTATTTTACAATAAACATAATAAAAAAACTAAAAACACAAAAGTTTGTAAAAGTTTCAATATAATGTATCAATTTATTACGTTTTAGAATTTAAATACGTAAAACTACAAGTTTTAGCATTTAAAACCAAGTGGGGGTAATGCCGAAAAATACTGTTGGTTTATTACAATGGTTTCCAGACGATTCGCCCCCTGGACGGTTCGCACCCTGGACGGTTCGCCCCCTCCCTAGACGTTTCGCCCCCTGGTCGATTCGCACTCTGGACGGTTCGCCCCCTGGTCGATTCGCACTCTGGACGGTTCGCCCCCTGGTCGATTCGCACCCTGGACGGTTCACCCCCTGGTCCATTCGCACCCTGGACGGTTCGCCCCCTGGTTAATTCGCACCATGGACGATTCGCCCCCTGGTCGGTTCGCATTCTGGACAATTTGCTCCCTGCGTGTTTGACGGTTTATTAGAGTTAAATATAATTTTTTTAACATTTCTACCACGTTTTCTTAACTTGCTTAAATATTATTTTATTGTTATTTTTACTATGGAGGTAGTTCTCATACAGGGAAGGAAAGTTAAGAAGGTACTTCTTCAAAAGTGCTATTAATGTTCTTTTTCAAAATGTTAATATCAATTTCAATTTCTTTTGCGATTTCTTGATGACCCCTTCCCGAACTCTACGCTATGGTCTAAATATTTTTTTTTTATTTACAAATCTTTTAAGTGGAACTCAATTTTATGAGGTTTGACATTGTTTATCTCACTTTATAATAAGTATATAATGATGTTTGAAAACAGATTAACAAATGATAGACACTGCATTTTTGTTGTAAATTTTATTGATCATTTTCCGCCTGGCCCATATATGTGCGCACAGGCACGCAGAAGTTTAGAAGTTGTTATTTCATGTTCCGCATACTTCTCCCACACGTCGGATAATTTTCTCTGCAGTCTGGCATAGGTCGTCCTTTGGTACCTGCGAAGTCTTTTCTCGGATATCAGGTTGACTTGCAGGGTAACATATTCCGCTTCGTTGAAGAGTAGCGGCGCCAGTTGGTACAAATCCAACTTACCACGCCTGGCACGGCTATTTAAGCGCGTGTGCCATCCAAAAGGTGGCGGTTACGTGAAGAAAAGTCCAAAACTTCAAACGTATTATAATGAAACAAAACAGCGGCAGGTAGTCTAATTTACCATTTATAATTAGCATAAAATACTTCGTAGCACACTAGCAGCACTTCCGACGCTTTATGCAGTTGTTTTAACTGCAAGCCGCTTTTCTACTGGCTTATAATATAATGAACTTTTTATTATGTCATAAGGATTCGGATTTTTTTTTGAAAAGACTGATCAATTTAAGCACTTTCTCATCAGTTCACTTCATCGTAATTTCTATAGTTTAAAATAATTAATCAAACAAAATACAGAGAAAAAATTTAATGCAAATATGTTCCATAATTTATTTTTGAAACTTTAAAATAACGTATATACAAATATAAATAAACAAAACTCTTTAAAATAGCACATTTTTGTTAACCAAAAGAAGAAAATAATTTTTCTCTGGGCTATGTGAGAAATGTCTTGATGGAGTCATGCATTAATTATGGACATTCGTATAACAAACTAACCATCTGCCATTTTTAAATAGGATAGAACGCTTTTTTGAATATATATATATAAGTCAAGAAAAACGTGGTAGAAATAATAAAAAAAAAATTTAAATCTAATAGACAGTCAACCAGAGGGCGAATGGTCCAGGGGGCGAATCGTCCAGAGTGCGAATCGACCAGGGGGCGAATCGTCCAGAGGGCGAATCGACCAAGGGGCGAAACGTCCAGAGTGCGAATCGACCAGGGGGCGAATCGTCCAGGGTGCGAATCGACCAGAGGGCGAACCGTCCAGAGTGCGAATCGACCAGGGGGCGAATCGTCTAGGTAGGGGGCGAATCGTCCAGGGTGCGAATCGTCCAGGGGGCGAAACGTCCTGTTACCATTACAATCAATTTTAATCTGTACAAATTCAAAGTTTTTCAGTCATTAAAAATTACTAAGCTTAGATAAAACTTTTAAAACTCAATTTTATGCGCTGCAAGCTCTCAACCGCATTTAATCTAATAAACTCTATTTATATGCTGCTACGCGATAACAAACAGAGGTGTTTCACTTAACTATAAGTAATTTCCGCTTAAATTAAAACACAGGCTATATAATAATGTTGAACTTTTTTTTAAATTAGATAATAAATTAATATTATCACAGTTTGAATGTTTTCCGAAATTAAACAAGTGTTGATTTAGAGCTTAAAAAAGAATAAAGTTTTTTATTGTTTAATAATTTGTAAACAACAGTTTCAGGCTTGTTTTTGAAACAGTTGTTTGAAAACAAGCAATCAAAAACAAAATTTATTTTCACAGCCCCTTTATATTTTGATTTATTGATTTTGTACAACATTAATGTAACAGAAAAAAAAATTGAAAATAAATTAGATTATAAAATCAAATTCAAATAAAAAAATGAATTGACTGAAACGGAGAGATTTCAATGAGTGATTAAAGTAAGTTCATAGTAATTATGTGAAAATATATAAAGTTATTTTTCAGAATTTAGTTTGTTTGATAATGAAGTAATAGATTTTGTTTTCAAATTAAAAATATTTTTGAATCATTTTGAAAAATGTCAATTTACTTAGTATTTAAAGTTCAAAAGAAATCATCAAAGACAAACTTGAAAATTCACACGTGGTGTTTTATTTATACATATGTCCATTTTACAAAACCTCTAAATTTTGTAATTCGACGACTTCCAATTTCTGGCAATTGTCTGAATAATCAATATGGAAACAATTTGACCTTAAAAACGTGGTTTTTTTCACAAATTCCTTATATTTCAGGATTCATCAGCTTTTCATTTATTGCAAATTTTTCTTTTAAAATGTTTTTGTAAACTTCTATTTGCAAAAATAATTTAATTGTATTTGATTTATTTTGATTTAAAACTAAAATAATTTATATTTTTAGTTAAATTGATTTTTGAAGGTTTTTTAAATTTAGCAAAATGCATTGTCATGACTTCTCAGCTTATATTTCAAATTTCAGCTTAATTGAATGACGGAAAGTTAGTTAAATTTCACTTTCAAGATTCGCAAACATTCAATCAGGCAAGCAATCAGGAACGGCGTTAAAGTTAATATAAAAGATTAACAAAAATTATTATGCATTTTTGAAATAAAAAATTAAATATCGTTGTTAATCAATAAACTAAAAAACTGATGCCTCATTTATCTACAGAAAAAATTTAAAAACGGACCTTTACAATTTTTCCCCGCACGGTCATAATGCAATTTTTAGAAACAAAAGTTTAAAAGAACGTTTGGAAAAACAATCGAAGAGACTTTGTTCACGGGCGCTAATCTAACTATGCAATATACAACTACCATTAGTTACCATTAGTTAATAAATAATTTCTGCTGTAAAAAATTAAAACTTGCTGACTTTATAACAAACTGCACTTATCACAGCCTGAATCATCAGTATATTCAAATAAAACATCACTTTTCAACAAGCTTCTAAACAGACACATATAATTCAAAGCACAAATTGTAATGTGATTATTATAAAAAAAGTAATTATTCTATTTTTTTATTCAAATTTACTTTACTTCATAGCAATTGAGTGTCCTAAAATAACAAAATTACATACAAAATAAAAGTGAATAATTCAACATCCGAACATATAAAATATGTTTAGTGATTTTGATTTAATTGAATGCAACATTATATAAGTCTGTCTACGTTAGATAAGATTTTTGGTTTTAAGAAGTATCTAAATATTTCAATAACAACATTTTTCATTTTATTTACGTTTATTAACTATGAATTTTTCTTATATTTTTTTTACGTTAGACGTGTTAAATTCATAACGGAAAAAATCTGAAAGAAACCGACAAGCTTCGATAATGACTGCAGGCTTGAGACGGCAAAACCTCAAATACTTATAATGCGCTGGACGCCAAGGGTTGGAGGTGTTTCGCGAAATTATAATAAATAATTTCTGCTGATAGGAAAAAACACAAAAATTAGGTGATGAATGAGTATGAATTTGTAACACGTTCACAACTGATCCGTTATCAACTAAAAACTGCTATGTTCAAAAATAATTTCATTAAAAAAAATTTCATATTGTATTACTTAAATACGTTTTCAAATTATTTAAACTTAAAACAGTACACACATTTTACAAAATTTTGGTATTTGAAAAAAACTAAAAAAAACTAAAATAGGTACTTTTTGAAAATTTTTAGAGTGTAAAAGACTTTATACGCCTAAACGTATATTATTATAAGAACAACAATTTTGGCATTCGAAAAGTCTTGTTTTTTGATCAGATGTGTTGAACAAATAAATTTTGCAAAAAAAACCAATTGATGCAAAATAATATTTATTTTAAATTAAACAAGTTTTAAAATTACAAGCCGTCGCAGTTTTGTTATAATTTTCTATAAATGTTTCAAAAACCTTTTTGTGACAAGATTTAATAATTACTGATTATTAAATTAGTAAAAAACAAATAATATCAATTTGAGGAGTTGTTTGCACTCATAGATTTTTTTTAATCCAATCACCGCACACAAGTAGTTTACAATCTTTCATCCTTTTGATCGGACAAAAATAGGAGCATTATTTTTAAAGGAAAACCACAAATCAGATGACAAACAAAACGCGTATCATCAACTGATAAAGAGATTATTGTAATGAATGTGAAGTGATTAATATAACTTTAACTGATTTATTAAGTTAACAAGAGGTCTACAGTTAAAATGGTCCTATATGTACTTTATTAAAACCGCGATACTAGACGACTGCACGCCGCATTCAGCATTACTCTTAAGCCGCTGCAAATCAACAATCAGTGGTATTTCTTAACATGATCAGTTGTCAATGATAAAAATTTAGAATCTGCTATTTTAAATAGTTTCGTTGATTAAAATGCCCAGCAACAAACACAAATTACTTACAAAAAAATCAAAAGCTGCCAAATTACAAAAATATAATTCTAAGTTTGAATAGCAAAAATCATTCAAAGTTTTTTTATTTTAGTTTTACAGAATTAAAAATAAATATCTTCAGACAGCAAAACATTTACCTAAGTCATTTGTTCGTGACTGCAAGCTTGCAGCGACAACGCCTCAGATACCTATAATCTTCTGGACGCCGAGTTTTTACCATGTTTACAAGGAGAATTATGATCAGATGTTATTTAAATAACATTTAGATGTTATTAGGCATTTTAATAACTTTGTTATTTTAAATGTATATTGTTTTAAATTAATTTTATTTTATCAGAAGGAAAACTTGTCATTTCAAAGAAACAAAAATGCAGAAAAAAAATCAGGTTAACATATCACTATTGAAAAGATTTCATAAAAGCTACTGGTCTTATTTGTTATGGAAAAATTAGTTTAATTCAATGTGTAAAATAAATCTTATGTTACAATTTTGTCAAACTGATTTATGTTTTACAAAAACATACCATATCTATAAAAACAAATAATAATCATAAACTAAAAAGATTTATCTACACTTACATATTCGTATGAGGATGTGTTTTAATAAAGTTTTGTATGAAACCTAAATAATACTTGAGATTCATAGCTGCATGCTTTTTTAAGACAAATAAGAACATTGAACAATTGCTGTATAGGAACCTCACAATTTACAATTTCTACTACTAGTAGTACTACTTAACTATATTGAGCTTCAAAGTATAGCCGATGCTAACAAGAAACCTCTAACTCACACCGTCCTAGCTCGCACTCAACACTGTTTATAACTTTATAAAAATCGACTGCCGAAGGCATCAAAAGACAAAATTTGTAGTTAGTTATAAAGTCTTCTTGGACTACAAATCGTATTGCAACAATTCCGGTAATCAACTTATCAACAGAATGATTTTTTTTAAGTGATAAAACACAAATATATTTTCAATTTAAGTTATTTTTCATTTATTTGGTTCAGGGCCTGCCTAACTGGCATACAATTTCTGAAACTCAATAAAACAAGATTTTCTCCATTCAACTTTAAAAAACATTGTCTGAAAATTGTTTTTTAGCCAAGAAAAAAGATGCTGACAAGAAAACATCGCACTATAACAAGTTGTGTGGTTTAATTAACGACGTGTCTAAGTTGAATGGAGAATATCTTGTTTTATTGAGATTCAGAAATTGTATGTTTACAATATGTTAAAATAATTATGATTTACGCACGTGGCGTATAAGCTAAATTGAAGTATCTAAGTATGTCTGAGACAATTTAGACGGTATGTATGTTTGAGTGTTCTGTGACGTGTTCAAGTGTTCATATCGCGCGAAACAAGTGCCCGTGTGTTGGTTTTAAAGTAGAGAGGCTGCCTAATGCTCAAGGCGTTTGTGGGTTCAAGGCTCGATTTACTCAATTCCGCCAACTACTGAGGTGCAATAAGTTGAATAGGTCTGGCAAATCAACTCCAGCTAACACTTTAATCAGCTTTGGATAAACCTCACAGACTAACTCCCCAAAAATCAGTAAAACTTCAAAAACAGTATGACAACAATTAAATACTAGTAACATACAGGCTATATGTTGTATAGATCAAGTTATCGTAATGTCCCGTTTATTGATTAATTTTTAAAATCTTAATTAAATGTATAAAATAACGCCAAACTCATGTAACAGTATTTCATTAATAAAGATTGAATAGAGGACAAATAGAATAATATATTATTGTGTTATTAAAAAATAATTATGATTTACGCACGTGGCCGTATAAGCTAAATTGAAATTATATAAATGTTATATGTTATGTTTGATAATTTATTGAGCGCCTTTTCCGCTTTGTTCAAAGGCGCTGTTCTTTTACATGCCGCACGGAGAGAACGATTTTACCCGCTAAGTTTTCCGTTGACATGGGCTACTAGGCAGTGAGTGGGAGTCGAACCGTGAAGCTTTCATATTCAAGGCTAACGCTCTACCAACTCAGCTAACCTAGCAATCAATTATGATCAATTTTTGTTTTGTGACTGCAAGCTGTAGCGTTACGTTTTTTATAATAGTTTATAGTCCTTTGCACTAAGTCTTTTAAGACTGAAAACAGTCGTGGATCATAATTTGATCCTTTTATCTTTTCCCTCCTCCTTTCTCCAGGCTTATGACTGGCTTGCAAAAACGAGGCGGAGTTTAGCGTTACGTCCGATAAATTTTATTTATAAGCTGTTGGACCAAGAGAGTCAGAGGTGTTTTGCTTAATCATAAACAGATTCTTGTCAAACGAATAAAATATTTAAAAATAAATGAATGCACCAACTTATAACCTAATTATTGCCAAGTTTTTATTGGACGTTCAATCCCATGCCTCGTGTTATTCTATATTTAAACAATTTTCCTAATTAAAAAATGTTAGGCATTTTATAACCATTTAAATTAATTCATAAAAAAACACTTGCTTAAGCTCTAAACACCTTACATTCTCTTAATCTCAACAAATTCTTAACCAAACAGTTAATATTTAGGAAACATGATTATGTTCGTTCAGCTATAAGCGATTTGTAGAGGCCCAGAAGACTAAAAAAACAGAGACTATAATTTAAAAAATAAACAAAATCACGTTTTTATCGAAAATATAATTATAAAAAAGTTGTTTTATTATAGAACACCGTCTAAAGGGGTAGGCGTCTATAAATGGCTGCTTTTGCAAAGATCCTTTCTCGCCTTTGAACAAGACTTGTCGTGATAAAGGCGTGTGCTAAATGTAAGTTAAAGAAAGAATGAGCACATCAAGAAAAACTAAAATATATGGTGCCACATATGAAAAAAAACTCACGACGATTTTTAATGTTCAATACCAGCTTATTATTTGAAACATGAGTTCTGATTGTTCAGAATCCACAACTGCAAAAAAATGAAAAAAAAAATAGTCAGGTTCTTAAGTTTCTAATTCAGGGTCAAGCCCATTTTAAAGATGCGTCGGTGAATTTTTTATATTTTTGCTGGTAATAAAAGCAAATAACTTTTATTACATAACCGTAATCCATGCTGGGGCAAAACTACGTATTGAGAAAAAAAGATCTATGTAATACAGGTGTTGCACATGAAGTTTCAGAAGGAATGTCTAAAGGTTAGAGATGATGATGACGACGAGATGTCAAACATAGATATCAAACATCAAACATGTCAACAATTTGTCACTGGCCAGATTACAATAAAAAATACTTCACCTGTACACAACGGTGACTGCACATTCTGCACATGTGAACGAAATGGAGTATAACGAATCTGATAGGCTTTCTAAATTTTGAGCCAGTATTCAACTCAGAAATAAAATATTAAAGTTACCAATTATTAAAACAAAATTTAAGTAACATTTGTTTGTTGGATAATTTGATGGTGATTGTCAGCAATTTATTGCACATGTAAATCGAATACTATTACTATCACGTTTGGTCTACCGTAATAATCTAGAACTAGCGAGTTTAACGGGTAACTTAGTTTCAAGATATTGTATTCATTTAATACGTTTTTAAATTATTTAGGCTTAAAACATTATAAGAATTCTAATCAAATCAAATCAAATCAAATCAAATCAAATCAAATCAAATCAAATCAAAGAATAATTTTAATTTAATTTTTTAATTGTAGTTTCTTGGAAAAACGTATTTATTATAACAAAAAAACAAAATAATTTTTTTAGAAAATTATCAGATTGTGAAAAACATTTATTTTCATACATCAAAGCGTATATAATTATGTGACGAAAGATTTTGACATTCGAGAAAGTCTTGATTTTTGATCAGATATGTTGAACAAATAAACTTTGAAAAGCAATAAATATTAAATAATTTTCTTTCATTTTGACAAGTTTTAAAATAACAGACAGTCGCAGTTTTGTTATAATTTTTTATTTGTTTTTGTTCAAAATTTGTTGATTGTTCAGGTAATTATACAAGACCGAGTTAGATGCTAATGTAAACCAAGATATTTTTAATTGTAAAAATATCATAAAATATCAGATTTTGACACAAGAAAATCACAACTTTCTTCATTATGTTGTTTAAGTGTACGTACATTTAATCAAATCAGTTAAAACGTTTATACGAAACAAAAAATTACTGTTAAAACTTTTGTTTCATATTATTGCATGTAATGTCCATTATAGCTTCTGACCACCACAATGAGTATAATCAATAGTAATGTCCCGTTTATAAACAAAGTGTAAGTTTACGTATACATAACCGCTCCAAATAGGAATTTAAACTTTATTTAAGGCATCATAGGAACTGATTCAAAGGTGTTTTCTAGCATTTTGTTACATAATGAAATATATTACTTGTGCAAATAATGGCCTGGTAAACGTTTTGGATTCGAAAATGTTAAGACTATTAGGAGTATATTTTAGGACCTGGAAAACGCTAGTAATTGGTTATTCTGCAAAATGAGCAGCGTTTCTTACAGTCATACTATAATATTAAATGGAATTGATATAGATTAGATGTTATTATCTGCGGAGTTGCCCATTTCAATTCAGTTAAGTTTTATGTTATACTCTCGGTTACTTTGAGTCAGAGGTGTTTTACACATATTATCTCTAAAATCAATTTAAGTCATTTCAAGCTTTACATTGTTTAACGTGGCGTTAGACTCACAAGCCACAAATTACTAATCTAGTTTTACAACGTTTTTATTAGGTCACTTTCTTGTCTGTTTTGCTGGTTATTCTGTCTGCGAAATGTGGCAATAAAATTTTATAATATATAGATAAATGAAAACCTATATTTATTTCAGTTCTTGGACAAAGCAGGGAGCGCTTGCCCCCCAAAAAATTGCAAAACGTTAAAAAAGTTGTTTATGTAAAATAAATAAAAACAATATTAAAAAATTGTTGGAAATTGTATCTTTCTTACCACCCATTCTCTTTCCAATTATTGGAAGAACAAATTGCGGATTTTTGAGAAAATAAATTATTTTAAATAATAAAAGACAAAGTTTTAGAAACCTGTTATTGGAAATCAAGGGGCGAATGCTCCCACGCAAATAATTTTAAAAAAAGTATATAAATTAAATAGACAAAGTTTTAGAAAATTGTTGAAAAATGTACCTATGTCAATCACCGATCCATCAAAATCTAAAAAATAGAAAATAAAATCAGGCGCAGTACTTTTTGAAAAACAAATTATCTTTGAAACATAGTAAATAAACCATACTAAAAATGTTAAGGCGTGATTCTGTTTATTGTCGCGTTGACTACTGAGTAGTAATCTCACTCAGGACATAGATTAGTACAGTATCATTGGACAGCGACTATCAACCATTAGTTTCACTGGTCGGAACTGCTGTCTCAAACAAAATCAAGTATTTTTATAATTAATTTTATTAACTTCTAATCTCTGTTCCTATTTTTTTCCAACTAATATTGAAGTCACTTCATTCATGATAGATGTTTCTCAAGTTTTTATAAAAGTTTTACAAACATCAATGAAATTATTGAACTTAAAAAAGTAGAAAACTCATTTACATGCAGCGCCAGGAAAGTAAAATAAAACAGGCTAAGCAACAAAACTATAAAGCTGAGACTTTATGATAAATAGGATAGACACATGCAAAATTCTGAGAGAGAAAAACAATTTATAACCTCCAGAAGACACTGCAAGCTTGCGACGGTCACACCTCAAACACTTATAATCTCCTGGACGCGGTGAGTTATATGTGTTTCGCGAAATTATTATAAATAATTTCTGCCGATACCAAAACACAAAAACTGAGTGTTGAGAGCATTCATTTTTAACATGTTTACTAAAAAAATCATGATCCGATGCGATTTAAATTGTATTAAGCATTTTTATAAACATTGGATATTCTAAATTTATATATTTTAATTTTATATTGTTTTATCAAGATAACAATTTGTCAATTCAAAGTAACAAACTTGCAAATAAAAGAAAAATCTGTTTAACATGTGATTATTGAAAAACGTTCAAAGCAGCTAATGAAATTTCTATTTTTTAATAAAAATAGAGGTGTTTGTTCATCTTTAGGTAATTTAGGATTAAGCTGAAATGCAGATTTCACGTTAATTATACTCAAAGTTGTTTGCAGTTTTACTGAATTAATTTAAGCGAATGTGACGAAAATTGAACTGTCTTCATAATTATTTTATTTTGTAAATTTTGTTTTATTTTAATTTTAATTTCAACTTTAGGAAACAGAAATGGTTCATTTCTAAAAAAATCATAAAGAATTGAATGATATTTAAACATTTACTTCTTACCGAATCAATTTTTTTCTGAGAACTATTTATTTTATTAAAAATTTTTTAAAACAACTGTTATGTATTAGATTTAACATTGCACAACTTCAAAAACGCTTCAATGAAATGGCTAATTAACGTCCCTACTGTTATCATGCTTACAAGCATTTTTTTAAATATATTTTAATTGAAGTGGAATTTTAAAACTTTCAAAATTCTGCGTATATTCCATTTACATTTAGACACAAGACATCAGGGTAGGTGAAAGTTATAAAAATTATATAGAAGTCAGGATGGATAATTTAATAATTACAATTAGAACATAATTTGACCAACAATCTTTTAAAACTTAAACTGAGCGTGTTGTCTATTTGCCACACGGCAGTTGATAGTTAGATCACTGAGACAAACAACTGTGGCAGTATTGGACAAGGTTCAAATCATTGCGCTCGTTAAGAAAATGTTACAGGTTGCAATGATGTTTTGTATGAAAAAAAAACAAATACAATTTTTTTAAATTAAATAAAACTTAAATTTGTGAATAAAAAACAACGTTGTTTTTTAGTTACATTCTACAAATAACTTAGTCAATTCACACGCACACATTGCTGTTTTTATCCACAAATAAATTATAGTGTCAAAGGAAAGGAGCCTCTAGGACTGCGCTATTTGGACACCAACAAATTTTTTTTAATGCGAGTTGTGTAATATTAATTCAGTTCGACAATTTTCTTTTTGCATGATAAACTTGTTGTTTTAATTCGTAAAAACAAATTATCTAGTTATATTTTTTAAAGCTTTATATCAATAATTTAGACGTTTTTGACATAATAATAAAGTGTTTTGATATATATAAAATTGATGTTAAAAATAATTAAATTATCTGAAAATACAAAAAACCCTCAACTTTAGGTAAAACTTTAGCATAAAGAACTGGGATTTGGTTACGTTGAGAGGGCGGTATATTTCATAGTAGCGTATGTCTTGAGTCTTGTTTTTGCTAGGCTTGCTTGCTCATGAAAGTTATAAAACTGGTAAATATTTAATTGAATCTCAGGTCCCGATTACTAGCGATAACTAATTTTGATGCTGTAAAACAGTTTTGAAAGTCGGTTTTATTGACTTCAGAACACAAGTTAACATGCTTTCATATTTTGCATACCAATTATTATCAGTTTAGCAGTAACTAGAGTTTTAAACATGGCCAGCAACAATTTTATATTCTAATATTTCAAAGAGTTTCAGAAACTGTGTTTTGGGTTATATTTTTAATTGATTAGCAATTTCAAATTTCACCGATTTCAAAATCAAATTTGACTTATTTAAAAGTTTAAAATAATTGGGTGACACGTATCATTTAATGAAACTCACACGTTTTTTGTATATTTGGTTTATGCTAATACGACCTCAAGCCAAAGTGTTTTTTATTTAATTAGCGAGTTTTAGTTTTTCTTATTTCATAATAAAAAGCTGACTTATTTTAAATTTTTAAATATTTGACCAACGCGTATCTTTTACTAAAATTCACACTTGTTACTGATTTTCTAACCCGCAAGAATTTTTTTTGGTTTGAATTTTTCTAATCGCTTAAGCAACCAACAATATTTGAACAAAAACAAAAATTGCGACGGCTTGTTAAAAAAAATAAATAATTTTGCATCGATTGTTTTTTCTAGGCTTTATTTGTTCAACACATCTGATCAAAAATCAAAACAAGTTCAAGCAAAATACAAAGTTGTTTTTTAAAAACACACTTTTATATTTGTACATTATGAAATCAATTTCTTAATGCAATAATAGTTTTGCCATTGTTTTTAGTAATACTTTAGTCAAAATTTTATTGCATTTTTGACATAATCATGATTACCAAAAAGTTTATTTAATTGACGTCATCTATCAATTAATTTTATATGCGTTACAGAATTGATATTGAAATTATTTGAAACAATGATTTAATCGCTTCGGAAATGATTGAATATTGTTTTCAAAGGTGACTAAAATTTATGCTGAAAGTTTTAAAGTACTAAGTAATCTAAATGTTGGTAAAAAAACAATTCAAACAGTTAACCACAGACAGACAGAAAAGTCAAGTTAAATAAAAGTGTATAAAAATACAACAACTAAAATAAATTTACTAAACTTTTTTAAATCCTATATTAAGCAAAATTCCTAAATATTTGTCACTGTTCTTTCCCGCAAGCAGTTCTGTTTGTTGTTTGCAGAAATACGTTTTCTTACTAAAACAAAGACGGTTAATTAACAAAAACAACAAGTAAGTAGGTTAATATTTTTAAAATTGTTTTATTAAACTTTCAACATCAAACCAAGCTAACAAAAACCAAATGTATACGTAATTAACCGGAAATCTTAAATTTGTTTGTTTCACTAACTTCAAAAAATTGAATTGATAGAATTAGCCTGTTAGTAAAAAAAACACCACTCACTGTTGGAGCTCAAAAACATATATACATCAAACTGGTCCGAACGGTGTTTTTAACTCCGCCTCGCTAATTGCGCGCCAGTCCCAAGCCTGGAGAAAAGAGGAGGGAAAGGTAAAAAGGATCAAATTCTGATCCACGACAGGAAGTACTTATGTGCTTCTTACATACAGCCATTAGAGTCTTAAAACACCTGGTGTAAAGGACTATAAACTATTATAAAAAAAACTGAACGGTTTGAGTTATGAGTTTATATGTGTATCTTTTTTAATTGCTTACGCAAAACGATACTTACAAATTGTAAACTAAGTCCATAGCTAATAGATCACAAACAACGTAAAGCTAAACACATTGAGGAAGAGATTTCAATTTCTTGCACGCAAACCATCGATTTTGTGGCTGTAAAAAAATCTATTTACATTTCTAAAATAAATGGTTCAATTTGTTTCAAAAATTACCAAAACAGAATTGACATGTTGGACGTTATCAATCAATTTATAAATTTATTTAGTAGAAATTTTTAAGAAAGGATTTTCTAAATTTCAAATATTCTATTAAACATTTTTAAAAATCAAATATCAAATATCTCTTTTTTTAAGGAAAATAAAATTTGATAGTTTTTTTTTATACATACAGCTTTTAATTTCTTGAAACTCTTAAGTGTTTTATTGATTTTAATCTAGTATTCATTTATATTTTGTCAAATCATTCGGAAAATTTAATATAATGCAAAATCCGCAGCGTCAAAAACAACCAAATTTCAACCTGTGGCTCAAGCAAGCAAGTAAACAAGTTAATTTAAAGAATTAAAAAATTATGAAGCTGTTTTTGTTGAAAGACTAATATGAGATCGATAAGCTTAACGTTTTGTTTGCTGCCATTGTCACAAGACTAACATTAACGAATAATTGGGGTACTGTAACATGTTGCATCTGTCTGAAACAATTTAGATTATATGCACATTTTAGTGTTGTGTGACGTGTTTATGTAGCGCGAAACGAATGTCTGTGTATTATTGCTAAGATTGGGGCAGAGAGGTTGTCTAACACAAAAGGCTTTCATGGGCACACGGCTCGATTTACCGCAGCCCGCCAACCACTACTGTGCGATAGTTGGCATATCGACCTCTCCTTCAGAGAGCAATTAAACTAGCTTTGGATGAACCTCATGGGCTATTGAATTGCTGCTGATCCTGACACCCACATAAAATAGATGGTTATCGCTTTGATTTTGAAATCATTAGAACTTTAAAACAGTTGTAGTTTTACATATGTTGAGTAGTAAAATTGCAGCCTTATTCCTCAAACAGTAAAAATAATGAAAAATAACAACTGTACTAGTCCTTTTCTTAAAAAAAACACAGGAAAATAAATAAAAAAATAGAATAATCATTGCTAATGTTGTAGGTTTCAAATTACAACACTTGAGTAGTTTTCCGAGTAAACCTTTAAACAAACTAAACTATATTAGCTATGAGTGTGTGTATGTTAACAGAGTTAGCTATGAGCGTGTGTATGTTAACAGAGGTTAGCTATGAGCGTGTGTATGTTAACAGAGGTTAGCTATGAGCGTGTGTATGTTAACAGAGGTTACTTGTTTTAGAAAAACACCTCGGTATTTCGTTGTTTAACGAAATAAAACTGATGCGTTTCGTGTCGAGTTAGAGCTCGATCAGACACCTACAAAAAAAATTACTTAACGTATATACGGTTTCTAGAGAAGACGTCGTCCTAGCAGCAATGATAGAGGTGAACATTTTATGACTAAGAAAATCCTGCAACAGAAACTGTTTTTTAATTTTTTTAGGCTATTCAAACTCCATAGTACATCTAATGTCGGCACACCTTTTTTTATAATGTAAATTTTTCACTTTCCATTGACCAACAACGTAGTCGGTTTCGTTATCACACATTTTAATACTGATGGTCAAGATATGATGAACAATATCATCAAGTGTTACAATTTGCTTTTTAAGCTGTAATATACAGTCAAAACTATTGCGTGGCTTGTTTGTCAAAGCAAATAATTTTAGAACACTCCAAAAATCTTGAACACAAAAACCAGCTAAATTGATGGTCTGTTTAACAATGATGAAGTTTGTCTACAAAATTTTATGTAACTAAAATGTTTAAAGTTTTTCAACAGTTTTTTTCCTCGATTTGCTCTGACAGTTGTTTTCAAAAATTCACAAAGACTGTTGAATGACAAATACAACAATATTAAAAAAAAACTCGTGGTTTTTGTAATTGAATAGTTTTTGTTTTAGTAAAAAAAACTTCATCACTGTTAAACAAACTAATAATTCAGCTGGTTTATGTGTAATAATAATAATTTTTTTGTAATCTTTGTCATTAAACATGCAACCTCAAACGAAGCATTACAGCGGGCTACCACCAAAACAGAAAATCGTTGTGTTTTTTACAGCATTTTTACAGCACTGCTTAAAACAATAATCTTGTTGTTTAAGAAAAAGTAATAAAACCCCTCTGATGTTGGTTTGCAATAGCATCAGATGAATTTGCTTCAGTCATATGGTGACACGCGAGCTAGGGCTAATCTCAGCTACAACACACATGACATAATCACATCGGAGAAAACTCAAACATACATCCCGTCTAAATTGTCTCAGCCAAATACAGACGTTTATCAATCAAACAAAAATTATGTTATGAGTCCTATCTATCCCTAGCAAAACGCTTTTTCATCCTGGAAAACATATGCAACTCATAGAAAGCATGTAAATGGACTGTTTGTTTTTTATTATTTGAAAACACGATAGTAAATTACAAAGTGATTTGCAAGTCTCAGACAGAGAATAAATAGATATAAAGTTTTTATAATAATTTTGCATGATATATATATAACTTGCAACTAATCATGTGAAGAAACACCATTGATTGTCGTTTTGCAGAGGCTTAAAAGGAACGCTAAATGCGGCGTGTAATCGATTGGTGTCGCGGTACAATAATTGGTCTTAATTATATAACTACCGTGAAAATTAACGAAACGGTTGTGTACGTTTTGGCTATATTCCGTGAAAAGTTTTAAAATATACATAAATATAATAGAACAAATAAAAAATAATTTATGATTTTGAAATTATTTTTTAAAGCTCTAAATAATAAAAGCATACCAGCATTCGCACACATAGCAAAATGTTGACCAAGCTACACAATAAAAATCCATAGTAAGTAGCCCAGGGTTGGTCTAGTGGTACAGACACCGGATTTCAGAGTCGTAAGACCTGGGTTCTATTCCTGCTGACGTCAACTCTTGGGAGGTTTTCCTTTCCCGCTCGCTCGCAAGGTTGTGTAATAATGTAATTACAATTGTTAATTATACATTATATGTATATATACATATATGAAGAAAAATATATATATATATATATATATATATAAAAGATATATTGGTGTGTCACTGGTTTTGCTGCCAGTGTAAATGATAACTAATTATTTTTGTTTTCCAATCTTTTTTTGTTTAATTTACTTTTTTAAAATTAATTATTTTTGGTTTTTGGTTTTTCCATTTAGTTTACAATAATGTGAAGTTAAAAATTTATTGAAATTTTAATTGCTGGTTTCAATTTATTTCACTCATTCATTGAACAGCCATTAGTCAAACAAGGAAACGTAAGTAATCGTTTACAAAAATCATTCTGGGTTTCGGTGTATACAAAAATTACTTATAATTTAGTGAGACACCTCTGATTTGCCTTCATATACCAGTATATAAATAGTGCTTTTTAGAAGATTTGCTGTTAGGAGCATTTAGTACCAAAAACAGGTAATCTTCTTAGTTTAAGTTTGCAACCACATTTCGATTATATTCCTAAAATTCGAGATGTGTGATAGTAATTTATTACAACAATTTTAATTGAGCATATTTTTAAAAAAACAGCAATGTGTCCATGTTGCTGAACTTGGCGGTAGTTTGTATTTTTCGTGACAAAACGAGACTGTTGTTTTTTATTATAGCTATATTAGTTTACGGTTCACAAAAATGATCTGAAGCTGTTTCTTTCAATTTATAAACATAAATTAACTATTTACATTTTTTGAATACTTAGCTAGATAATTTGAATTCTTTTAACATAACAAAAGTTTTGGATATAGATAAAACGGCTGGTAAAAAAACAAAAAAATGATCTAAAAAAATTTTAAGTGTCGTATAGCATAAAAAACTGGGATTTGATTACGTTGAATGAACGGTTGGCTAAAGTTGTCGTGTTTTTTTGTTAGAAGTTATTTGCGGCTTGGTTAAACACGTCTGACACTCGGAACGTTTTTATTTGATATATTACGGTAAGGTAATGTAGCTAGAAATTGTTCATTTCTGACGATGTAACAATTAAAACAGTTATTTAAAAAATTGTCTTGACTAGAGAAAATAAAAAAATCTTCAGTTTAACTATATTTGCTATATTATGAAATTTTAAGTTCAAAATTAACCGATGTCTTTGTAGTAGGAATATAATTAGAAATTACCAGCATTTAGTGAAACACCTTTAACTTTCGGAATGCAATAGCATAAAAAGGTGATTCAACAACTACACTCACATGTAGATGTTTTCATCTTTGAAGAAAACATCACCAAAGTTCACGAATACATGTTTTTAGGCGTTATCTTTGACGCAGCAGCCACATGGGGACCACACATTGCATATACCATAGCGAGAACAAAAAAAAGACTAAACCTCATGAGAGCAATTACAGAACTTTTTTGGGGTGCCCATAAAAGAACTCTTATCACTTTTTACAAGGCAGCCATTCGCTCTGTACTAGAATACAGTGGCGAAGCCTTCAACCAAGCCAATGAATCTCTCAAAAAGAAACTCCAGACAGCTGTTCTAGCGCTTTGAGAATTTCATGTGGAGCAGGAGGGACAACTAACTGTAATGCACTGCTCGTAGAATGTGGAGAAATTCCCATCTCATTACGTCTTAGACAACGTACAGCCATCTAAGCCGCAAAAACCAAAATCACCCCACACCATCCAAGCAGAATCATATACTTTCCAGACCCAAATAAGAGAAGTACATGCATTAAATCAAATCTGAGTAAAAGAAAGCCACACACAGCACCGTTGGTAATGAAAAACTACCTTAACGACCAGAGAATCCAAAATCTCCAAGAACATCCTTCGCCTAACTTTGACACATCTGAACGACGTGTCCACTTTTTGTTAGAATGATCAAAATTAAGTTTCATTTATTGTTGTTTATATGCATTTGTAGGAAGATAATTTTAAGAAAATCCACTTATAGTTTACTCAAAAAAAATTAAATTCAAATGGTTTCTTAACGGTCGAGATCCCTCCCTGGTCAATTAACTTATAAGTCTTATCTATCATAAAGATAATAAAAAAATAAAAATAATAAATATGACAAATCGTATAGTTTCAGAATATGTTATTTGATTTTTTCACATGTTCAGATTTTTTGAAAAAAAAAATAAATATTTTGTTTTAAGTTAGGTTAAACTATGGTGATTTTATTTCAATTTTTTATTGTCCAAACTATTTTCGAGGGCTCACATTTTTTTCAAAATAAAAAAACTTAAAAAAACAACTACGTGTCCAACAGTCACCCACGCTAAACTTTTTCAAGCTAAAAGACAACGGTTGTCATTGCATGAATTTCAACAGGGCTGCATATTTCTAAACCCTCCACACGCTCAGTCCATCGTGGATTAGTATTCGAGTTACCGTTTTATTTTTTTTTAAATAAGAGTATTGTCACGTGTCACTACATATGACACGTTGACAATTTCTGCTTACACGCATGTTTGCTTTTCTGCTTTTGTTTTGGTACAATGTAACTGTTACCATAACACGCGCTGAATTTTCTAATAAACATGAATTGTATTATAAAAAGGATACACCACGGAATATTATTACAAACCACCTTGATTGTTCCATGCAACAAGATTTCTTAAAATGTAGCCAGATTCGAGTTTGAAAAAAGTCAGAAAAATATATGCAATAATTGGAAATAAAATTGTGCAAGATACTTTTTACTTCAGCATTGAAACATTTGTTGTAGTTAATTATAAACTCATGAAAAATAGTTGACACAATGAGTATTGAGTATGAGACTGCTAGTCATAAGCAGTTCAACGTTTTTTTCCAATATTTAGTTTAAACCGATTAGGACTCTGTGAGTATTTTCAAATAGACCTCTCTTTAATAATTATGTTTTTTCTTAACTCCGTTTTATGATGTGTTTGTCAAAAATATTACTGTAGCGAGTTCTAACGTTTTTTTAAATAATTTTAACACAAAAGATTCACTAAAACCATTTGGATTGCCATGTACAAAGAATTGTAAATTGCAGACCAGGCCTGTGAAAAAAGAATAAAAATAAATAATTTTTTTAATAAACACTTTTATTTCTGAATGCACTTAAAAAAAAACAAAAAACAAGTGTGAGACATTCCTTTTTTTAGAAACACTGTCATTCATAGGAATATATAAATTGAAAATTCCACAATTTTATAATTTGTCAAACTATTCAAGAAATATATATATATATATATACACAAATATATTATAGTTTTCATTTTAAGTGCATTTAAAAATTAAAGTGTGTTTTTAAAAGGTTTTTTTCAATATCTTTAATCAATCTCCTTCAGCAAACACTTTAACCAGCTTCGGTTGAGATACTGCTGGTTCTGACACCCACATCTAATAGATTGTTATCGCTTTGATTTTGAAATCATTAGAATTTTAATAAAAATAATAGTAAACCTTTAAACAAACTAAATTTTATTAGTGTACAACTGTGAGTGTGTTTATGTTTGCAGAAGTTACTTGTTTTTAAAAAAAAACACCTCTGACTTTTGTCGTTTAGCAGCATAAAACTGAAGCTCTTCGTGTCAATTTAGAGCTCTGGCGGTAAAGTCATTCCTTGTATAAGATTACGTCATCTTAGCAGCAATAGTAGAGGTGGACGTTTAGACTGAGAAAATTCTCAGGAACTGTTTCTTAAATTTTTCAGGGTATTCGAACTCCATAGAACATCTAATGTCGGCACATCTCTGTTTTTATATTGTAAATGACTTTCAAGTTTTTTGCACTTCCCGTTGACAATCAATGTAGTCGTTTTTGTTACCACACAGCTTAATACTGATGGTCGTGACTGTTGCAAGTTGGCTTTTGTGCTTTAAGATACAGTCAGATTTATTAACATACAGTGTTATTTGTTTGTTGAATCGAATATTGCACTCCAACAATCCCGATCACATAAAACAGCAAAATTATTAATTTCTTTAACTGTGGTCTTCGTTTTTCTTTTAAATCATTTATTGCTGTTGCTAAAACGAAACGATACTTATAATTTCAAACTAAGTCCATAGCTCAGAGGACACAAACGTTAAAAAATTGAGAAAAATATTTCAATTTTGTTTCATCCAAAACCACCATTTGTGAAGCTGTGAAAAAAATCTATCTGTTTTTGTTTGTTTTTCTTCTCAAACCATAAGTTGTTTAATTTTTAAAATAAAAAAAATATTTTTAATTTCAATGTCTGCGTCGTTTCATGAATCTCAGTACGTCCACCTTTGTTTTTTTTTTGTAGACCTTCGTTAACATAACAAAAATGATTCCATATTTGCTGTGAGCTCGTTGTTTTCTGTTTATAAAATTGTTTTAGACTTCAAGTTGGTTTATTTGTTGTTTTATTGTGATAGTGGTAGATGTAACCAGAAGATCGTAAGAAAAAAATCATTTGCGGTGTTCTATTGATGCAGCCGCACACAGATGTACATTATCGCCCACTATTGAATACGCCTAAAATAATGTGTAGATAGCAATCAATTTAGATTGTCATTATAATTCAGCAACTAGCTAATTTATTAAGCTAAAACAAATTTAAAAAGCGCTTGTCACGACTTAACTCCCGGGTGCAATGCAATGGAATTCATGTCTTGTTGACCTATGATATACGTTTATATATTCATTTGCATATTAAACTACTTTTCTTCAAACCTTGTTTAAACATAGTATTTTTCAATGACTGAAAACTTTTTAATTTTTACAGATTAAAATTGATTGTAATAAAAAACATTTGTTTACATCAGCCTCCTTTTGGCCTCAAATGCTAAAACTTGTGGTTTCACGTATTTCAATTTAATTTTGTTTTTATTTTTTTTAGCTAATTTCTTATTGAATAATGGTAGGAATGAAGTTATTCAAAATAAAATTTAAGAACAAATTAATAAGATATGCAGAAGTAGGAATTCATAATAATTACGTTTTAAGTTAGTAAGTTTTGTCAAGCCTTTTATGAAAACTTAAAATCAAAATTGAGTTATTTTCACATGTCTTAGTAAAGGGTAGACAAAACACGTTTGAACTTTGGTATTCTTAGTTAACAAAAAATTATACTTTACAAAACTGTAATACGTTACTTAACATAAAAACATCAATTTACTGAGCCAATAACTTGTTGCAAATACTATTCTCAGGCGATCGTCTACAACAACACGTAAAAACAAACTAGTGGACCGATACTCCTAAACGAAGAGCAAAAAAAACAATTAGATAAACGTAAACTAGTGCATGGCCATCCTTTTGCATATCTGCTTCTGCCCATGTCACAGACGTACCGAGAAGGCTGAGGCTTAGATAAGCATTCAGGGGTGACCCCGCAGACCAATTGCACAACGCTCGAAGGAAAATCCAACAAACTTCCTCACCACATCACTTCATTTAGCTGAACCAGCCTCCCCACAGAGCTCAAGACGTTTCTATTTATGAAATCGTTCACTTCTTGTTAACGTAGTCTTAAAGATCATTCTAACTTAACGCCACTTAAATCATACTCGGTGTCATTATCATTATCATTATTGCGGTAAAGCCTTTGACTGTTGTCTTATAGGTTGGTGGTTCGAATCTCACCGGCGTCACCTGCGTGTAGCTTACTTAAGAACCAATTATTTACCGACATTGTTAGGTTGAGTATCTCGAGGGGGTAACTTCTTTTACTAACTTTAGTTTTTTTTTAATTTTAGAAAACATGCAAGTCGTAAAAAACGAGGTTTTTTAACAAATCTTTGTATTTCTGGATTTGCCAAATTTTCATTTAATAAAACTTTCTTTTTGAAAAAAACCTTTTCACTTTAAAAACATAAATAAATTTTTTTTATACATAGATTATTTAATTTTTCAAATAAAAAAATTTGTTTCTAACAAATTTTTAAAACGTTAATAAAAATGCATTTTCATAGTTATATTTTAAATTCAAACTCGATTGAATGACGTAAAGTTGGTTTTTACTTTCAAAACTTACAAGCAAGACAGACGGTATAAGGAATTTCAAAAACACCACTTACTGACGGCACTCAGAAAGATTTATAACACTGGTGGTGTTTGCTTGCGGCGAGGGCAGAGGAAAGCGGCGGAGCGATACAAAAATTGAAACAAAATATGGTATAACTTGCTCATTGCTCAGTTATTTTGACTGCAAATCGGCACAGAGACAAATTAAATCTTATGTTTGAGTTTTCGCCAACTTCGAAAGATGTACCATTTTTGACAATTCTGTATTTCCATAAAAAACATGTTTTGTAGTACACGTTTTTTCATTACGGGATCCCACTAAAAAATTGGATATGTTATTTGCATGGTGTTTTTCTGCAGTAGGTTAGTCGGCTAGTGTGTGTGATTAGATATCAACTTTACCAAAATTTTGAAATTAGATGTTTCATCAAATTTAAAATATATACAACAAACAAGAGTCCTAAACTTTTTCAATCAACTTTCAAATTTAATTAAATGAAATATTTAGAAATTAGTTTTTAGTTCTATTTTGACAGTTGATGGTTGTCGAAACGCGTTAGCCTTAATTTTGAATAATGTTGTCTTAAAAACTAAATTTCAACATTTAGATAAGATAATAAAAAAGTATATTGCTGCTAAATGGTCCTTTGTGTTTTTACGAGTTTGTTTTGATATATATATATATATATAATATATATATATATATATATATATATATATATATATATATATATATATATATATATATATATATATATATATATATATATATATATATATATATATTTATATAAATATATACGTATGTGTGTGTATTTATAAATTTGTCAGGTATCTGAATGTGAAAATTTTATTAATTTTACTTTTGTCGTCGCTATAAAAACAAAATAATAAAAAAAAAACAGCCACAATATAACTACAACCATTTTTTAATTTAATCAATAAGACCAACATTGAAAAAAATAAATTGTAAACGTTGTGTAAAAAAAAGTTTTATTGAGCTAGTTTTATAAACAGTCACAATTTTTAATTATAATTTTTTTGAAAATTTTATTTAAATAAACAACGCAACTTTTATATCCTGATAAAAAACGTTTTTATTATAGTATTTTAGATTAGTTTTTCTCAATCAATTTTTTATTTCAGTCATTTCAGTTGGATTTTTAGTTAATTTAAAATGAAATTATGGTTTTTAAAGTTTAAATTTAAATAAAAATGAAACAAACAATACGAACGCAGAAATACTAATTAATTTATAAAATCTACGTCACTGGTTTTTAATATCTTGTAAGAAACTTGTCACAAGAGTAAATACACTTCATATATGTTCTATAACTTGGTGGAAAAACATCGTAAGTGTGATTCTGTCAAACACCTCTGCCTCTCGGTGTCTAGCGAGATAAAAAAAAGGCTTATTGGCTCATTTACCGCTGAGAATTAGCGGAAAGTTAATAAGTCTGAATATTGATTTTACCTGGGATTTTTGGTACCTTAGTTTCAAATGCATGCATCTAACTACCCTTTCTTATAAAAATTATTTTTTAAATAGGAATATATATTATAACTAGCAGTGCCCGTAGCGGCTTCGCTCACATGAAATTAGAGAATTTGAACCGTGCTTACATAGTAGAGTACTGCACGGATCAATTTTTTAGGTCTCGGCTCGGCCCGTCGACAACTTGGCCCAGCCCGTTTCAAAAACCAAAATTCCTGGCCCGGCCCCTTTTTTACAGGCCTAGAAGTTCTATATACTTGATGAAAAACTTCGGCCCGTCCCACCTTGACTTCAGGTTTAGCCCGGCCCGTCTGAACACCCTAAAATCACTAAAATGTCTATATACTTGGTTAAAAATATTGGCCCGTCCCACCTTGATTCAAGGTTTGGGCAGGGCCGTATGAAGACCCTAAAATAACGGCTTGGCCCGTCCGTCCGGTGATAAACTGAACTCATCTACTTTTAACCGGCACAAAACCTCAAAATACTAATTTTCACATCTGTAGCACTTACAGTTTTTGAGTAGCAGTTATTTTAAAATCAAATAACCCTTTTTCCACTTCACATTTGAGGTCCTGGAAACCAAATTTTCAAAAAATGGTGAAATACGTAGATCATTATTTTTAGAGTAGAAACTAAATACTAATTTTACTTTTGTAGCATTTACAGTTTTTGAGTAGCAGTTACTTTAAAAACCAAGTAACCCTATTTTCCACCCCATATTTGAATTCCTGGAAACCAAATTTTCAAAAAATGGTAAAACACGTATATCATTATTTTTGGAGTCGAAACCAAATACTAATTTTTACTCCTGTAGCATCTACAGTTTTTGAGTAGCAGTTACTTTAAAAACCAAATAACCCTATTTTCCACCCCACATTTGAAGTCCTGGAAACCAAATTTTCAAAAAATTGTGAAACCCGTATATCATTATTTTTAGAGTAGAAACTAAATACTAATTTTTACTTTTGTAGCATTAACAGTTTTCGAGTAGAAGCTACAAAATTTTAAAAACCAAATAACCCAATTTTCCAACCCACATTTGAGGTCCGGGAAACCAAATTTGTAAAAAATGGTGAAACACGTATATCTTTATTTTTAGAAAAGAAACTAAATAATAATTTTTACATCTGTGGTATTTACTGTTTTTGAGTAGAAGCTACTTTAAAAACCAAATAACCCAATTTTCCAGCCCACATTTGAGGTCCGGGAAACCGAATTTTCAAAAAATGGCGAAACACGTATCTTTTTATTTTTCAAAAAGAATCTATATACCAAATTTCAAAATCTCTTCATTTTTGGTTTTCGAGATATACATTGTTTTAGAAAAAAGTTTGTTTTCCAGTTTTTTCCCCTCAGGAGCAAAATTTTCAAAAATCCTTTCTTAGCGGATGTTTACGCTATAAAAGTAATATAAGTTCCAAATTTCACGTTCCTAGGATGAGGCGTTTGAGCTCGGCGTTGATTATGAGTCAGTCATCTGTCAGTCAGGACATGTTCTTTTATATATATAGATTATAAAAAATTAATTAATTTTGCCAAAAAATCAGCCGAGTTATTAATTTAAAGTCATGTTTTTATTATTTTTTGTTTTAAATATTTATTATTTACCATTACAAGAAATAATTTTACATTAAAAAAACAAAGTTTTCTTGAGCAATAAAAATTATAAAATATATTTCATATTAGCCTGGCAGAACTTTTGAATAAATTGTTTACATTTTGGTAAAAAATTTTATAACACTTTATAAATCTTATAAAACAAAACATATCTTGATCCTTATAAGTTTATCCTCCTTTTTCAAGGCTTGTGACCGACATGCAAAAACAAAGCAAAGTTGAATAATGGTAGACGAAGGAAAACGTATTTATTTAATATCTGAAAATGTGATAAAAACCACATAACAACATTATTTTTGACGGAGGCACCTCTGATTGTAGTCGATTAGCAACATATAAATAGAACTTGAGAGCTGTTGAGAACTTGCAGTGTAACAAAATTTTCTTTTTTTGCGGAAAAGTGTGTAATCGCAATTTAGCTCACTTCCTGAAATTTAGAATCAGAGTTGTATTCTGAATAGGTACTTGAAAAATATAATTGCAAAAAATTCATAATCACACTTTGAATTACTATATAAGACATATTTTTTTGGTAAAGGTTTTTATTACAACCTATAGGGGGCAGTCGTTTTTGATAACCAGTCAATAATATTAAATTTAATAAAAATGATAGTGACAATTGTGTTAGGTTTTTTATGTAGACATTAATATATAAGTCAGCTGTGATTATAAGTTGTTTTAATGCATGGTTTCTGTCAATTTTTTTTAGAGTTTTATTTAAACTCAATACTTTTAATGACTGTAAGACTTTCAATTTTTACAGATTAAAATTGATTATAAAAAACAGTTTTTTTGGCATTGGCCTCTAATTGGTTTTGCATGTTAAATCTTGTAGTTTTACGTATTTTATTTCAATTTCGTAATAATCTTTGTAAACTCTTTTGTTATTGTGTAATGGTACGAATACCTTCATTTAAAGTAAAATTGTTTCTTGTTTGCTTCACTTAACCATTGATTCAATTACATCGGACAGGAAGTTTATTATCAAAATATGCTTTATTACTATTTCACTTTACTGATTTTGAACAAATGAAGCACATCTTTTTATAGTTTGTTTAGCAATGGTGAACATTTTCATACTGTTTTTAAAGCACGCGTGAAGTTAATAATTTAATAATCGATGGTTAAAAGCAACGATAGACAATTTTTATCATATTTCAAAAATTAGGAAATATTTTTTAAATAAAATTTTATTTCGATTTTTTTACATATTTTCAAGTCGACCCAACCCAACCCACCTCAAGTTGAAAATTCTCAACCCAACCCAACTTAACCCGACCCAACCCAGCCCGACCCATGGGTTAAACCAACCCATGGACAGCTCTGCTCTGATCGCAGGCTATCTGGTGGTGAATGGTGAGCTCAATTTGTTGTAGTGCAGTCGGGTATAATCGTTGCATCAGCGGTAGCGCGTTTGATCGTTGCTAGGTTTTATCAATAGAGAGCAATGCAAAACATTTTTTAGATTTAAAAATTGAAATATAACATCGCACATTTTCTAATTATTAGGTAATGTTTGTCTGTATGCATGTAGGGTAAGATCAGGTATTTCCGCCAGAGCGAGTATTTTCGTTACGTTAAAAAAAAATCAGTTTTTGCAGTGTAAAAATACGATAGACCTTTGGTGAATTTTGCAAAATTTAGAAATATCTTGGTTTGTTTAAACAGAAAAACGTATTTATTTTGCTTGTGTCCACTGGCGTACACCGAGATTTTTTCGATAGAAGAAAAGTTTTTCAAACAAGTAAGATAGAATATTGTTTGAACTGGTTGAACTGTTAAAATGAAATTATTACTTGCTATTTTTTTCACATGACATAATTTATTATTGCTGACTACTAGAGTCTCTTTATTATTTTTAAGCTAATTTTATAGTAAAGTAATTCTAAGCGACTATTTCGGTCAGTCCTCGGCATATGTTATACAAACGTTTCTTCACCATTTTATTCAACCTATCTCTTAAGTTAGGCTCTGTTTTATAAAAAAAAATGAGCTGCGATGAACTCTTTGATATTCAGTATTATATTCAAAAATTAAAAATTGAAAAAACCTTGGAGATGGAGTGGCAATTCTTTAAAAGTTGTTGTTGCTTTTGTCAAAGATGGATCGTCAAAAAGAGCACCTTTGTTTTTATCTAAAATTTTCAGATAAACACTGTCGGACCGCATAAAATAAGATATCGAGGCCCAGTATTTTTCTGTTCCAAAACCACTGAGTGGCTTACAATAACCATCCATTAGTGAAAATAACTTACGCTAGAGACTTATTGACTATTTTAAAAAGCTTTTATTTAAAATATTTAAAACAAAGCATGTAGACAAATATTACTGAGTGCAGTAATGTGCTGTTTTATCTCAATTAATTGTTTTCTTGAAATTCAACAAAAACGTTAAAGTGGCGGCAATATACGACTTTACAAAATGTTTCAGATTTTAACCAATTTTAATAAAAAATTTCGTTCGCTTGAGTATCATGATCAGGAAGTGTTTCGTGACCACTTTCCGCAAAGTTACTACCAACCTGTTAATGTTTTATGTCAAAAAACATAAATAAAACAAGCATCGCCGGTTCTCACACTTAGTTTTACATAATTATTTTAAAAATTGTTTTCTTGGTTTAAGGGTCTTGCAACAATGATCCGAACAATGAAGAAAACCTCAAGTCTTGTACTGTCGGTGGATTGCCAACTCAAGATAAATAATGTTGCTGCTTTCAAAACCAAGTCGTTTTTCGGTTGAAAAGTAAATAATACTATAATTAAAATATTTAATTGGCTGTAATTAAAGCATTTTTAGACATAGTGAATGTTAAACATTTTATTTTACATAAAAAATACATGGTATTATTGTCGATGAGGATGATTGATCTAATTTGCTTGTTGGTGTTCTCTAATTTTTTTGTGTATTTTTGATCGAGTACTTTTTCTAAATTGAAATGCCTTGTTGCTTAAATTGACCTATTTCATTCTCTCTCTGTTATGGAAACTGTGCAAAATTGATCATTTTCTTCTATCTGATGATGATGATGATGATGATGATGATGATGATGATGATGATGATGACGACGACGATGAGGATGATGACGTCTAAGTGAATCGTAACGATGATGATGTTATGTGACGATGATGGTGTCGATGGAGTGAGTTGTGATGATCTTATTAATGATGATGATGATTAATCAGATTTGTTTGTGTTCTCTACTTTTTTGTTGCTTTTTGAATTTACTTGCCGTGTAGATCACTGATTTTAAGAAGCCCTTTGGTTTGTTTATATAATAAACTAGCGGGGTTACCCGGCGTTGGTCGGGGTTTTCAGAACTTTTTTTATCGTTTTTTTTCTTGCTCCGTTTCCTTCCCCGCTTGCTCTCTTGCTTTTCCGCTTCCGGTCGCCTTCCCGTTCCAGGTCGCTTTGCCGTTCCCGGTCGCTTTCCCGTTCCCGGTCATTTTTCCGTTCCCGCTGACGCTTGATCTCCCGTTCCTGTTCCTGTTCCCGCTCGCGCTCATTTTCTCTTTTCCACTCCTTCCTAACTTCTTTTAGCCCATAAAACGTAAAATAGATTTGCTAAAAAATGCTTGGAGCCTTCCAACGTTGTTACGTAAACTAAATTTGAAATTTATTACGCAATTACTTGTTATGGTCGTACATAGGCACTTTGGCCTAGAAAGGTTTTTGACCCCCCTGAACCAGGGATTGGAGTAGGGAGCCTTTAAACCACATTTTACACTTTACTTCAGTTTCATCACGTCGTTAGAAAAACAAGATAATCAATTTTCAATTTCTTTCAAATTTGCATAGCTGACTTTCAAAACCGTTTCATTTTTTTCTATCTTAAAGTTTGACAATGTTTAACCTGGCGAATGCCTTGGGCTGGCGGCGGTGTTATAGCAGTAAGGCATTCGCCTGTGGACCTGAAAGTGTGCCGAAAAGTTGAAATTGCTCCAGCTTTCCGGGTGGGAATCTCGAACACACGCACACAAGCACACACGCACACATACTTGTCTTTTATATTTATAAACTAGCTGGGCTACCCGGCGTTGTCCGTGTTTTTGTTGTTTCTCTCTCTCCCTTTCTTTTTTTCTTTCTTTTTTTCTCTATTTTTTCGTTCTTTCCTTCTTTTTTTTTGTCTTTTTCTCTTTTTCTACTTCTCTTTCTTTTTTAACAGTATCTACGATTAGCCAATTAAACAACGATTCAACCAATGCAACGGTTGTGACAGGTATTTTTAATACACTTATTAACATTTCATCTTATGTTTGGTTTTTTGAGTGTTTTTTAAAATTATAACATATAGTTGAATAAAAAAATATTAAATTTTTTCACTTTAAATAATATATTTATTTTTATTTCCACTGATAAAGTGACCTAAAAAGTTTATATTAATTTGATTTTAAATATTATTGTCAAAAAATATTAGTGTGATGCTTTTTAATAAAAAAATTGTATTTCAAATCTGATGGCATTACAGAAATGTTCATCACCAACTTTAAGAAGCAATTCGTAAAATGCTGCAAAATTTCTATATTTTTTTGTTTGTAATTGTAGTGAATAAGGTTTGCAGTATTAAAATTTACTGGTTTTGAGTGACTTGACATTATAACATTTGGTTCAGACGTTGGAATCGGAACTTTTACAGATTCCGTGAGATTCTAATTTTAAATGCTGGTTGTTTGAATCAAATTGTAAATTATGGTTTTAACGACGCTGAAGGAGTTGTCGGTATCTGAGTTGCAGAGAGACATGAGAACACAGAACTCCGACGCAAAGAGAGAAACAGCTGAACATGTCGAACACCTTCAAAAGAGGTTCGAAGAAGATGACATTGTCGCATATGAACTTGAGGTCCAGAGGACATTCTTGAAGAACTTTAAGCAATCACCAGTATTCTCAAAAACTTAACAATTCAGAATAAAAATCCTAACAATAGACCTGGTTATGGAGCTTGCGGAGGTGCATGTAAAGAAAATGTATAAAAAAAAAATAAAAACAACAACAAGGAACATAGGGGTCCATGAGCCCTAACTCGAGATTGAATCGCGATTTCCGTGCTCGGATTCCTATCCCTCCCGCTCTTATGTCGGGTTCAACTATAACGGACTCATCCGCTTCGTACCTGAAGTCCTTTACAGTTAGAAGTTGTCATCAAGTTGACACATAAATTGAAAGTCGTGTTACATAGGATCGAGGTGAATGGCTCATCTTAAAGCGTTTTCACTATTGCCCTGTTAAAATTAGGTAAAAATAACTTTGAAAAGAAAAGAAACAAAATTTGAGACAAATATAAAAACATTGTAATACATTCAGATATTATCATTCCAAGGACACATGCGTACAATAAATCAACTGTAAAAGAATTTTTGAAAACGTTTGTTTAAACAGAAATCTAAGATATTATCATTACAATAGAATATCCAACAATATTCATTACAACACAAATGACCGAATATATTTAGAAAATATTGTTCAATACATTACTTGAGTTACAATAGAATATTCAATAATATTTATTGCAACACAAATAACCGAATATATTTAGAAAAGATTATTCAATAAATCAGGACGAAGTACGAAGCTGGTGATAAATAGTTCTTATAACCATATAACAAAGAAATAAAAAAAATCAACAAAATAAATTTTTCTGCATGGCGTTATTGTCTAATTATACAGTTTTCAATGGTTTCGAAGAATATTAAAAATAATTAATTATTTGATTTATTTTTTATATGTTTTTGAATTAAAGTTAAATTTAAAATCAAAAAGTTCATTACTTAGGCAAAAAAAATCTAAAATGTATAATTATTTAAGTTTAGGTAAGACATTAATAAATCAGAAATAAAATGTTTTTATCCAAAAACTTTCATAATTGTAAATTTTTAGCCATTACTAAGCTCATATTACCAGATATTTCTTAGAATTTATGTACATTATCACTGCGGTTGTTGTGAAGAGACACTCCAGGTGTAGTCAGGTGCGCCTTCCAAGCTAGCTACCGAATTGTTGCGAGAAAGTTCTGTTTAGTGTTTAGCGAGTTGCGCGGTTTTTACATTACATGTTTCTTGTTATTTATATTGTGTTTTGAAAGAATAAAGTTTTCTGAAAGACACAACAAATGGCGCAGTCGCATGTCTGAAGTTAATAAATTAATTAAATTGTTCGCTGAACAAGAGAAATATCGCTCAGAACACGAGAAATTGCGTGAAAAAGAACGTGCTGAACAAGAAAGACTTCGCAAAAAAGAACGAGCAGAACACATAAAACAAATGGAGAGGTTGATTTTGAGTTTACAACCATCGGCAACAAATATTTCCAGTTTCGAAGCTTTCGATCCTTTGAAAGAATTATGGAAAGATTACTGGGCAAGGTTTGAAACTTTCACTGGTGCTCATTCGGTTCCTGGTCAAAAAATACCTCATGTTTTCTTGACAAATCAAACTTCGTCAACAGACAAGTTTCTTGATACGTTAGCAAGTCAGCAAACACCGCCAAAGAAAGCGAATGACTTAACGATAGAAGAAATAGAAATGTTTATGGGAAATCAGTTTAACCCATCAAAGTTTGTCGTCCGAGAAAGGTACAAATTCTGGATCGGAATGAAACGAGAACCAGGTGAAACCATCAACCAGTTAGCGGCAAGAATTCGTCATGCAGCTACAACTTGTGATTTCGCTTCCATCGATAATCCACAAGCCGAAGCAATGAGGACCAGATTCATCTGTTCCGTCAACGATGAAACAGTCCTCCGAGCTCTGTTCCGCATAAATGACGATGAGTTATCTTTTGCAAGAGCAATAGAGATAGCATGTGAAACCGAAGATGCAGCTCAAGTTGCAAAAGAAACCGTTTGCGAAAAAGCCCCATCACCTGAGAGAACGTCTCAGGTATTCAAAGTTGATCGAAGAAAGCAGAAGAAACATACGGAATATCATCAGCAGCACGCAACTGATAAAACGACAAATGTTCCTAAAGAAAAGTGTCGACGTAAGAACAACCACGCTTTTAAAGGATGTCGTTTTGCAAACTACATATGCAATTTCTGTCAAACGAAAGGACATCTGCAAGCTGTTTGTCAAAAATAGAAAAGACAAGTTCAGTGCATATTTGCAAAAGATGAATTCGTGAAAGAACACGTGTTCACCATGAAAGGACGAAATCCTTTGTTGCAACAGTTGACTCTCAACAGTCAACCCTTCAGTTTTCTCATTGATAGTGGTTCCAGAGACAGCTTTTGTTCACGAGCTGCATGGATCAAATTGGGGAAACCGAAGTTGCAGCTGAATGATAAAAGATATTGTTCAGCAACGGGAGATGACATCCCAACAATGGTCACATTTGAAACAGAAGTAAAATTGAAAAACTCAGACATCCAAAGAAGAGTGTAGTTCAATGTCACAAAAGTACATGATCTCAACCTACTGGGATTTGAGGCGATACGCGATATGAAGATTGACGTCACCGTATTGCTGTCAAAGAACTTCAGTTCCGTTCAAGTTATAACGGAAACAACAGAAAACCACCTTCAAAATGAATGTCAACTTTTGTGCTCTGAATACAGCAAATTGTTCGATCCACAACTGAGGTGTCTTAAAGATGTCGAACTAGAAATAAAGTTCAAACCAGATTCGGAACCGTTTTTCTGCAAGCCCCGGACATTACCGTTTGCTATCCTGAAAGAATTGAACAGTGTGTATGATGCAGGAATAAGACAAGATATATGGATTCCAGCTCAGTTCAATCATTATGGAACCCCGGTAGTTCCAGTCAGAAAACGGATTCAACCGAATCAGAAAAAGGCAGGACTAAGAATCTGTGGAGACTAATCGGTAACGATCAACTCTCAACTTGAAACACATCGTTACCCAATGCCACTTCCAGAAGATCTGATGAGAAAACTAGGGGGAAGTTTTTGCTTCAGTAAAATCGATCTCGCATATGCATACCTCCAGATCAAACTGGCGCCAGAAAGTCAAAGAAGACTAGCGTTGAGCACGCACAAAGGTGTACTTCTACAAACACGTCTACCTTTTGGCATCACTTCAGCTCCAGGTTATTTTCAAGAAATAATGGACAAATTAACGTGTGATCTACCAGGAGTAGCGGTGTATTTAGACGACATTCTAGTGAGTGGAACCACAGCTGACGAGCATCTGAGAAAGAGGTTTAAAGAACAATCAAAGGAAATGCGTTTTTGCTCAACCGTCAGTGGAATACTTAGGACATCGACTCACCAGAAACGGCATAGAAAAAGGAAAACATGTAGATGCAGTGACGAAGATGCCACCGCCAACAAACGTTTCTTCTCTGCGATCGTTTCTGGGATCGGTACAGTTCTACGGAAATTTCATCAAGAACCTTTTGACCTTAACCGAACCGTTAACTCGTATCCAAAAAAAAACACCATGGCAATGGGGCGTCAAAGAAAATGCAGTGTTCCAACATCTTAAAGATATTCTTGCGAATGAAGTTAGTCTAGCTCATTTCGATCCTACGGCTTCCTTAGGAATGTCATGCGATGCGTCGGAAGTAGGAATTGGAGCAATGTTGTTCCACAGATATGGCGATGGTTCTGAACGTTCTCGTTACAACGTGTCTAAAACATTGACAGACACACAACGACGCTACAGCCAGATTCAAAAAGAAGCTCTTTCTATCATTTTTGGTCTGCAGAAATTTCATCAATTCTTGTACGGGCGTAGATTCATCCTGGTGGCAGATCATAAACCACTCCTCGCATTGTTTGGTCCGTCAAAAAGGACTCCGGTCTTGGCAGCAAATCATCTAGCAAGATGGGCCCTGACATTGAGCCAGTACAACTACTCAATTGAGTATCGAAAGACCGGAGAACACGAAATGCAGACGCCCTCAGTCGCCAACCAGCGTGCGAAAACGGAGAATTTGACTCAACAGAAGAAGATGCAGATGTTTCAACAGTTTGAGTTATTAACATAAACAGCCAACAAATTTTAAACTCATTTTAATTACAAATTTTTTCAAAACTATTTGCAATCGTTAAAAATCATTTAATCTTTTAATAATTTTTTTTTTTACAAGAGATTAAATATTTTAACGATAAACGAGTGTGTAGACTTTTTATATATTTAAAACAGTGGTTGTTAAGCGCTTTTGTTGGGGTATGTTGAACACAACACTCGACTATGAATGGGTACGAATCAATGCTCGATAGTATATATAAGTCGTACGGCTTACATTCCGTCACTAGCTAATTTTAATAGCTATCGAAGATATATGTTTTATGATATATATTATAAGGAAACATAGCGTTGATATGTTTTTACGAGCCACATATATCAGAAACTTGGATGGCTTACAATCCACCACGAAATAACGCAAATATAAATGTCTCAACTTCATACTCGAACCCACGACAGTCGGATCGGCAACACCGCCTCGCATCATGCCAACTACCTTACCATCTGCGCCATATATATATATATATATATATATATATATATATATATATATATATATATATATATATATATATATATATATATATATATATATATATATATATAGATTTTGTATGTATATATAAATATATATATATATATATATATATATATATATATATATATATATATATATATATATATATATATATATATATATATATATATATATATAATCTGCGCGTCACAGATTCTATATAAGGTCTTGCATGTTTGAGTTAATTCTTTAACTGAAACTTTCAGATAACTTATAAACCACATGAAAAATGAATGTTTTGTTGATATTAGCAATTTGGTTAATACAAAACACAAATCAGTTGTCTCCATGTGTGCGAAAATTTGACATGGTGCGCATTATGGATGAGACATTGTGCACTTCTTCGAGAGCTGCCAATGTGAAGATTTCAAGTAACGTTTCAACTCTGAACGATGAAAAAAACATGAATTTAGTGAGAGAAGATGAATTGAATTGTTGTTTTAAATCTTCTACTGATGAATATTCATTCATGTGTCATCGCTTTTCCAACATGCCTACAACTTTGGATAACAATTCTTTAATGTATTCAAACTGGAGTAAGATTTACATTAAAATAATTTAAATTTGCTAAAAAAAATAATAAACGCGTATAAAATACATTGTTTTTTATATAAATGTTACTAATTTTGATTTCAGAAATGTGTTATTTAAACATACGTTCTTGGGGAGGAAATGAATGTTCATGTTCTCTTGCAGAAAATTTCGAAGGGCAAAAGTTAAACTGCCAAACAAGAGGGATTAACACTTTTGTTTTTAAATCAACAAATTGTACTTTGATGTCTGATAAAAATTTCGACACTTGTGGCAGCGAAAAAAACACAAAAAAATTAATGTCATACATGCAGGAAGTAAGTAAAACTTTTTAAACCAAATATAAAATATTTAATGTATAAACTATTTTGCAAATAGACCTGAATTAGACATGGGTCTATTTTTGGCAACCAAAACTCACCTGAAAAGTTACATTTTCTAACACAACCTAATTCAACCCAGCAAACAGTTAAAACAATTTTTAATTAATTTTGTTTTTATTTTTAATAACCCAACTTAACTTTATCCAAGCATGTGTCAAAAAAATAAGCTCAAACTAACTAAGCTCAATTAAACTGATGTCCACCTTTGAAATAAATTATTTAAACATAACTTCACATAACAAGTGAACCGTAAAAACTTCGCTTTTTAAAAATCCTTTAAAATCAATTTTAATTTTTGACACTGGAATTTATGGTAGCTCGAACACTGGATGCCCTCAAACTAATAGTATTTGCATCAAATCTCCGAATAGTTTGAAATATTTTGAAATTCACCTTTTAAAATACAAATTCATTTAATAAATTTTGTTTAAAGTGCTTTATTGTTTTTTTTAATCTTCTCCCCATAACACAATTACTTATAATTGAAAACTTTTTTACTTATAACATTTAATTATTTCTTTACCGTTTTTGTTTGATACTGTTTCAAGGAACTGCCCAATGGAACGATTTTACTTGGACAAACTTGCGACGATGCCCAGCGTAGTCTGAACCCGATAAAAAGTTATATGGCATCGCAAGGTTTGAATGTAGATGGTCTGGCTTATAGAGGAAAAATGGCTTTTATTTGGCAGAAAGGATTTCCTGAGAAATCGATTATTGAGATAAGAAATGACAAATATCCGTTTTCATTTCATGTTGTTGTTGAAAGTAAACACACCTTTATAATATTTTTTATTAATATTTTAGTTTCAACACTGGGTTTTGCCTAATTAAATTTCTATGTGAAAATACAAATTTTGTTTTTTTTACAGGTTGGCACAACGGTATCGAAACTCAAGTACATTTTTTGAAAATTGACTAAAGAGTAAAAAAGTAATTTTAAACTGTTGATTTTTTAAACCAAGAATAACAATCATATTAAGCAAAATGTTTCATCTGAACATGAAATTTTAAATCATTGTTTACTATAAAGTCAAACAGTTATTTGTTTTAAAATTGATGTGTTTTTTAGCAACTTTGCTCTTTGTCAGTCAGTTTATCTTATAGTTTCAATTCTTAGAGTAATTGCTGTGTGTTTACATCAAACACTTTGCACAATTTTTTGAACTTTTTGCACATTTTTTTATTGTTTTTGAGCAACTAAAAAATCGATTGTATACTACTATTTTTGCTATCTGTCACTTTGAAAATTGTAGTTGAAACAAATTATTGTGCTAGTGCATTTAATACAATTTCGAAATATATTTTAAACAAAAACCATAACAAATACTAATGCAGACAATCAGATAAAAATCGTTTGTGTAAAATCAATTCTGCTTCTTTACTTTTGGTGTCAAGAAAGCAATACCCTCCAGAGAACAGCCCTCTCTTAACAATACTTTTCAGAGAACAACCCCCCCCCTTAACAATACTTTCCAGAGAACAGCCCCCTCAACAATACTCTCCAGAGAACAGCCCCCCTCAACAATAACTTCCAGAGAACAGCTCCCCCTCAACAATACCCTTCAGAGAATAGCCCCCCCTCAACAATACTCCTTAGTGTTTTTGCTAAGTCTGGAAGATGTATCATCAGGTTACAACTTAAAAAACAATAAGCAAATCTGAAGTTTAAACAACAACAAAAAACAATCACAGACATAAAACGTGGTTCTTATATCATGTAAAAAAAATCATTTTTCCATAGTTACTTTAAATAGTTAATCAATTGCATGACCAACATGTTTACCATGGAAGAGTTGCAACAAAGAAAGCTTGTTGATGCGTTGTTAAAGTAAACACTTGAAACAAATATACAAATAAACTAATAAACTTACTACAGTGAATGGCGCACAATAAAAAATTCGTTAGTACTACTTTTAAGCAATCTTACACGTTTTATACAATTTGGTTTTTTGAATAAATAGCTTTTAGTAATAATTTGAGTGTTATGCAGGTAACGCAAGCAATTTTATGTCGTTCATCGCACTGTGCTAATAGAGACAAATTAAGATAAACCAAATGCGTAAATGTATTTTTTAGATTCAACGTTCAATAAGTAGAAAATAAATTGTTTTGAGAATGACAGTAATTTTTAATTTTTTAAGTTTGCCAAAATTTATCATTAAATCAAGCTAAAACGTGAAGCGCCTCTTACTCAAACTAACCATCTGCTAACTTTTAAACAGGATAGATTCGCTTTTTTTGAATATAAATGTAAAAGGTGCCCCAAGTTTTAAGTTTTAAAAAATTAGGGCTTGTTCTTTATACGAAGGTCCACAATTAATGCATGCCTCCATCAAAACATTTCTTACACAGCCCAGAGAAAAATTATTTTCTTCTTTTTAGTCCACAAAAACGTGGTATTATAAAAAGATTTTTTTAAGTATTTTATTTTATATTAAATATAGAGATCAGTTGCAAAATAAAGACAAGCTTCTTATCAACTGAGCAACGATCCTTCACAGCAAATGTCGTATACATTTTATACTATAAAAGAACGATTATTGATTGCTGTTTTCCTTGGAATTAATAATGCATCGTTCAATCGTGGTCTGAGAAATGTAATATAGTTGGGATGCCGGAAGTTCGCCCCCGGTTTTTCGCCCCTGTAGTACAATAAGCTAAAGGCAAAGTATTAAACCTAAACTTAAAAAATTCAATTCAAATTAGTAAAAAATTTAATTCAAATTTGATTATTCAATTTTTACAAATTGAAATCTTAGCATAAAGGATGCCTGTAAAACCAAGACAACAGTAACGCAAGCAATATTATGTCGTTCATCGCACTGTGCTAATAGAGACAAATTAAGATAAACCAGGTGCATTCTCATTATCATATTATTTTTTCTTTATAAAAAATAAGTTTTTAATTAAAACTAGTTATAAAACTGAATTATATATTCAAAATATTCGAAATATGGTGACACGTTTTTTGTCGTTCGTGCTTTTTAGCTTCCATCAAGTTGCCCTTCAATTTTTGACGCATAAAACAAGTAGCATGAGAACAACAAGTAATTTATAATTTGTACTATAATTAATAGCAAGACAACTTTTTCTAAAAAAACGTTTAAAAACATCACCGACATTTTCAAATTTTGAATTTATTAGTCTGAATCTGTTTAAAAACTATATTTTATTTATTTAATTTTTGCATTTGAGTTTTTTTTATGTTTTATCTTTATTGGATAAAAAATAGTTTTTATTGTTGTTATACTGCAAGCTTAACATTTAACAGGGCAATAGTAAAAGCACCTTGATTCTAAGTAACACGACTTTCCATATCTGTGTCAACTTCTAACTGTACATTAGAGCAAACTCTACACCAACAAGCTAATCATTAGCACCAGGTTGACCTGTAGTACTGATTATCACAAAATTTCTAATTTCTAATCTACTCGAAAGAATAGGTTATACGGAAACTAAAGAAATTAGCCTTTTTAGATAAGTGCTACCTAAATTGCTATATTTTGATTTCTATGCATCAATTGAAAATGCAAAATAATAGATGCATTAGCTTTTTAGACAAGTTAATAATACGACTGAAAGTAGAAGTTCCAGAAACTACGACAGACTAACTGAATCTTCAACGCAAGTAAATATTAAGTATTTTATATATTCACACAAAAAAAGTGTAAAGTTAAAATTTAAATTAATAATTTGATACGTTATAAGAAAAGCAAAGCAAAAATATCATTTTTTAGTAGTTCGCTTTTTCCTATACAAATTTTAAAATTCTTAGTTTTTCTTGTATCGGTTATGTTCAATGGTACTACAGTAAAATTTCTGAAATATGGACACTCTTGTAGAACAACAGATGTGTCTGCATCTTCTATCTATTTGTTGTATGGAGCGAACAAAAGTGTCGGTTCTTTTGGTACCTGCTCTTGAAAGTGATATTCTAGAGAATTTAACTGTATTTGCAGAAATTCGTTATGTCATTTTTATTTTATATTGATATATTTGAATCGAATAACATGACGTTCATTACATTTTTAATTTCACAAATTTTTTAAATGTTTTTCAGAATCTAACAAAATATGATTTTTGTGTATATATCGGTGTTTTGGCTCATACAGAAATGTGAAATGTTGTCTTCATTTGTAAGACAATATGACGTTGTGCGCATTAAAAATGAGACATTATGCACTTCTACAATTTCTACCAATGTGAAGATTTTAAGAAATATTTCAACTCTGAATGATGGAAAAAATATGAATTTATTAAAAGAAGATGAATTGAATTGCTGTCTTGAATGCTTTTATGACAGAAATTGCTCCAGTTTGAAAATTATCAAAACAAATCAGTCTACAATCTTGTGTCATCTCTTTTCCATGATGCCGACAACTTTGAATAGCAGTTTGAACAACAACTGTTTAATGTATTCAAGTCGAAGTAATATTTAATCGATTTGTTACATTCTGATAATGAAAATAATTTAAAAAAGTCTAATAAACTCATTTTCCTATAATAGTGCTTACATTTTTTCAGAAATTTGCTATTTAAAGATAAGTTCATGGGGACGCTATGACTATGCTCCCGAAAAATTATCTTCCTTTTTCGAAATCTTTGGAGGCCAAAAAATCAATTGCCGAAATAGAGGAATTAACACTGTTGTTCTTGAACCAGCCAATTGTAGCCTGAAGTTTTATAGAAGTTTTGACACCACCGGCAACATAAATAATACCAATAAATTATTGTCTTACATGATGGAAGTAAGAACGTTTTAATAACAAAAAATAACGTATACAACTTTATTTGAATTCATCTTAATAGTTTTAATTATTTTTTAACCTAAAAGGAAACAATATAAAATAACTTTAATCATATTTTTAAAATTAATCAATTTATTTCCAATTTATATTAAGCGTTTATTGCTTTTTAAAGTTATAATATCCAAATTTATTTAACATTTTGTTAATCAACTGTATGCACACTGCTTATGTTTCATACGGTATCGAGGAATTAGACAATCAAACAATTTTACTTGGACAAACGTACGATGATGCCTACAATAATCTGACCCCGATACAAAGTTTTATGGCCTCGCAAGGTCTGAATTTGGACAGTTTAGCTACCAGTGGGAAAATGGCTTTCGTCTGGCAAAAAGGCTTTCCAAATAAATCGATAATTCAGATTAGAAATGACGGGTATCCATTTTCAATTCAAGTTGCTGTTGAAAGTAAAAACACTCTAATATCTTTTATTGAAAATTTTAATTTCAATATTGGGTGTAAACTCAATACATTATTTCAAACGTAAATGTACATAACTTGTCTCTTCTATTTATACAGGTTGGCAGAATGGTGATGAGACCGAAGTAAACTTCATAAAGATAAACTGACAAAATAAGTTTGTTTTTTTATGATTGTTTATATAAGCTAGAAATGCAAAATTAATTATTTTAGATGTTTAAATCACGTGACATGTTGTATGGATTATATTGCATTAGGCACATTCTATTGAGTTTTGCATATTTGTTACTTGTTTTCTAAAGCAAAAAAATTAATTATATTTTAATCTGTCTTATCAATTTTATTTTATTGAAATTAAATAAACATTTTATTCATTCCATTGAATAATTAGAAAAATCTATTGTATTGACAATATAAAATCTCTTTTAAAACAACTTTGTAAAGAGCTTATAAACGACAATGTTATTTAAAAAACCACTGTTTAGAACGTTTAGCAAAAAATGTATGCATGCCGAAAAAATGATTTCCAGCTTCAGACGTTGATAACAGCAACTTTATTTTTGTTTTGGAAGTTCTTGTTAAAAGTTTGCCAAACTGTGATTGTATTTAAAACAGAAAAATTATAATTTGATTTGTGATTTTTAATATTAATGGCATTTTAAAGCACAATTTTATTGAAACTATTTTTTTAATTTCGTGATTGTAATGTTTGTTTTTTTTTAATTTCAGATCAAAATAATATTTCAAGTTTTAAAAAATTTGAAACGGATAAACCAAAATGAATCAATTTTACAATAAAAATAATTGTTTTATTTCATATTTGTATCTTCAATTTTTGAATTTGATACTTTTTCTAGTTCATTTTTTATAACAATTTTTATTGAAGTTTTTTTATTAACATTTTTTGTAGTTGTGTGTTATTATCACATATTGATGTTGTCAGCACCCACTTTCTATTTTGGTAATTTACCAACGCATTAAACATTTTATTAGATTAGAAGAATAAACTACGAATTTATAAAACAAATTTAAAGAGCACGGATAAACTATTTTGGTGGAGCTTAATAAATAACTACGCAAACAAAACTTGACAGACAAGAAATCAAGCTGAAGAAAATAAATTAAAGTCTGAAAAGCTGAAAGCTAAGAACATTGTTATGTTTTGATTAAATTTAAAATTAAAACTGGATTAAATACGGACAAAAAAATTAAATGATAAAATGTTTACTGGTTGATGTCGTGACATTAAAGATGCTTGCAAGACACTGAAAACAGCAGTCCGCGCAGTTCTGGGTCAGAAACGTAGTGATTGGGAGGAAGGCAAAAGTTGAATAGTTATAAACAAATATTTTGAGAAATTAATTTGAAGCGATGAAGCTGACAGCCAAATGTCGCTTATAATTTATGAGACAGACGTTAGCCTTTCCATGGAAAATATTGCTATTTAATTTCCATTGAGTGGTAAAATTGATTGACGTGGTAGTTGGTCTTAAGCGTTCTTACAAATTAAAAATTTAGAAAAAAGTGAATTTAGAAGAAAAAGAGTTTTTCATTTCGACTGAATATTAAATTTTGTGAAAATTGAAAGTTATATAATTAGCTATGTTTGCAATTAATAAATATAAAATCAAATGTGACATATGAAAAAATTAGTTTGTTTTAATAATGTTTATATTAGAAAATTTAAAACAAATTTTGTCAACAAGAAAATAAACTTTTTTTTAACAAATTGACATACAACTCTATTCCAGATGAATATAATAATGTTTTTGCATTCATGGAAGACAACCCAACAACTCAGTGGAATCTTGACGTAGGAAAAATTTTGATTGATCAACATTCATTGAATATTTTATGTTTAGTTGAATTTCAGAAGTTAGAAAATGATTGCGATGCATTTCAAGTTGAAACTTACGAAAAGAATGATATTGTGTGCAGGGCCTTCAAATGGTTTTCAGTTGATAATTTTTGTCCTATGTATGATAAGTGCAAGTTGTTCACCACTGGAAGTAAAATAATTCAATTCTTGAAGTAGCTACATTTTTAGTAAATTATTGTTAATTTAGGATTATTTTATTTTAATTTTGTAATACAGATTTGTGGCGTTTGAAAATAAGTTCCAATGGGGCTAACGATGGCTCAAACAAATTAGAATATCCAACAATATTCATTACGACACAAATAAATTTTTCTGCAATGGCGTTATTGTGTAATTATAAAGTTTTCAATGGTTTTTGAGAATATAAAAAATATTTAATTACTTGATTTATTTATTATTTGTTTCAATTAACAAATAAATTTAAATTCATTATTTAGAAAAAAAATTCTAAAATGTTTAATTATTTAAGTATAGAAAAGACATTAAAAAATCAAAAATAAAATAAGTTTTTATCTAAAAACCTTCATAATTGTAAATTTTTAGCCATTACTAAACTCATATTACCAAATACTTCCTAAAGTATATGCAAATTATCAGTGCAGTTATACAAATGAAAACTAAAGTGAGGTTTAATGGCAAAATAAGTGATGAAAATTCGTAGTTTAACGTTACCAGCATCATCATTTGTCATTTGTTAATTAAATAATGTAAACGATTAATTAAAGATTTATTATTATAAAATTTATTTTGTTGTTCCTGTGAGCATGGTTTTAGTTGCGTGATTTAAATTTGAAAGCTTTTAATTTATTTCACCAAAAAATTAAAAAAATATAAATATGATGTTTTTATTTATAGGCTCAATTCATATACTTTTTATAATAGTACAAAACCTAAGTCCAGCATATCTTGAACGTGTAACTTTTTTTACATTTTTCAAGGCTGACTGCCAACGTTAATAGTAGATCAACAAACAAGCTCAACATACAGTTTGTCACCGGATTTGTTAATAAAAACTATACAAACTGCATTCAATGAAATGTTGGGCCATTTCACATTAAGTCACTTCTGGGTAAATTTTGTTAAAGCTTAGACAATGAATTAGTTTTCAATGCTCTATGCTTCGTGTTGCTTTATTTTCTTAATATCAGCCTACAAGCTAGAATACAATTGTTAATAATCGCGCTGTTGGTGAACATTATAGAATAAAGCATTCTTATATAATATTTGAATATGTCGATATTTTACAAAAATCCGGAAAATTTACTTTACATATTACTGTTTATTTTCTGCCAGCCTTCACAATGCGTTGTTTACCGTTGGTGTGATTCTTATGAAACTTTTTGTTTATTTTCTTATGGACCTGATAAAACCGTCTCTAATTTGTTGGAAGCTCAACAACTTTGTACGGGAGCCAAAAATGGCAGCTGGCCAATCGAAATAGCAAACGATTATGTCAAAAACATTGTAGCACAATTTATGTTAAATAATTCATTTCCAAGCTTTACTTCGGTGCATCTAAATGTTGAAATAAGAAACAATACTTGGTTCTGGATCGAAAACAACAAAGGTAATGTAATGTTTTTAATTTTATTAGAACGTTTATCTAAACATATCTTTGCATTTGCTAAAACAATTATAACCAATTATAACCAATTAGTTGTTTTTACATGTGCTGATGATTAGAAAAGCTAATAAACGTTTTGATTTTGTAATGTTTTGTAAAGTTTTTTTTTTTTTAAAAACTGCATGATTTAGAAACCAACAAAACCTTCGCTAAAAATATTTAAACATTTAGTTATTATAGGCAAAAACTTTTGCAACTTAGAGATTAGTGTTTCGTCATAATATCATTGCAACTAAATGTAATTTATGAGTAATTAAAATAAACAGTTTCAAAGTTTAATTAAATTTTAGTCATTTTTTTCAGATGTTACAGGTGCAGGTATGCCAAATAATAACATACTATGCTTTAGAAATGGCAATTATGAGTCGTGTTCTATTGAGGAAAAACGCTCTGTTGTTTGCAATGTTACGAGTTAGTAATTTTAAAGTGAAGAATTAATAATTATTATATGAGTTACATTTCAAAAATTATTTTATAAATTTTAAACAGAGTGCAGAGCCACGTGGACAAAACTTTATAATCAATATGTTTCTGGAGCAATTTATCCTTTCACTCGCATGAAGGGTGAGGAAGCCTGCAAAGATTTGTGTGAAACTAACAAATCAATGGCTTGCACGGGATTTGATTACCTTCCTTATTCGTACGATGGTTTCGGATACATGTGTTTTCTTCACAATTGAACCGACTTGTTGATTTGTCCTAAAGATTTTTCATCGAGTAATCATCTTCTAATTATAAATAGAACAAGCAAATCAAGTAATAACTGTATTGGAAATATAACAGGTTGTTGAAATATGTAGAAAGTATTTATTGGAATTTGAAAATTAAAAAAAATTTATGAAACTTTGTTTATATTTAAAATATTTATTAGATGAATAAGGTTTTTTGCTATTATTTTTATATCATGCTTAACATAACAAGCTGTTAGTAATTTTATAATTGCAATTTTTAAACAGATTTCATTTTGCCAGAAATGTCAAGCGTAACACGTAAATTTGAATGGTTTTAAAGTTTATAAGTATTTTTTTATTTAAAAAAAGTTCAAACAATAATTTTCTTTTCAATTATTAAATAATGTTTTTTTATATTAGTTACGGTTTAATAACAAATTCACGTTAGTTTTAATTTCGTTCTAGTTATTTATTTAACAAAATAATACTTTATTACATTAATTGTATTGGAGAAATCGCAGGATCTTTAAATTTCTTAAAATCTTATTTTTGCACTTTGATGAGGATATAGTATTTACGAAATACTGTTTTAATTTAATTTATTTACTAGATAAATTGAGTTTTTTCTTATTATTTTTTTAACATAACAAATTTCTAATCGTCATACATTTTCAATTTTTTTTAACAGAGTTTTTCTTTCCGGAAACAAAACCTCTAACAAGTAAGTTTGAAATTCCAAGTGTTTAATTATTATTGATTAAACATTAAAAAAAAATTATGGTTTCTAAGTTGTTATTATTATCTCATTACTGATTATTTACCAAGTACCATCATATGGTAATGACAAATAATTTAAAAAATTGAATTTGCTTATAATTTCAATTTAGTTATTGTTTCACAAAATTAATAATTTAAAACAATAAACATAATTAAACTAATTAAAATTAATTATTATAACATTTAAAATTTTATTTTATTGTTGTTTGAACAATTGAAACTTAAAAGAAATTTTAATTCAGATATATGTAATGATTATCTAAAATTATTCAAACTTAGAAAAAATATTACATTGTGAATTAAATATACAAGTGGTTACACATTAGCAAAGGTACAAGTTACAAGTAATTTATAAACTGATAAATTTAATTATTTAAAAATTTATTAGATGAATATTTTTTTTAACTTCCAGTTGTTCTGGTGACAAGTGTATTTATTTCAAGTAATAATTTAACACCTTTTTGTTCATATTACATAATCGAAATAATTTTTTTGAAACAAATAACAATAAGTTTTTAACATCTTAAATTATTTAAAAAATATAAAGTTTTAATTTGTTTTTATAAATTATTATTTACAAAACCAAATTTGTTTTGATTGCTTTGAAAATAAATTTCTTTTTATAAATAATTTTAAAAATTATTTTTGACCATTTAAAAAATGTAAACATATTATAGTTTGTATAAAAATAGATTGTTATTAGTTATATTATAAACAAATTACTATTAAAATTTAAAATATTTTTGTTTAATGCTGATAATTATTTCCAATATTAACTTATTAGATTTTATATTTTAATATTTTTTGAAAAGTAAATGAAGAACCATCCGTGGACCCACTTGTTGGTGGAATACTTGGTGGTATTGCGGTAATACTGGGAATAATTGCACTTGTAGTTGTAATTGTGAAAAAGAAAATTAATGTGAAAAGGTTGTAGTTCATAGATAATGCTTTGTTGCTTTAATATGTTTTTAAAGAATAAATTCAATATACGGTCATTTAAATTTATTTTTACTTAATTTTATATCAATAAAGAGATACAGATACTGAGTTAAAACACAACACCAGCGTTTACGACCATGTGCTTAAAGACAGAGAAGTTTCTTCAATTCCTGAACACTTCTACAACCCGTTAGAACCATACGCCATTTTTAAAATAGTAACATTATAATGTTTGGGTTTTTCATATAAAGTTACAAAATAATTCTACTGTTAACTGTTGCAATGAAAACCAAAATTGTGTGTTTCATATTGTAAATTGCAGCATACAAAAATAAAGAATTTTCTTCAAAACTTTAACATTTCTACAACTCGTAAGTCACCCAGGATAGATCGAATTACTTGTTTTTTTTGCGTTTTTTCAAATTGTATTAATTTTGCCGAAAGAAAAATCAAAATAATCTGTGTTTTGTTGTAGATTAAAAACGGAAACAGCTGGACAAAATTGTCAAACAGCATTGAATCTTCACTTATTCACAAAAATAAATATAAAACTTTAAACATAGATCTATCAGAATTAAAATAAATTATCAAAACTAACAGTTTTAAATTTTTTTTAATTTAGATTTTTTTAAAAATGAAGAAATATTTTTAGTTGTAATTTATTGTTATATCGTGTTTAAATTTCAGCATACAAATTGAAACCTGCGCAAAGTTTAGTAATTATTATTTGCACATCATAATTCTACTGCATTATTATACTTTTTAGTTTAACTACTTTTGTCAAAAGTCCCATAAATGGCTCTCAAATGTTTAGTTTTAAAATGTATGTCGGAGTTTTTAATAAACAGAAGTAAACTGTTTGTTATAATTGTTGGTAATTAGTCATCATATCAGTTTGCATACTACAACCTTTGAAATGTTGACTTTGTGGAGAAAAAACAAATGTGGACTAACAGCTTATTATTAGTTGTTTTTGTGCAATAACTGCAAATTTGAAATTGAAATGTACCTAACATTTTTGAACAACGTTGAAAATTAAAAAACTTAGTCTAACAAACAAATCACATTCATTAGTTCTTATTCAACTACTTTAATACTTTAATTTATGTATCAATCACTTTTGAGCTACCTTAATTGAAACTCACACAAATGAGCTTCAACTGTTAAATTATAAAACTACCAACTATATGAATTTTATTAACTGTTATCAATACTTCAAGGTCTAATAAAAAAGGAAATAATTATTTGTACATTGTCGGCTGTAAGTCGTTCTATGATAAATTATTGCCTCAATAATATAAAAAAAAACTATATAAGTTTTAATACGTTGATGTTGTGGACAAAAATTTGGTATTTCATAGCTCATTTTTAATAATGTTTGTCTTTTGTTGAGATGTGTTGTTTATCGCTGCTGCGATCCTTACGAGACATTTTGTTTGTTCTCATACGGACAAAACGTCACTATTTCTAATTTAACGAAAGCTCAGCAACTTTGTCCGGAAGCTAACAAGTGAATCAAAAAACAAAGTTTTTTAAAAACACACTTTTATATAATCAATTGTGTAGGCCACATTCTGTTACATAAAAACAAGAATATTAGCATAGACAATAAATAGTTCGACGAAAATATCACAAATAATTATTTTATTTAATTTTGTCCAATCGATCCGAAAATTTTATAGAATGCATTGTTAATCAGTTTGAAAGTATGTTTAAATTTTTAAGTTTCTAGCTCATCGGGAAGTTAGTTTAAAATCGATTGCAAAATTTTGACTACAATATCAATGAAATTTTCGCACAACCTTGAGAGTCAAAGGGAAGGTTTTTGTGAAAAACATTAAAATCGGTAGCAAAATGAGCGGAGCAGGAGCGGTAGAGCGAGCGGAAACGGGAATTGGAGAATGAACGAAAACGGGAACGGAACGGAAAAGCAAACTGGAACGGAAAAGCGACCGAGAGCAAAAGAGCGAGCGAGAAAGGAAAAGCGACCGGGAATGGGAGAGCAAGCGAACGCAAATATACATTTTTAATTTCATCATGCAAATATACATTTTTAATTTCATCATAAAAATATACATTTTTAATTTCATCATAAAAATATACATTTTTAATTTCATCATAAAAATATACATTTTTAATTTCATCATAAAAATATACATTTTTAATTTCATCATAAAAATATGCATTTTTAATTTCATCATAAAAATATACATTTTTAATTTCATCATAAAAATATACATTTTTAATTTCATCATAAAAATATACATTTTTAAATTCATCATAAAAATATACATTTTTAATTTCATCATAAAAATATACATTTTTAATTTCATCATACAACATACAGATTTACATTTTTAATTTCATCATTTAAATATAAATTTCTAATTCCATCATACAAATACTAAGGCTGGGCCCGATTAATCGGTGTACGCATAATCGGCGCCGATTATAGGCATATCGGCATATTCGGTTATCGGCAACCGTAATCGGCGCCGATTAAAAATTTTTTAAAAATTGGTTCGTATATTATCTAGTGAAAGTACGGCAACTGATAAAAAAGTCTATCACCGTGCCGTGAATGAAAGTTGAAATAATAGAAATAAAAATGAAATCAAGACCAAAAAAAGAAAGATTGAAACCGAAACAAATGACACTGGTCCATCTACATCGCGCCTCTGGGACTTGTTTTCTGAGGCTTGTGATGAACCTGTTGGAACTGCAAATGAAACTACCACTACCCAAGGCGATGATGCGGTTGACGCCATGCTGGAGCTTTATCTGGCAGCCCCTCTGTTGCCACGTGAGGAAGACATGTATAGTTGGTGGAACCTTCACAGGTTTCAGTTTCCCTATTTAGCGAAGATAGCTAGACGCTATTTATCTGCACCAGCTTCCAGCGTGCCAAGTGAGCAGCTCTTCAAAGGCGCTGGAGAAATTTTTTCGGATCGGCGTGGATCGTTGCTCGCCGAGAAGGGTGAAATGTTATTATTACTTAAATATAACTTTCCTCAACTTGGCTTCGATTATTTTATTAACTCTTGAACTGTAGCTATCTTCAATATAAACTTTTATCCATTTTGTATTTTTATTAGTTTAGAATTAACTACTGCATTATTATTTTATTTTTTTCAATAATATAATTAGTTTCAACATTGAATGAATTGACAAAATTTTCTGGATTTTTAATAAATAATTATTGTTCTATGGTTGTGTGAACGTTGGTTGAATGCAAGCAGGAAAACACGCGCTTGTATTATGGCGGTATGTTTCGGATGAAGCATTTTCATTAAAGAAATAGTAATTATAAAATAATCGGCATCGTAATCGGTATCGGCAATTTTAATAATCGGCTATACGCGGTATCGGTATAATCGGCAAAAAGTCATATCGGTACAGCCTTAACAAATACACGTTTTTAATTTATGACTTTCTGTATTTCTAGGACCCGCTTCTAACAGAATTTAAGCACTGTATATATGATCTGACTGATAGAAGCCTAACTGGCATCATTTGTGGTTGTTGTTCTACAAATGAAGAGGTGATGGAGTGGCTGAAAATGTTTGAAGAGCTATCCAAAATGACATTTTGTGTCCTCATGTCCAAGAAGTTAAATTTGAGCTGGCTGGTGACCATTGTTATTATTATTTAACGTTTATTATTTCAACAAGGTTGATGAAAGGAGTTACTTCCGCGAGACAATCAACCTAGAAATGCTGTAATCACCCAAAACAAATAAAGTCAATACCATGTCATAATAAAATCAAAATCATTTTGATTGCAGATTATATTAAAAAATGCTTCAAAAAGAATATGAGCCACTAAACAAGGATGTAAATATTTAACAATTAGCTGAGCAGATTGATTCTTATAATAAAATATAGAGTCGATAGAGTCAAAAATGTCAGTTTGGACAGATTCGAAGAGTCGGGTCTTCATCCAGAGAGTCGACATAAAGTTAGATTTTGTACTGCCTGTGGCCGGTGATATGTTTGACATAGATGTCTCTGCTCCAACGAATGGTGTCGCTTACCATCAGACGCTTCATCAGCGCAGCATAACGTTTGTCGATCCCAAGGCGATAGAGTCAGCTACGATTTTGAGGATCGTAGCCACCGAGCAAACCCACAATGAATGCGTCGCAGAAGACATCGTAACCCCGGTTGGAAAATTACGAGACTAGGCCTGAACAGTGGTTCTGCCTGTAGACCCGTGCAGCCTCAAACGCACCATACCGATTTTCGAAGGGGATGGTGACGTCTACGTTAGTAACCCTTTTCTCTGGTTCATTAAAAATGACCAGGTCAGGACGTAGACGTGCTTCGCAGAGTTGTTTTTGAGAGCCCGTTTTAAATATTTATGGAATAAATCTTCGGATTTTTTCTTGTAATATTACAAGATATTCGATGGCATTTTGTTTTAGCAACAAAGTTGATTTTGTGGCCATGAAAGTGCTTTTACTATTGTAAAAAAGGCTCGGAATGTCCCATTGAAAAATGTGGCATTAATGTCAATTGACGCGGATGTTTATTACAACTAAAATTGAATGCAAGCCCTTTCGGACAGGTCATTGCGGAGTTGTCTTTAAAAAACAACAATAGTCGCACTGCTTGACTCGGTAGGTATATTAAGTGTATAATGATCTTCCTGTCACAATAGTCACACTGCTTAACTCGGTAGTTAATTTCATACTCGTAGATCCTTGATTATCTTTGTTTATCGGTTGAGCAGCCCCAATCTTTTTCTTTCATGGGCCATAAAAAATATTTTATGTAAACCAATAACCACACATTTGATAATTATGAATATACACAGTAACATAAAACATTTCAGAAAATTGTAAGCAACAACAACGTCTAGAGAGTAAGGGCGTACCATATATATAGAATAGGTATATCGGCCCGACTGTCGTTTAGGAAGGCTTTTGGCTAGGCAGCCTAGTAGACCGGAGATCCAAAACGAAGAACTGAGAGTTACAACCGTATAGTACCTTAATCAAATATTTTTTAATAAAAAAGAGAAAGAATTTTTTATGTACAAAATAAATTTTTAACTTTATAAAAATTAACAAAAATTTTTTTATAAAAGTTCAGTTGACATTGAATTTTATTTGCGTAGTCTCTAGTTCGATGGTCTATTTATGTCTATTTAACGTCGCCTATGTTATCGGTAAATTAAAATTTTATAATTTTTATGTCTGATATCGCGTTAAATTAAAATAAAGCTCATATCAACTACTTTTAGCTATAAGAAATCGACGTTTCTGTTTCTTACAAACCGGAGTTTAGTCTCCGCTGTCGTACCAAAAATAGATTAGTACAAATAATGAATATTCATGGTAGTACCAAAAAAATAAACTCTAAATCGTTTTTCGGAGGCCATCTTGGCATCTCACTCAAAACCTGCTCATCTCCGATATACCTATTCTATATATATGAGGCGTACCTAATATATATATATATATATATATATATATATATATATATATATATATATATATATATATATATATATATATATATATATATATATATATATATATATATATATATATATATATATATATATATATATATATATATATATATATATATATATATATACCTAATATATATATATATATATATTGTTACGATATCACCAAATCGTATACCGGGCTCAATAGAATGGTCTTGATGTTTTATTGGAAAATAATAAATGAAGCTTTGTTACGGCTAGTTATACCTTCTGGTTTAATAATAATGTCCATAATAGTTATTCCAAGTCCTTTAACGTCTATCAATGGGAAAACCTATCGTAAAAACAGCGATTTTACATTATTACCCCCTTCTTAATTCTGTTCGTCCCGAACAGCATATCGCTTTTAAGAAATGCGACTCGGCCACGAACACCAAAATACCTTGATCTTTACTCGTGGCTTTGACCGCAATTCGCAAACAACATGGTCAAGTCTCTTGACCGTTTGACACAGTTTCTTCCAGTCCTTCTTTGGCTTATCAACAGAATCTTTCTTTGGCTCTTCGTCGCCATTTCTGCACGGTTCATCACAGCCTTTTTTGCATGCCTCGTCCTGAACATCTTTGCACGGTTTATCGGAATTGTCTGCTTTTTCTTCTTCCTTCACATCTTTTAGATCTTTCTCAAGAAACTTTTCAAAAGGTTTTTCGAAAACACGTCGTTCCATAAATCCAATAAATCCCTTCATCAAACTGTTATTTGATTTTACAATGACTCTTTTCGCCGCAGCAACCCACATCACCAGCAGCCCGCTGGTCCAGAACCGTGTCCACCACTGCCTCAGCCAACCCTGCGACCAAACTCTCAACAGTTGTACCGGCTGCTGCCACTTTGTTTCCGTGGCCAAGAATCATTCCTTCTCCTGTCTTCTTCTGTGCTGCCATGTTTTCTTTCGCTCGTTGTCTTTCTTCCTCCAGCAATTTGTTTTTTAATTTCCTTCGCTTGACCACAGCTTCCTCGTCAATGTCGAATAGATATTCGTCGTCGTCAGGCCCATAGCCCTCATTCACTAACGCGGCTAAGAGGCGTTCCATAAGTTCGTCCTTTTTACCTGTATCGCTCAGGCCACGTTTCTCCAGCTCGTCTTTCATTTCACTCGCCCAAAGCTCATCCAATGATTTCAAAACCATTCTTGTATCCCAATTCTGACACCAATGTTACGATATCACCAAATCGTATACCGGGCTCAATAGAATGGTCTTGATGTTTTATTGGAAAATAATAAATGAAGCTTTGTTACGGCTAGTTATACCTTCTGGTTTAATAATAATGTCCATAATAGTTATTCCAAGTCCTTTAACGTCTATCAATGGGAAAACCTATCGTAAAAACAGCGATTTTACATTAATATATTATATATATTATATATATATATTCGGCTCCCGACACGAAGGCGTTGGCCAGCCGGTCCGCGACAACTCGTCATCTACGTGCGATCGGGTTTCGGTAGATGCGACATTGTGTGACGACCGTGCTGATGAGATTGTTTCGATAAAAGAAGCAGTTAATGATGAAAATGTTCTTTTGGCAAGAATGGCGGCAGTTCTGCATTGTGACAATATAACTATGCGACGTCAACGATAACGTTTTGTGTAAAATTTCGTGGCATTTTAATTAATTAATTTAATTTTGGCAATTCTTCAGAGATGGTTTCCGTTTTAACAATGTCATGGTTGCGCGAGATTTGATGTAGATCTGTCGTTTGACAATTAATAGATTATGCTTTTCGACCGTATTTTTAAATGTATAACAGTTTTATTATATAATTTATTTTTAATATCTCCCTATAGTAAAATAAATTAACATGTTATTCTCGAAAAATAAATATTATTATTTTGTTTCATTATCGGTTTTAACTAATTTCACTTTTCATTATTCTATCCATGTTTTGTTTTTCTTTTCGGGCTCTGATGATGACAAAGTAACTGTCGAAACGCGTTAGCCCTGTTTATTACTTTAAACTTATAAGTTACTCCTTTTAGTTCATTTTATTTATTTTATAACATAACTGTCTTTTTAAATTTTTTACAAATAAACGTAAATACGGCTGCATACAAGGAATTCGTTAATAGTCTATCTTCACAACAACGGGCTTCCCTTCGACGTTTTGAGTCTTTGGCAAAAAAATTAACAAATACAAAATGGGCAATTATCTTCAATGGAGTTTGCGTACAAGAAAATATCGTACCGCTATATGCAAGAAACAAATATATATATATATATATATATATATATATATATATATATATATATATATATATATATATATATATAATCAAAGTCAACCCGCCATAACTAAAAAGAAGATAAATAAGTGTGACACATGTCGTGGTGGTGTGATGATAATTATTACAATTGTTAATTTAATTAATGTCACCTTCAACAGCAAGAGTCTTGTTTTTCTCATCCGAAAAAACAACATTGGATTGAATGGCTGATGGTTGAGATAAACAAATAGCTTCAACAGACGTTGCTCGCTTGTTTTCTTCTATTATTTCAGATGCTTTAGATAAAACGCTTTTGCACAAACCATGGACGTCTATATAATAGCAACTGGACAATGAGCCAAATCATTTTGAGCTGTTGTGTTGTACCCAGTTGGTCCCATATCTATTTAGCTGTTCGTATTCGAGTTGTTCGGTCTGCGTTTGGATTTATAGTTATAAAGCCTGTACTGGTTACTTTTAACATTGAAAATGTTTATAACATTGAAATATAATAATATTTATTGTTGAAATTACGCTTTAGTTTAGTGACTGCGCTCAACACTTGTTTATTTAAATATAGCTATTTTTAGCTTTACGCTATCGTAAGTTTGACTTGATTGACGTTTGGAAACAGTTGGGATTGCTACTATTTTGAACAATTGGATTTATTTCTGTATTATAAAAGTTTTTATTGCTAAAAATGCCACACAAGGGCCAGGCATATCGTTGCAAAACCAACTACAAAAGTGTTCCGGGACTATCGGCGGGCGAAAATAAACCAACAATTCATAGCGTTCCTATAAATGACAATATACTTCTACAGAAATATAATTAAAGCAAATCCTCGAAAAGACTGGAAACCAACTGCCAGTTCAAAAATTTGCTCAATTTTTTCAATGAACTAGACTTTGAATCCAGCTGTGTCGATACAAATCAGCATCAAAGAAGGAAAAAACTAAAATTAGAGTCCGGACAGCTTTTTCAACGTCGACTGAAAAAAGGTGCAGTACCTAGTATTTTTCCTGGTGGTCCAAAATACTGCTCAACTTGTAGAGTACCGTCAAGATCCAAGATCTACTGTTTGTGCTACAGTTTCAATTCGCTACGAGTACGAAATAAAAAGAAATGTTGAGATGGAGAAGAATTTTTTCAAAAGTGATTGTTTAGCAAATCAAACACCTAACGTTTTGGCAGAACGGTAGAAGAATGAAATGACTTTGCCAACAAACTTTACTATTACCACAATTGATGGCATTTTGTTAATTTATTGTTTTAAAGTAGAAGCTGGTAAAGTTAAAGTGGCTGTTTGCATCTCGGTGGCAGAAAATCTGTCAACGGTTGTCAGTGTGGTTAATGTAAATGTTCCAGCCAACACATTCAAAGATTTGTTAACAAACGGATTAGTTACGACAACGTCTCAGCTTATTAATTTGGCAGCTCGAATGAAGACTTGGTCAGAAAATTTAAAAACCTGTCCGTCATTCACAAAAATGGCTGTTAGCATTTTAAAAGAAAGAATAAACATCTTAACAGAATGCAGTCCAGAAAGTGAAAAACAACGCAAACTTGAATTTGTTTCAGAACAAGCCAAACTGCTTACAAAAAGCAAGTTTCATTGTCATTACTCACCAGGGCTCACAATCATGTCATATATACGATTCATGCAGAAAGTCCAGCAGCTTATAACACTTTAAGATAATCGAGTTAGGTAACTATTCCATTGACCAGCATTTTGAAAAAGATCATCAAATGTCTTGATGAAATGTATGGGCTCGATAATTTGGTGCTTGCTATTTAATTTCTGTAAAACAGATCCTTGATAGCAGCAGCAGGAAGATTTGACACGACCATCAGAGTACGCTTTCATTTTATGCGTACATTGCTGGAAAGTTTTTAAAGAAATCAAGGCATCACCAGAACTGGCAAAATTATTTCTGTCGTCATTGTCATCGAGTCACAGAGTACTTTTCTGCAAAATAATTGATTGCACACCTTTGAATCTCAACTCAGAACTGAAAACATACAATTTTTACTGTTTTAATTATCACAATGTTAAAATATTGAAAATTTTCTAATAACTTTGACTTTACTACTAATAAATAACTATAATTGTTATAATTTAAAATTCTTAAGTTTACTTTTTCTTTATTTTTTTATGATTTTTACTTTTTATGGATTTTGATTAAGTAAAATATATTTGTTTTATCTCAAAACAGCGTTGTGTTTTTCACTCCACATGATTTAGCTATAAATCAAACTTATAATGCGTATATGAAGCATTGCGCAGTCATGGGACCAACTGGGTACAAGGCTATTATTGGCTAACTGTCCAGATACTATTATATAGACGTCCATGGCACAAACGCACTTTAAATGAGTCGCATGCCTGAGACGCGCAGGCGAATCACGCCAAGCTATCTCTGTCCAATAAATTGACCAACGTAACAAAATGGACAGTACGAAGTGGGTTCACAAGAACCTGAATATCTCCAGATTTACTGGGTAAATTTTAAAAATGGTTACATCAATGAACTTGCAATAAAATCTTTCATTTGATGAAGCTTTTAAATAGCCTAGATTTCAAGTCATAATCCTTGAACATTCGTTCAAAGTAAGTGGTTTTTCGAGAGCATTTATCTTTGTTATGAATACTCCAGTCGTTTCCATTTTTTTGCTATATTAAAGTTTACATATTGAACTATCATGTCTGAAAATTTCAACTTTCTAGGCCAATGACGAATTTAGATAAACGCTTTTGCATAAACGCACTTTTTAGATTTTGATGCGGTCGTAGCCAAGTTCTAGATTCTAGACCTAATGCGTTCACTATGAATTGTATAACTTTTGTAATCATATAACTTTTTTATTAAAAGGTTCTTCTAATTACTTTTTTTAACTAAAAGTTTAGTTAAATAACTATAATGACTGTAAATATCTATAAGATATGTTTACCCTGACTAATAAAAATTTGCATTTAATTTGAAGCGGTGTTATTTTGCGCTACCGCCTGCTGATAATTTGATCTAGTGTGTTCATATCTTCATAAAATTATTACTAACAACTGTATCGCTTTCAATTTTTGGCATATAAAAGTATACATATTTAACTATCATGTCTGAAAATTTCAACTCTCTAGGCCAAGGACGAATTTAGATAAAACGCTTTTGCACAAACGCACTTTAAGATTTTGATGCAGTCGTTGCGAAGTTCTAGATTCTAGACTTAAGGCGTTCTTTGCATTTATCTTTGTTATGAATACTCCAGTCGTTTTTATTTTTTTTGCTATATTAAAGTTTACATATTTAACTATCATGTCTGAAAGTTTCAACTTTCTAGGCCTATGACGAATTTAGATAAAACGCTTTTGCACAAACGCACTTTAAGATTTTTATGTGATCGCTGCGCACATGGACTGATGGGAATAGGAATGTCGACTACTTTGGTAGCATTCAAAGCCGAAAAAGAAAAGGCAAAGACGTCTTCATAGTCAGGTAAAACATTTATTGAGTGATTTGATTGTAGTGTATTTATTACTCTTGACGGGGGATTTAACTTTTGATACTTAATTTCAACAGTTTCCATGTGACACACAACTTACAAGTTATGGCGCGAACACCAGATTGTAAGTATAACGTAAACGTTAAAGTAACTAAAAGGCTTAGTAACAAAGTAACTGATGGACATTTTCAGTCAACTATAGTTGGCTACATTTGACAATTTGAAACTATCATTCATTTTCAGTTTTCCATTGTCATCCAAGCGTTCTCCATGACAGACAGCCGCCGTAACTTCGCCTTGCATTGGCAAGCCAGTCCCAAGCCTGGAAAATGAGGAGGGGGTAATTTATAGATCAAGTTATGAACAGTTACAGAAAGTAATTGGCTGCGACCTACATCATGAACAAATATCAGAGTCTTAAAAAAACAAACAGACGACGAACTGTCGCTACATTTTGTTTGTTTTATTAATAAATGTTTTAAATATTTTGGCGTTTTTAGTTATTCTATTATCTATGAGCTGGATTAATAATTACTTCAAAATATAAATTTATATTTGCTTTATAAGGCTGTATAGAATTTAAAGATACAAAGAGTAATATAATTTAACCTATACGCGAGCTCAGCCTGTAATGTGCTATCGCGCATGATAAGCGACATACATGCGTTTGGTCATTTTTAATGCTCATTCAGCCTTAAAGATGGGATCCGATGCGTGAACTTCAAATCGATATAAATTAGGTAATATAACATGTAGAAGAAAAATTTTGGTAGATTTCGTTTTATATTGTTGTTATCTATATATATATATAAATGAATATTTGTATGTATATATGTATGTATGTCCTTTATGCATTGCTACACCATTCATCCGATCGTAATGAAATTTTCACACAACCTTGAGAGTCAAGGGGGATCAAATAAAGAGAAAAATTTTTTTTAATCCGTCACAAAATGAGCGGAGCGGAGCGGGTGAGTGAGCGGGAACTATATACATATATATATATATATACACATACATATACATACATAAATGAGCGAAAACGAAAACGGGAAGCCAACTGAGAGCGAATGATAGAGCGGGAAAGGGAAAGCGACCGAGAACGGGAAAGCAACCGGGAGCGGGAAAGCGACCGGGAGCTGGAAAACGACCGAGAGCGGCAAAGGAAACGGGAGCGAGAGAGACAAACATTAGAAAAACCTCAAAAAACCCCGGGCAACGCCGGGAGCCCCCGCTAGTCTTTAATAAAAATATAAATTTTAATTATTTTTTTTTTTATTAAATTTTTCCGTGCAGGGCTGTCTTTAATATACCTTGATAGATATTCATAGAATGAATCTCTGGTGAGCCGGTCTTTGTTTCTTGTGATATTACATTTCTCAATCATAAGCATGATATAATAAACAACAAAACACTAGACCTTTTAGAGTAGGTTGTGGAACCAATTATTACATCAAGATATCCTTGATATCTATGTTTATCGGTTGAGCACCCCCCATCTTTTTCTTTGATGGTCCATAAAAAATATTTTATGTAAAAAAATAATCACACATTTGATAATTATCGAAAAATATTCACAATAACATAAAAAATGTCAGAAAATTGTAAGCAGCAACAACGTTCAGGGAGTAATGGCGTATCTAATATATAATAGTACGCAATAGCCTCAGTTGTTCAAAGTCAACCCGCCATAACTAAAAAAGATGTATACGTATAACACAGGTCGAGGTGGTGTGATGATAGTTATTACAATTGTTAATTTAGTTTATGTCGCTCTCAACAGCAAGAGTCTTGTTTTTCTCATCCGAAGAAACAACATTGGATTGAACGGCTGATAGTTGAGATGAACGAATAGCGTCCTCAGACGTAGCTTGCTTGTCTTCTTCAATTACTTCAGATGCTTTCTGGTCTCGTCTAATCCTTGCTTTGTTGACAGACGGGCCTAAATAAAAAAATGTTTAAAAATGTTTTTAATATGTCAAAAACATTTTTTTCTAGACAAAAACCTAAATTTTATTCATTTATCATTTTCACACAACCATTTTAAGAGCAGTTAATCATAGCTTAATAGCTACAGTTTAAAATAGTTTTTAGTCTAAATTTAAATAATTTTAAAGTCGATGAGATTATCTTAAAGAGATATTATATATATATATATATATATATATATATATATATATATATATATATATATATATATATATATATATATATATATATATATATATATATATATATATATTCCTGTCTCTATAAAGGCTTCCGAGTCGCTTAAATCTTGTGTCAAATCATATTTATTAAAGCGATAATATTGGATATGCATGTTTTTTATCTCTCATTCTATGTCTTTTTGCTGATTGAATGTATATTATTATTGTCTGAATGTAAATTTAAGTGTTTTATAAGCTTGTTCCTCCAATAATATTTCCAAAAAATTCATCTAATAAAACTAATGAAAAGAAATTGTTTCGACAACGGACCTTTTAGATTTGTAAACAATGCAAAATTATTTTAAAGATGTGCGCTGACAGTTTCCACAAGTTGAGCAGCTTGTTAGGTTGATGCTGATATGTCCAGTATTATCATGCAGAGCATAGGTTGAAAACGTGGTTACGCAATAGCATGACTGAACGCAACTGCAATTTGTCATGTCCATCAGAACCAAGGATATCTTGATCAGAACCTTATATATAGAGTAAAGTAAGTATTTAGGCCCTACACCTATTATCGGCGTACACTATAGAGAAAAATATATAGTCTTGTTTAGGCTCTTCCGAAATAGGGGCCGTAAATAAATTTGTCTGCCCGAACAAATTACTTATAATTAAAGTATTTATTACAAATTGTTGAAATTAAAAATCGTTTATAACTTTTTTAAATATTTGCGCACCCAGGTTACATTAGTCTCATTTCATTAGATTAGTTAATTAAGTTATAGGTTTTCTAACGCTAACTGTTCTTTATTTTTTTGGCCCTCCCGAAATAGCTTTTGCCTAATACATTTTGCTTAGTGCAAATTGACGGGAGGATCCGATATACTTATTCTATATATATGATCAGAACATCTTGGATGACGTAGACCTAGACCGATTGGCGTCAGTCGGTTAAATAATAGGAAGGTGGTGTTTGGACACGTGCTTTTAAATGACCGTCACATTTTTTGGTTTTTTCTGTTTTTATTTTTTGTTCTTCTTTCTTTTCTCACTCACTCACTCTCTTTATCTCTTTCGCATTCAGTTTTGTATAAAAAAACTAGTAAACAAAGTCTTTCTTTTAAACTATCTATATAACTGGGAAGAAATAAAGATTACAGCAATAAAAAGGGAAGTTTTCTTTTCTATAAATCACCTGCAAGTAGTGCCCATGGTGAGAAAGGTGGTTTTTTATTTAAAAAATGATCTGAAACTTACCTACGGCAAAACAAACTTTCCGGGCGCAATAACCCCAAACCCCCTCATAAAAAAATGGAGGAAAAACAAAAAAAATGGTCCCCCTCATTATTGTACAAAAGGATCGCTGATTTTTTAATAATCACTTTTTCTCTCAAAGTTATTGAAGTAGTTGTTTTTTTTAATCAAAATCATTTTTATTAAAAAAAGTTAATTATTCAGCTTAATTTTTAAAAGGAAATTTAAAAAACTGCAGCGACATTTTTCAAAAGTAATAATGATAAAACAATTAAGTGACTAACCTAAATAGCTGAGTAGAACAGGTAGGAAAACAAGTCCATGAAGTGCACCAAACACTACAATTCCCAGGTACATACGGAAGTAATACACCTGAAACAACTGGGATTTGGAAAATGCAAGCACGATGATGCCTCCAAGTTTGGTTAGGGTTATTCCACTGAGTACCTTGTATTAGGTAAAAAAATTAAAATGAATGAAAAAATTCTTTTTATATGTTCAGCTATTATATAGCCATTATTTCCAAATTAGCACTAACTACTAAAAAATTAAGGTAATTCAAAAGATGACTTACAGAACTTCCCATGTGAACAAGAGCTTCTCTAGCCCTTTCTACTCTTGTTGGAAGAGAAGAAAAAGCAAATGCCCTGGCAATATGTGAGCAGAATTCGACGGATATTCCAATGCACATGACGATGTTAACCAAAGATAACGCATTCAATTCAATATTCCACAAGAACATCACACCAAACAGGCTGGCCGTTGTCATAATCACTGTTACTATGACGATGACGGATGTCCAGATGTCAAAACCAAGCAAAACAAAAGTAACCATGAAGATGGAGACGAGACAAATGGAAATATTGATGATGGCATTGTGCACAATTGTCAAATATTGTTCGTAAAAGACGTAGAAGACACTGGACAATTAGGGAAATTATTAATTTTAAGGACTAGGCATTTATTATATAACCAAGCAATGACATTGAAAAATAAACAAAATCAACTAATTTAAAAAAAAACTTAGTTGACATCTTACCTGTATGGAAAAACGGTTTGTGAAACTGGAAGTTCCGAATGAGATATGTTCTTCTCAGATAAAATTGATTTCGTGATATTATCTCCGAGTTCTCTGGCATACTTGAGGGCCCCGATAAATTCCTTTGAAGTGTTAAGGACTTTATGATAAGTCATGAAATACGAGGCGCCAACTTGATCGCTATCAGTTGAATCTTTTATTAATTTAACTGCTGATCCGTATGCTGCATGCCCTCTGCAGATTTCAATGAAATAAACAAATTATTAAAAGTCTTAAAATAAACATATAAACTAACAGTTTTTTGTTAGGTTCTTTATCATTTATTTTTTAGTTATTTTCGTAACTAATTTATGTGAATTGTTCTAAAACGAGTCTGAAAAACCTACAACTTTCCCCAGAGTTGCCCACTTTCTGAGATAGCTGCGCAATTAGTGCAAATACTAAGTGAGCTCAAATTATCCACTTTTTATGTTTAAATCCCGGAGCTGCGGTTGATAAAAGTTTTATTTGGATATCATACTTTTTGAACATCTGTTCATTTTGTGGTTTGAATTACAAATAAACAAAAAATTTTGTTGAATTTTTTATAACAACCAGCTTATTACAATAATTATAAGTGAATTTGAATGCAAACCCTTTGGGACAAGTCACTCCAGGGTTGTCTTCAAGAAACCATGGAAGATATTTATCGAATGAATCTCCGTTAAGCCGGTCTTTGCTTCTTGTAATATTACATTTGATACAATCCGTGCTATCAACTGCAATAAAATATAATTAAAAAGTTTATTACCGTAATTAAATGAATCTGATGTTGATAAGCTAGTTGTACCAACCGGTTGATTTGCAGAATGTGCCATTGTTATTGAACTCTCGACAGCATGAGCTGTCAGCTGACGACCAATCAAAATAATCATCGATCCATGACGATGGCGGGGATGCTATGTAAGAACTGAAATCAGTAAATTGATCACTTACACTTACAATAACATTACACCATTATCCGTTTTAAAGTTTTTGCAGCCAAATTTTGGGGTTTTATGTACACTAACTAGCGATCAAGCTCAAATGAACACAAGGACCGCCGGCATTTTCTAAGCTTAATTGTCTTATTTCTCCTTTCTTCCTCGTATGGTCAGCATCCATGAGTACTCGTTTAGGCCAAAATAAATAATAATGCTCCAGACAAAACGTTTCAAAGATAAAAAGCAATGCATAATATTTGAACTACTAGCCCAAAGTTATTATTTATAAATACCACAGTATCATCATTTAAAAGGTTTTTTTAATATTAAGACCTAACCAATTAGGTTGTCTTGTTGCACCAAAGATTTGTTCCAAAACCGAATTATCATTACATCCACTTGATCCACAGACTTGATTTTGATCTTCAATGGTTGAATAATTGTGTCCTTCACCGACGACAAAGTACACTGGAGATCCAGTCGACAAAAATCTTTCCATTGAATTAAAATACTTCAAGACGTAGGAGTCCTGTACGTTTAACATATCTCAAATTATTTAAAATCAAACTCTAAGAATCTGTCACTTTGATGTCGGTCAACATCCATATTTTAAAGCTTAAATATAGCAAAAGACAGCATCAGCAACGTCAGCGAATGCGCAATAAAATGTAAAAATACCTCTGGTAAAGAAAGCTTAGAATCCAATCCAATTTCAACTTTTGAAACAGCAGCTATGCAGAAGCAGAACCAGCCAATGAACGCAACAAACTACAAAAAAAACAAGAAAACCGCCGTAAAAAACTTCGTTTTTTAAATCTTTTATAATTTTGTAATTCGGTGACATAAAATGTTTTGCAAAATATTTGTTAATGGTAGTAAGTTTATAAAATATGAAAAAATTGACCACAGTCTTCCAAATACTTAATATGTGGATTATGTGAGGATTGAAAAGTTAAGATGTTGCGTTTATTTTGAAACTTACACAGTCGTTACTGTACGCAGTAATTACCGTACGCAGCTACTACTGTATTCAGCCACTGCTGTACACAGTCACTGTACAGTACAAAAATAATTGCATTGGAATTACATTAAACTATTTTACTTGTCTGTCTGTTTTTGTTTGACTGTTTCATTGAATTATTCATATTAATAGCTTTAATATATCATATTTTTAAGATATCAACTTGTCATATGAATCATTAAATAACCAATCAATAAGTTTATTTACCACAAGTGATCGAACGAGGGGATGCAGTAGAAACTTCGCCATCCTCTTCTTAACAAATTTATAAACAACTCCATGACGAGGAGCCACTTCAATAAAAGCATCGTCATCATCTTCGTCATCTTCATGGTCTTCTTCTTTTTTATCAGTTTTCGACGTTGTGGGAGAAATACAGCAGCACACGTCCGAACGCTTAGTCTGAAAAGTTGAACAGTTCAGATACACCTGATGTTTAGCTCCATCTTACGGCACAATCTAAGCAAACTTAAAATGACAATTTTGTTGCAGTTGGCGCATCTTTAAAATAAACATAGTAACAAATTAAAATAACTTACGACTTGTCTGTAAGCGTCAAAAGTCATGAGGCTGACAAAGCAGGAGATTTGGAGGAGAAAGTCAAACAATACAGCCAGGGCTGCATACAAACTGAATATTTTAACTGCTGGCATGGGAGTTAAAGCACCTGATGAAATAATTTGAATACATTTATTGAACCATTTAATCTTATTGCTGTTATTTGTTATACATTCAAAACGGGCAATAATTGCAGAAACTATGAAAAAAACTCTTTTTATTTATTGAAATGAAATGCATCATTACATAAAAAATTCTAGTGAAAAAGATTTATTTTTTCTGCTCAGCTATCTCAATAAACTAACCTAAAAAGAAAGCCAAGGATTCAGAAACACTTGTGAGCAGCATGCTTGGTCCAACCTTTCCCACAACTCTTCCAACCATGTCTTCGATACTTTCATCTTTCTTTCGCTCTTGTCTCTGCATAGAATATTTGTAATATGATCAAAATATGTTCATTTTCTTACCAGACTATAAAGACAAGCTTATACATTTTTCCTTTCAATTTAAAATTATTTTTTTAGTAGAAACTAAACAAATGACTAATAAGAAAATTTACTTGGAATGCTTGTACGAGTATAAAGATGTTGTCAACTCCAACAGCAAGTACTAGGAAGGGTATGACTTCAATGATTATTAAAGTTGCAGGAATTTTTAAATAGCTGAAGAATCCAATACTAGATGACACAGAGAGAAGAACAATCAATACTCCTGAAAGTCCTAATGATATCTTCATATCCACCTTTAGAAACCGAATGGCTTAACTTAACTTAATTGCTTCAAATGAAAATCGTAAAATAAATCAAAAGTACTAGCAGGGGAAGAAATTAATTTAAAAGTTATGGTAAGTAGTTAAATATTATGTCCCAAAAGGTCACTTTTTCTTACTTTAAGAGGTACATAATCTCTTAGACATGGATAGAACCCCTTTAACTAGCCAGTAACAATCTTATAATATTAAACTAATTAGTCGAAAAATAATAAAAGTGAGTTTTGTACCAGTATGGTAGACCATTTGTGATAAGATCCAAGAGTGATAGAGACATATGCAAACATGATGAGATAACTGATGAGAATGGTTGTAACATCTGATTTACTTTGACGGTCCAATTCATCTTCTATCGAACGCTGGAAATGAGAATTAAATTTATAAATTAATTCAAAACAAAACTTAGAATAAACTTCACTGGAAAACAACTGCCAGATGCTAAAAATTGTGTAATTTACCTAAAAAGTAATCAATTTTTTTTTTTAGTATTTAAAAGAAAGTTAATTTTGGAATCCACGGGGGGCCATGGCCTTTCCCGGCCTCTTGGATCCGCTACTATATATATATATATATATATATATATATATATATATATATATATATATATATATATATATATATATATATATATATATATATATATATATATATATATATATATATATATATATAACAACTAGAGAAGCAGGGAGGCGCAAACCCCCCAGGCCAAACCGGAAGGCCCTGCAATTTTTCCAAATATGAGTTTTTCTTTGGGTGGGGGTGGGGGTTTGATACATTTTAAAATTGTTTAAGACTGTTTAGGATCTCATATTGCATGGCAACATATCATAAACTTAACTTTTTACATAGTTTAGAATATATATATATATATATATTTATATATCAATCATATCATATTACAAATTTAAACATTTCATAAACTTATTTTTTAACATTTTTTTTAACTGGTTTGAGACTGAGTTTGACTATCTTCAGTTTGCAGTCTTTCTTTTCTATCATTAATAAATTATTAACGATACCAAAAAAAGACTGCAGACAGAAAATAGTCCAAAAAAAAATTTCCCCTGCGGCGGGCTTTCTTCCCTTTTTCAAGCTGGAGCACCCCAGCATTTTTTCCTGGTTGCGCCCCTGTTGGTGAATAATAACTTCTGATGGTAAAACGTATGTCCGGTAAAGCATTTCACCACCAGCATATGTCTAAAATGATTCAATAGGTATTAGGGTGCCTTGGAACTGTGGGTTACCCAATAAATGCCCGGTGTACCTATTTCTAAGGGTGGCTCGGAGCTAATGTGAATAGGGTTCCTCGCGTCAAAACTAGCAAGTGGTGGTTATATTTTTCATAATTACGATTACAGCGGACCGCGATACCTTTATTTTTCTCTTTACTGATGTTTGTATTGTAATATTTATTTGAAATACAATTTGGTATTATTGTGTAATCATAGATAATAGCCAATATTGCTGACTGATTAACACCTAAGGAACGCTATAACGGGGGGAAAGCCGCCACGTAGCAAGTAGTAACCACCTAGTTATTTATAATAGCTCCAAGGCAATAGATTAATAAAAGACTAAATAATACTTTCTAATAATTTTTCTACATTACTATATCTAAGATCATAATCATTGACAATTGTTTGACCCATTAAATTTGTGCTAACCTCTGCTGAGTAATGAACTTTGATGAGATCGCTCTTGTACTTTCTCATGAAGTCGAGAAACTCTTTCTCCCATGCGAGCGCTTTCTTTTGAAATTCAGGATTCTTGTCGTTACGAACAACGAAAGTTACAACTAGAGCTGACGAGTTCATGTATTCACCAGCTGTATTGAAAAACATTACTTGGTTATTTTGATCGTTCGGATCTTAAAAACGGAATATATCGGAAGAAAACAAAAGTATTTTAATCAATCAATCAATCAAAATGAACTTATACGAATTTTTGAACATTATAAAATGAGAGTAATATAAAGTAGAAATATTTTCACACCTGGAAAACCACCAAAGACTATGTTTGAGCTCACTGGTCCTCCAAAATCGCCGAAACATGACATATTCATTCCATTATAAGATTGAACTGCACTGTCATTCATCGTCAATGGGTTTCTAGAAAGATTGAAGTATTTTATTTCACTTCATTAAAAGTTTATATTTTATTTTTGTTAATTAGAAAATTATTTTTATAACAAAATTTAGTGTTAGTTGATCTGCAAAAAGTATTATTACCCGGAGCAAATAGAAAGATGCGATAGATAATCGCCTACGACAAACAACCCAGATTCATCAAACTTTATCCTGTGAAGTGTCTCGTTACTGTTTTGGAAATAATTGAGAACAGACATGATCGTACAGTTGTCGTTGTCCGGTCGTAGAGGTGAGAAGCAGATATCTTTCAATGATACTTCATTCCCAGACGTATTCGCTTTCAGATTCATTACTTCCAACTGTAGGGCGAGAACTTCGTTGAGTACTTCTAGCTTCAGCGCAGGTCCAAATAATGTGTCTGGTTCTTGAGATGAATTCCCAGCAGTCCAACTCGAGAGATTTTTTGGTCTCACGATCAGCATTTCCGTTCGATAAAATGGCCTTGAATGAGAGGCAAAATAGAACAAATCTAGAAAAAACATAATCACCATAAACAAAAACACGAACCCAAAGTTATTATCGAAATAATCTTTTTCTTTACGAGCCCTGCTATCAGGAGCCGACCAAAGTTCGATCGGATCAGTCACAACTTCAAAGTTGAGAATACCCAAAGTAAGAGCCACGCAGATCACAACTGACATAACAACAATGAACCATCTCTTTCTGGCACAAAACTTTCCCCACCATGCAAATCCTTCCTCGAAACCATTTTCTACTTTTACTTGGAATTTTTCCATCATGGAAGGTTTTCCGCCATGGTCGATGAGAGACAGCAAGTCGGAGTCGCTCGAAGATGAAGAAACCCTATCGTTATCACTTTCTTTGGCGGGGTTTTTCAGACAAAGATTTGAGATCAACTGAAAACAAGACTTTTATCAGATGTCATAACTTTGAAAAAATCGAGTAAAGATTCAACGTAATCCAAAATTATCAAATATCTATGTTTTTGTAGTACTTTTTGGCTTAAATAACTTCAACTTTTTAAAAAGAAAAATTGAAACCTGAATATTCTAATTACTCACCAAGCCCATAAAGAAGAGGATTACAAAACCGATAAAGACACTAAGAAGGCAGAAATAAACACCATCCATTCCGAATACGATCCAACTCTTCTCCTCAGGGCATGGTATGTATGCCGGGCAGGCCTCCGCGCAATCTTGGCACGAACAGCTACCATTGCAAGACAGGGTTTTCGTTCTCATTGGATGAAGAGTTTTGTCGTGTACAATGAAAGTATCGTTTGACGATACTGTTAAGACCATTGTGAAATTAACATCTTTCGGTGCATTTTGTATAAAATTCAACCAGCCCTGTAAAAAAATTAGGGTAACACTATGCTGCAATATAATTTATTTTATTTTCCATATTTTTTATTTTAACATCGATGTCCAAGGTTTTTTTATTTTAGTTCAAACAAACAATCAAATGTTTTGTCAACATTTCCAACAAACTGTTCATCAACATTTGAATTTGCAAAAACTGTTCAACAACAATCTAAATTGGCAACAAATTGTTCAACAACAACCTAAAATTTGTTACAAACCCCTCAACAACATTCTAACTTTGCAACAAACTGTTCAACGACCATCTAAATTAGCAACAAACATCTCAACAAAAATTGACGCTTACAGGAAACCTCGTCTCAGCAACATTCACACACACACACATCTCATTAATAAAACATTCAGCAAAACCTGTGGCGTGCAAGTTTCCGGCGTTGTGCCGCAGAGTAAGGTCAGGGCACTGGCGCTAGTGGCTGGATTCTGAACGTTTCTGCACGACTTGAGAGTTGAATTTAAGAAATCCATCGACATGACGTAGATCAGCTCTTGAACTTGATTCCATTCGTCTTTAATGGTCGCCATCATGAAATCACTTTGATTCGGACCGCAAGTTGACTGACAGAACATAGCTAAAAAGTTTTCTAAACACGCAGGACATCTTCTCAGCATCTATTTTTACAGAATAAAAGTAATTTTTGGAAATCAACGGCATAATTTCCGATGTCTGTATGTATGTATGTATGTATGTATGTATGTATGTATGTATGTATGTATGTATGTATGTATGTATGTATGTATGTATGTATGTATGTATGTATGTATGTATGTATGTATGTATGTATGTATGTATGTATGTATGTATGTATGTATGTATGTATGTATGTATGTATGTATGTATGTATGTATGTATGTATGTATGTATGTATGTATGTATGTGTGAGTGTATGTGTGTGTATGTATGTATGTATGTATGTATGTATGTATGTATGTATGTATGTATGTATGTATGTATGTATGTATGTATGTATGTATGTATGTATGTATGTATGTATGTATGTATGTATGTATGTATGTATGTATGTATGTATGTATGTGTGTGTGTGTGTGTGTGTGTGTGTGTGTGTGTGTGTGTGTGTGTGTGTGTGTGTGTGTGTGTGTGTGTGTGTGTGTGTGTGTGTGTGTGTGTATGTATGTATGTATGTATGTATGTATGTATGTATGTATGTATGTATGTATGTATGTATGTATGTATGTATGTATGTATGTATGTATGTATGTATGTATGTATGTATGTATGTATGTATGTATGTATGTATGTATGTATGTATGTATGTATGTATGTATGTATGTATGTATGTATGTATGTATGTATGTATGTATGTATGTATGTATGTATGTATGTATGTATGTATGTATGTATGTATGTATGTATGTATGTATGTATGTATGTATGTATGTATGTATGTATGTATGTATGTATGTATGAATGTATGTATGTATGTATGTATGTATGTATGTATGTATGTATGTATGTATATAAGTATGTATGCATTCATCTATTTTTCAAATAACCCAGTGAAACATTTGGCCACTTACGTCTCTTGCTGGGCTTGTTTGATCGTAAAATGTTTGTATCTGGTCTGAGTCACAGCACGTTAAAACTTCTTCAGCTGTTAATTTAAAGTTTTAAATTAATAACTTTCAATATGTTATCTACCTTTAGTGTAAGAAAGATAGTTGTACGTATTTATCAAGGCAAGAATGACTTCTTGCAAGACATTCATTTATAGGCGCCTACCCATTTAGCAATGCAAGTAAACTGTAAGATAAAGATGGCTCATCTTACGTATTTTCGTGATATTGGTTTATTTTATTTTATTATGTGTGCATTTTATAGTGATTAGTTATGTTTAAACATTAGTCATTTATATATCTATATATATAAAAATGAATGTTTGTATATATGTATTTATGTATGTTAATGTCCTTTATGCATTGCTACACCATTCATCCGATCGTAATGAAATTTTCACACAACCTTGAGAGTCAATGAAAATCAAAAACAAAAAAAAAATTTTTGAAATCCGTCACAAAATGAGCGGAGCGGAGCGGGTGAGCGAGCGGGAACTATATATATATGTATGTGCGTATGTATGTGTGTATGTATGTATGTGTATGTGCATGTATGTGTGTCTGTGTGTGTGTGTTTATGTATGTACTAGCGGATATACCCGGCGTTGCCCAGGTTTTTTAGAGGTTTTTCTAATGTTTGTCTCTTTCTCTCCCGTTTCCTTTCCCACCTGCTTTCCCACTCCTGTTAGCTTTTCCGTTTTCGGTCGTTTTCCCACTGCCGGTCGCTTTCCCGCTCCCGGTCGCTTTCCCGCTCCCGGTCGTTTTCCCGTCCCGGTCGCTGCCCCGTTCCCGCTCACGTTTGCTCTCCCATTCCCGCTCACGCTTGCTTTTCTGTTCCCGCTCGCTGTCCGTTCCGGGTGCTTTCCCGTTTCTATAATAGACAAACTAACCCACAAACATTCATATATATATATATATATATAGTCTTAGCAAATCTATTTTGCGTTTTATAGGCTAACAGAAGTTATGAAAGAATGTAAAAGAGAAAATGAGCGGGAACGGAAACGGGAACGGGAGAGCTACCGTGACCGGGAATGGGAGAGCAAGCATGACCGGGAACGGGAGAGCAAGCGTGAGCGGGAACGGGAAAGCGACCGGAAACGGGAAAGCGACCGGGAACGGGAAAGCGACCGGGAACGGGAAAGCGACCGGGAACGGGAAAGCGACCGGGAACGGGAAAGCGACCGGGAACGGGAAAGCGACCGGGAACGGGAAAGCGACCGGGAACGCGGAAAGCGACCGGGAACGCGGAAAGCGACCGGGAACGCGGAAAGCGACTGGAATCGGGAGAGCAAGCTTGGAAGGAAACGCGAGCAAGAGAGAAAATCGATAACAGAACTTCTGAGCGGGAAAGCGACCGGGAGCTGGAAAACGACCGAGAGCGGAAAAGCGACCGGGAACGCTACGAAAACGGGAAAGTGGAGAAGGGAACGGGAGCGAGAGAGACAAACATTAGAAAAACCTCTAAAAACCCCGGGCAACGCCGGGTAACCCCGCTAGTATATATATATATATATATATATATATATAAAATTGTTATTTAGATTTTTCCCATAAAAGGTTTTCAGATGGTAGTAATTAAAAAAATAAACGTTGTCTTAGTAAGAGAAATTTTAATTATCAAAAGATTTGATAGAACTGTGCAAAATTCTACAAAGTGAGATAATTCAGATTTGAGTCAAGTAAAAGATTATATTCAACAAAGAATATTAAAGTTAAAGATAATTCGAGAAATATTGTGTTATAAATAACTTCGACTTTAACGTTACGAATCGCTAGAAAGCATATTCCTTTACGTTTACATAAACTCCTTGCTTAAGGGAGTTACACTGGTGACGCCGTGAGACTCGAACCGCCGACCTAACGATTGACAGGCAAACGCTTTACAGCTATGTCACTATGAGATAACCGTGTATTACTAGAAAGGACTATGGTTCATACCTCCACTAGTATTTTTCAGTGTTGGTCATTTTTACAGTAGAAATGAAAGTTTTTACAGGTGCTTCTTTAAGCTCTTGTGGTAGGGGCGTCATTTGATGTGGGCAGAGAGAAAATTTCTCCCACCAAGGTTTTTCGAAAAAAAATCTTTTAACAAAAAAAAGAAAAAAATATTTTGGAAATTTTTGAAAAAAGCATTTACTACTACCCTCCCCCGGTCAACAGCGATTTTAAAAGCAAAAGTTAAAAATTTAGCCAACAAATATTTGAGATAGTTTGCCCCGCCCATGGTTTTTTTTAACTTTTTGCCCCCCCCCCAATGGTTTTGCTGAAATGACGCTCCTGCCTATTGGGCGCTGGTGACGCCGCTAGATTCATAACGTTTTGCACAAATTCTCTTAATAAGGTGCATAAGGAAACTCTACTAACTTTTATTTAGTGGAAATATTCTTGGACACATTTCCGAAAGAAGTTTTATTGAAATTTTATCTTTAAGTGGTTTCGGAGGCCCATCGTAGACTTTGTTTCTTTTATATTTTCCTTCTCCATACCACACACATCTTGATTCATTCAACTGAAAAGATTTTTTTAATAAATCAATCAATCAATCAGTCAGTCAATCAATCAATAAATCAATAAATCAATAAATCAATAAATCAATCAATCAATCAATCAATCAATCAATCAATCAATCAATCAATCAATCAATCAATCAATCAATCAATCAATCAATCAATCAATCAATCAATCAATCAATCAATCAATCAATCAATCAATCAATCAATCAATCAATCAATCAATCAATCAATCAATCAATCAATCAATCAATCAATCAATCAATCAATCAATCAATCAATCAATCAATCAATCAATCAATCAATCAATCAATCAATCAATCAATCAATCAATCAATCAATCAATCAATCAATCTATCAATCAATCTAACAATTACAGTTATTTAAACTTAAGAATGCCTATAGGATTACACTTATTTATCCATCTCTAAAGATTATCTGCAGCGCCAGATTATTCAAACTCGTTTGGGGCCGTACCCCAAAAATGACATCATGCAATGTTGGCCAATTTTTGACCCCTTCCCTTTGTCACATGTCGTCACAAAAAATCTGATCAACTTCAAATATGACGTCACAATCCCTTGATTTTCCTCCACACAAAATAACACTCTAAGACGTTTTTAAACCCTGAAAACGCTTATTTAAATAAAAAATTATTAAACACAAATTATATTTATTACCTTAGTGGTGTTCAATGTCTTATGCACAAATTTATTGTTTGATTAACGTGTTTAAATAATAATACATTATTTTCTTTAGTGTGGCGTCAAATTTGTCAAACCTCTTCCCCTTTTTTGTAAACGTCTGTCACCCCCTTCCCCCTTCTTAAGTGTGTGGGCGGTCCCTTCCAGAAAAGAAGTTTTTTCGATAAGCAAGAATAAGTCACTTAATTTTTAACGCAGGATCCTGAAGTGAACCAAGTTGTGAATTTCTTCAAAGATTTAATAGTTTGTTCTTCTCTCGTGCTTAAAGCTCTAATTGAAATAATAAAGCATATTCGTTGTTCCAAACCAATTCTTCTCTGTTTCGTCCTCATCAATTTAAAGCGCCTGTATAATATGCTAACGCAGAAAAATTATAAACCCATCAATAATTTAATTGATGTCGATAATTCGGTGGGTTTCGCAGGCCAGTTATCCAGCAGAACCAGCATCAGATTTTTTATTGATTGGACACATTGTTTTGGGTTGGGTAACTTGACAGCGCCTTTTTGTACTGATGTAATGAATGTCTGAAAGATTTTATCTATTTAATATGCAAATTATATGTCATTATATCGATTTTTGAATTTAATCAGAAGAGTCCATACTTCAAGCCCAGCAAGTTGTGTAACTGTCCAATCAATAAATAATAACAACTAAAGAAAGGATGGGATCCAATTATTATAATTAAGTTTGTCTTCAATATATTTTTAAATCTATTAACATATATTTCAATAGCACAATCAGTTATCTCTGTGGAAGCTAATGAAGAAATTGAAAACTTTGAAAACTGTATACAAAAAAGTACACTAAAAATCTTTGTATATTAAAATAATTGGCTTATGTCGTGTATTCACTCCCACTCAAAAGAAGAAAAATTCGTAACTAATGTTTGTTTTTTTTAATTACTACGAAATTGAAAAGCCAAATACAACTTGCATGTAATCTTTCATTGATGTTCGCATAATATCAAGACAACACACAAACTTCATTTTTCAGCTACAAAAAAATTGCTTTTGTAAAAATGCAATTAATTTTTTAATTAATTTTTTAATCCTTTCCTTCTATCTGTCATCAAATAATCAGAGTGTTCCAAGAGATGGTTCGACCCGCAAGCCAGGTTGGGTCGGGTCAGAGTTTTTAACCCAACAATGGTTCGGGTCGGGTCAAGTCAAAAATCTTTATTTAAAGTATTTTAAATATTATTTTGAAAATTTAAATTGATCTCAATTGTGCCCTATTACATATAAGAAAAGAAAAATAAGTTTTACAGTTAATCAATATTTTCCGTTATTATAACAACTTTTTGTTTACAATTTATTTAAAACGGGTCTGTTTGGGTCGTATTACATTCTTAGGAGAGTTTGCGGGTTCGGTCAGCAATACCGTAAATAAAAGGTATAACACAATACCTACAGGATACAATGCAATCCGTACAAGAACACAATACAATGTGTACAAGATACAATAGATATAACAGATAAACCCTGTTTTCAATAATAAAATATACTAACTTTTAATGCATCATCTGACAGCAAATACGAATGTGTCGTATACGTACACAGGACAAACGTTAAAAAAGCAAAAATAAGTTTTCCGATCATTTTCTCAATTTGTGTTTTAAAGTGCTAAATTTAAATTTTCATCTGTAAAAACGATATCTGTACTTGAATTAAAAATCTTCCCATCAGTTGGACGACGTCTGCAGCTTAACAGTCAACAAATAAATGCCGAATTGTTGCAGTTAACAATATATATATATATATATATATATATATATATATATATATATATATATATATATATATATATATATATATATATATATATATATATATATATATATATATATATATATATATATATATATATATATATATATATAATTTCAGACTTGATTATTCACGAACCCGCCTACTTCATTTTAACACCGGGATTACCAAAATTTTTAAAAATTTATATTCAAATTAAACAAAAATTTATGTTCAAGTTAAACAAATTAACTGACGTGGAACGAAAAGATTTATCATAGTTATACTTGGTAACTTAAATAAATAACAGCTCATGTCCAAACCATATTTTTTGTCCAATCATCATTCGCTTGTAATTAGCATATTCAGTAGGTCAAGAAATCGATCATGTGATAGCAATCTGACCGCAAAGAAATCGCAAATAGATAATTATTTATTTTTTACTAATTTTTTGTTTTTAGAATTCAGATTTCCATGCTGGTTTTTTTATGAAAAAAATGACGATTTTACTTTAAAAGCAGAAAATATATGCAGCCAATTATATCCACAGGAATTTGGAAGCTAATTTTTTAAACTTCGCTCATGATGTTGTTTAAAATTTGAACTAACGGCTAATTGCCTCTTAACCCTGGTCGCCTGATTTAGAGAAAGTGTTTTAAATTATCATTAGTGTTGCATAGGATCAAGGATATCTAAGGCAATGGAGAATACCTAAATGTAAATGAGAATACCTTTGTTATTTGAAAATGTCCTAGATGTCCACCTTTCATTGGTGATTTACTTTTTAATTATTTACTTGGTTCAGCTTCCTAACTTTCTTTGTGCTGACTTTCTAGTCAAGTTTTGCTAAAATAAAACACTTGGGGCTTATATGTATGCAAATAGTGTTAAAGGCATCTGAAGAAGAAAGAGATCTGGGTGTAACAGTACACAATAGCGGCAAACCATCAAGACAGTGTGCGGAAGCAGCAAAGCAAACCAATAGGATTTTAGGATTGCTTAAAAATCAATAATAAGTCAAAACCAGGAAATAATAATTAGGCTATACAAATGTTTGGTAAGACTGTATCTAAAATATCGTGTACAAACTTGGAGCCCTGTGTTAAATAATATTACAAAAAAAGATACTTTTTTCAAAAATCACGCTTTTATTTATGTGTGGAAAGTGCACTAAAAAGTATAAAATGATATTTTTTCCTTTCCTTCTATATGTCATCAAATAATCTTTGACTAAAAATAAAAGCGTGTTTTTTGAAAAAGTATTTTCTTTCGTAATATTATTTTATAATTTTTGGTCTTGTATTAACGTTGTGTTTGCAAATTTACGTAAAAAGTCTTCATAAGTCGCCAGAGGTCCAAAATAATTAACTAGTACGGATGTTTATGCATAAGTCGAAAATTAAATCAATTAAAATTAATCAAAGTAAATTAATCAAGTTTACCGTTACAGGTATACGCAAATTCGACTAATATTCATCTACATAGAGCTTTGAAACTTTCAGAATAGCCGTATTCTCGATAACAATATACTAAGGCAGTGTTTTAGATAACAACTCATCCATACATCGAGTTAAATTTATGAATTTTGATTTCATATGAAAGAAATAAACAATATACAAGATTGAGCGTAACAGTTGTTTTAGATTCAAAAATTTTAGTTCGTTGACTCAGATAAAGAGGCAAATAGAAGCATATTTTAAAATTTATTTTTCATCAGTACTTGTTTTGGACAAATTTTTAAAATTAAAATTAACAGACTTTCGATCATCAAATCAAGCTGAAACATGGAATATAAAAACACTGTTTGTGACAATGCATTCTACAAAAGTTAGAAATAATCTCAAAAAAAGTTTAATTTATTTTAGTTTTTTATGTAAATAAATCCAATTATTAAGGCATTTCTAAAACACTGTTTTTTGATTCTGTTATTAAATAAATAAACTAGCAGTGTCTGTGGCGGCTTTGGCTGCTTGAAATTAGAGAAAAAAAAATTACATAATAAAAAATACATTTTTAAAAAACAACGTTTTTTAAGCGTCTTAAAAAGTATAAAATAATATTCCAATAATTCATATACAACGAAAAATGTTGCGGGCGATTATAGGCTACAACATCAAAACTTTAGTAAAACAAATAGTTATAAAAAATTTATGTAGTAATTTTATTTATTTATTTTTTGTGAAAAAAAACAGAAGAACACATAGTGCCACTAATACTATCAAAAACATAAAAAAAACAAAATAAGAAAAAAATAAATTTGAAAAGAACTACAAAAGTTAGGAACCAATTGAAAACAAAGCAAAATGTTCCTTTAAACGTTGTTTTGGAAGCTTCTGAAGACTTGGTCCTTCCAACACTAGGAGGCAAGTTGCTCCAAGCTTCCACTATTCTGTTGGTGAAGAAATACTTGACCCAGTCTGACGAGGATGGAATTTTGTAAAGCTTGTAGGGATGGCCTCTGGTACGGTGGCTTGAAGATTGTATCAGTTCCTTGGTCAGTAGCGTATCGGGTGTCGACAAGCTGATGCATAATTTTATAGCACAGCGACAGATCAATTTCAAGACGGCGTTGCTTCAATGACTGCAGGTTGAGAACTTTCAGTCTCTTCCCGTAAGAGACGTGTTTGAGACCTTCCAGTCTTTTAGTGAAAGATCGCTGGACTTTTTCTATGTCGTCACACAAATACTTTAGGTGAGGCGACCAGGCTTCGCTGCAAAATTCCAATAACGGTCGGACGTATACACAAAAAGCCGTCTTCATAAGCTGCTTGTCGCGAGAGTGGAAGCATCTTAAAATTAAACAAGTTCTTGCTTGAGTTCTGTGAACTATTGTTAAAATGTGCTCATCAAACCGTAGCTTACTATCAACTACAACGCCTAAATCCCTAATATAATAAACAAGCTTGAAATTATTGTTGTCAAAAAAGTACGATGTTACCATCGCATTTTTGTTATTAGCGATTTGAAAAACAAAGCATTTATCAGTTGCAATGTTGAGCTGCCACTTTGTACTCCACTCTACTAGTCTCAAGACAGCACTGCTTAAGTCGTTATTGGGTTCGGTTGTTGAACGGCAGGAGTAACTCTTGATATCATCAGCATATAGTTTTGTGGTAACATTCAGATTATCAAAATTATCAACAACGTCATTAATAAAAAGCAAAAATAAAGTAGGGCCTAGAACACTGCCTTGAGGAACACCACTTGTTACAGGTTTTTCTGGAGATACATTGTTGTATAGCTTTACACATTGACTACGGCCAGTCAGGAAGTTTTTGACAAAATTAAAAAGGTTGCCTGCAAGGCCATAGGCTTTTAGTTTAGTTGAAAGCTTAGCTTTACGGAAATCAAAGTATATAACATCCGTCACAGCTCTGGCGTGAAGGTTGGAAGTCCAATCATGTAAGCATTCAAGTATGTTCGTCGTGCATGATCTCTTTCTGATAAAACCATGTTGATGTTTAGAAATGAAGGAGTTACTAATCAAAAAAACGATAATTTGCTGTTAACTATTTGTTCCATAACTTTACAGGAACTTGAGGTAAGTGAGATTGGCCTATAGTTGTTTGGATCAGTTGAAAAACTTTTTTTATGAATATGCAAAACATAGGCTTTCTTTTTTTTGCATACTTCTTATGTACTTTGGGTACTAAAGTAAATAATGCGCCTGCAACGTTTTTCGTTGTATATGAATTAGAAAAATATTATTTTATACTTTTTAGGGCGCAAGAAAACCGTTGTTTTTTTTTTAATGTATTTTTTATGATGTAAAATATAACTATCTGTTTTACTAAAGTTTTTATGTTGTAGCCTATATGCGCCGCAACGTTTTTCGTTGTATATGAATTATAGGAAAACTTTGTACTTTTTTCGCTAGGTGACAATATATGATCTAACGGGTGCAATGTTAAAAAAACACCATCGTATGGAAATTGCTGACAGACAAAATCTCAAACAGACAACAAATTGACCTAATAAAAACGTTGTAATTTAACCGCGCACCCATAGTAGAGTACTGCACGGGCTGCTTTTCATGGCCCGGCCGGCTTTGTTGTCTAAGTAGTATCTGAATACTAATTTTCATATCTGTTGTATTTTCAGTTTCTGAGTGGCAGTTATTTTAAAAAGAAAACATATAACTATATTCATTACTGGAGGTGTCGCAAAACTTTCTTCTAACTCAAACTTTATTTAAGCCAACCTCACATTTAACCAAATTGAACTAACCGTTTTAAATTAAGTTAAACTCTTTACAATTATAAACCTGCTTGTGATTTTTGAAAGAACAAACTAATAATCAACGGCTGTGTATGTCAATGTATTTATTGCGGCAGCTAACTAAATTAACGTTGTATATAATTTCAAAAGAATATTAAAACAAGTGAACCAAGCAAGTAAAAATTAAGAATAATTTTTAAAAAATATTTTTATTTGCCTCTTTATCTGAGTCAACGAACTAAAAATTTTGAATCTAAAACAACCATTACGCTCAATCTTGATAATAATTTTGGACCTCTGGCAAATTATAAATAAACATCCGTACTGATTAATTATTTTGGACCTCTGGCGACTTATACATAAACAACTTATTACAGTCGATAGATGGCAGGAATTAATTTGTTTTGATTAATTTTAATTGATTTAAGGCTTAATTCATGTCGGAAACATTAAATTCATGTATTGTCATCCAGAATAACGCTTTACTGAAAGTTTTAGAGCTCTAGGTGGTCGAAAAGTGGGTGAATTTTTGTTTCTAAGATTTGATCACCACAGACAAACAAACAAACAGAGAAAAAGTGAAGTTAAATAAAAGCATTTAAAAACAAAGTTTTTTAAAAACATACTTTTATATGTTTACACTATTCAAGTGATCATTTGACATCCTCTGGACGTTGATGTTGTCCAATCGATCCGAAAGTTATATATGTTACATAAGCAACGAGCATATTAGCATAGACAATAAATAGTTCGACGAAAATATCACAAATCGTTATTTAATTAAGTTTTGTCCAGTCGATCCGAAAATTAGATAGAATGCATTGTTAATCAGTTCGGAGGTGTGTTTAAATTTTTAAGTCTTTAGCTCATCGGGAAGTTAGTTTAAAATTGATTCCATGATTTGACGACAGACAGGCAGACATAGAAATCAAGTTAAGTAAAAGTGTGTAAAAACACCTTTGTTTGGCAGCACTCAAATCTATAAGTTTGTTTCACGGTACTGCACACTAGCTCCAGTCCGAGACGAAACTACATATCTTTGACTTTAGAGCGCTGTCCCAATTCATTGTTATTTAGAAATTTAGAGTGTGTACTGTTGTGTTATTAATTTGAAATATCAAAAACTATCATTAGCTGCTTAGCTACCTTAGTTTTATTTTTTAAATTTATTGCAGCAGCTGACAGAAAGTAATACAAAACATTGAAAATTGTTTAGTATTATTCAGTAGCTGTAAGGTTAAACGTTATTTCAAACATTTGTCGTCGTGATTAGACGGGATTAAAAAAATATAGTTTACGAATTTGAAATTGATGTTTAATAATTTGAAATTAATGTTTAATAATGGTTTTTGACACTTAAAATATTAAATCATAAGCCCATTCTTTTTTCTTCGCAAGGCATCGTATTCACACAATAAACATGTGCGTGGAAGCTTACCTGTTGATTATTGGGTAAATTCGAGGAGACAGCGTGGTTATTGTTTTTCCAAACTTTTATTTAGGTTACAATCTCTGTATGTGTATGTGTGTGTATCTTTCAAATCTTGCAAGTAAAATTTAACCAGCTTTTTGACTAGCTAGGAAGCTAAAACTTTCAGCATAGCTTTATATTGGATGACAATACATGATTCAATAAAAAAAATTAAAAAACTTAATTTGAACATCTTTCGTACTTCTAAATCGAGTGTATTTGAAATTAAAGTTTGTGTTGAAAAACTCGTTTTTTCCTTTACTTGTTTTAAACTAAATTTTAGTTTTTTAATTTAACTTCATTTTAAAACATTTTAAAAGTGTTTCAGCACTAAATAGGCTTCGTAATTGTGTAAGTGTGTAATTGTGTGTATTTGTGTGTGTTAATGTGTGTGTTTGTATGTTGAAGCTCACCTGCTGATTATTGGGTAGATTCAAAGAAACATCGTAGGTATTATTTCATTATTTTGTAATTATGTGCCTAGATTTTTAAAAAAGACATGAAACTCTAGTTAAATAAATAAAGCTAAACAAGTGAATCGTTAAACACTTCGTTTTTCACAAATACTTTATATTTTGTAATTCGGTAGCTTCTAATTTTTTGCAAATAATTTTGTATGATTTCCAATCGTTTTTCTCTCGCTCCCGTTTTTTCCCCAGCTTGCTCTTCCGTTCCTGGTCGTTTTCCTGCTCCTTCTTGCTCTTCCGCGTCCTCTCCCTTTTCCTGTTGCTTTTCCGTTCCCGCTTGCTTTCCAGTTCCTGTTCCCGCTCATTCTCCAGTTCCCGTTCGTCAAAGGTTAATGTATAACAAAATTCAAATTTACTTTACGTAACGAAGTTTGAATGTTTCAAGCTGCTTTTAGCAAATCTAATTTAAGTTTTATAGGCAAAAGAAGTTAGGGGACGTCCTTTAATTATGTCAACAATTTTTAGGCAAGTTGTTACTCTCCCTCCCCCTTGTCAACAACTATCAAACTTTCAGTCACCTCCCTAACAAAATTATGTCAAACAAATTGTACCCCCCCCCCCCAAAAAACAAAACAAAATGACTAACAATATTTCATACGGCTGGCTTTTATGCTAAAAATAGAATTGTACGTAGATATTAAAAGTTCTTCAAATAAATTTTTAATACAGTTATTTCAGTCTTGCGTAACAGATTTCAAATTGACTACGATTATCGTAAACTGTGTCGTATTTTGCATGTTTTTTGGGGGTAGGTAGATTCTAATTGACTGACTGGCATACAATGCATTTATTACTTTCCTATTTTTTGATTTATTAACTCTTGTAAAAAATACATTGTTGACGTCAATTTATCTTTTACTTCCCCCTCCTCCATGTCAACAATTGTCAAACTTCTTCAAACCCCCTCCCCACCATATTTTGTTGACAAAATAAATGGATGTCCCCTTAGGGAATGTAGGACATTCCCCCCCGGACGTTCCCCCCCCCCCCCGGACATTCCCCCCCCCCCCCAAGGTAGGACATTCCCCCCCCCAGGTTAAAACATTAATGGTGTGGTAATGTAGTAGTATGAATTTGTAGTTTTGCAAGAGTGTTTTCTTGCATGCCATAAATATGTGTGTGCGTGAATTGTGTACATCCCCCCCTCGGACATTCCCCCGCCATGAGTATGACAATTCTCACTCCACGAGGTAGGACAAGGCAGAGTTAGATTTCACACGTTTTTCTAAGAAACACAAACACATTTTTAAAATATTTAACATTTATTGGTTACATTTAAATATTGCTAAAACGAATAATGTGTCCTAGACCCTCTAGGACATCTTCCAAAGTTTTTTTGTTTTTTTGGCGTGCATCCGCTAACGAAAAAAGAGCCGATTGAAGCGCCTTCGTCGATCGCTTGGCTGGTGGTTGACGCCATTGCTTCGTCCTGACCAACAAGGCTAGAAAGCCCACAGTTCCAGGACTCGCATATATTGCTGGTTCGATCACCCCCTGTTAAAGTTGCATCATGAACGTTCCAAAACGGTGGCGGGAACAATGGCGGCTTCCGGCGTAAGTGCAGCTTTTGAATACCATCGCGTTTCTGGGCGTTTGACACGTCTCATCGTCCCGGAAACGTATGTAGCATCAAAGTAATTTACCAGATCTTCCATAGCTTCCAGGCCATCGTCAAGTGGTATTTTTCTGCTTAGGTATACGCATCCCACTTTGGACTTCATTCACTGGCAGGTAAGCCAGGGCATCCAACATTCCACAGAAATATTTTACCTGTTTTTTTCTTTATAGGCTTTTGTCAGCCCCAACTCCTGCACCTTCCGCCATGTGCTCTGCGTAAGGTGGTAGAAGCCTCGTCTCTATCTGAAAGCATAAATGTTAAAAAGAAATGTAATAAAAACTATGTCCAAGCAAGTGGCAGCATTTCATACTTGTAACATAATTTTATGGAAATATATAAGTCAATATTGTCAATAGCATTTTACCGTCTTAAATTCTGTCGAATCTTCCTAATTTTACGCGTACCTACATCTTGTGACGCAGCTGTAATTCCGGCTGCCAACATTTGTCCTGGTCGCGCTCGGACATCGCGCACTCTATACCGCATTGAAATTGTTACTTTTTCGACCTCCACGGCAGTGACATCGGCATCGTGACTGTGCGGAACTGTGACGTGCAGATCGTCACACTGTAGAAATACATTAAAGCGTTACGTTGCGTGTACAAAAAATGCATAAAATACGTTAAAAACAAAGAGTATTAAAAATGCCTATGTAAACTCGAATTTACTTAGTAATTTGGATAAATAATCTTATTCTGACCTGCAAACTCGTTGTCACCGCTTCTTTGCAGTTCGCTGTCTTTCGTTGTGAGCATTCCCACCTAATCCTGTTTGGTTTCTCCGTTTTCTTTGTGTAAGAGTAACCATCATAGATCAACTTAAGACCACCAGGCCGCGAGAAACTTTAAAAAACTCCATCATGAAATAGCGAAATAGAACAATGCACGTTGTCTGGACCCGTTTAAATAGACTTTCTTGGCATCATACGAGTAATTGTATGTAATCATTTTTATTGTGGCTTAAGTATTTCTTCTTCAATAAACTTTTTCATTCTACTAGGCTAAGATCAAAGTGAGATGGGCACGCCGAATCCCGATGAACTACGATTAAGCTGATAAGAACAGAAAAATTTGTTGTCATTTTTCTGTTCATATCAATTTAATCGTCGTCCATCGGGGTTCGGCGTGCCCACTACACTTTGATCTTAGCCAAGATGCCGATTTATATTCTCTATATTAGAGAGCACAACAGTAATTATGCAATGAACTTTTTAGGTCATAAACAAACGAATTTTCTTCAAAAAACGTCGGCAAGTCCGACTATACTGCCCCACAATAAAAGTATATTCGCTCCTCATGGGGGGGAATGTCCTACCCCGGGGGGAATTGTCCTACCCCGGAAGGGAAACGTCCAGGGAGGAAATGTCCAGAGAGGAAAATGTCCGGGGGGAAATGTCCGTTCCCCTGAAGAACAACTGTGAAACCTTAACACCTTCAAACAACGATATTTATGAAATAACTGAAGAATTCGATTTAAAGAACTTTATTGCGTTAAAAAAATAGACCTTCATAAAAAAACATAAATATTTTTCCTAATTTAACAATTTCACCAATCACAATTGATTTCTCAGATAATCAATGAGATTTACATTTTCAATCATGTCTATGTGCCGTAGTAGCAACCAAAGCCAGACCTTTTATGTGATTACCAAAAGTCATTGATAACTAATATGGAGAAGTGGAATATGGATATAATATAATAATGTAACCGTGATCTAATCTCCCATGTCCTCTGGTTGAATTGGTTCTGAAAACCCCGTTTATTCTTAGTTTCATGGATGATATTTGATGTTAGATTTTTAAATCTTGTGATCTTGTTTATTTAAGATCAGTAAAGATTGGTGCAAGCAGACCAGGTGCTTTTAATGGTCTTGTTGCAAAGTAGTTGACATTTATGGGTGTAACGTTTGTACAATCTCCAGTGGGAATATTTGAGGAAAGTCAGATTGAGAAAATAACTATAACTCGTTCAACTGGATTGAAGATGAAAACTTTTGATTTTCTTGGTTCAGCAACTAAATATCTAAGTTTGACTGATGTGAACCCGACTTTCCATTTCCATGAAATGAAGGTGAAGTGTGATTTTATCGATTAATTATTTTGAATTATAATGCAATCAAATGTTGACTTTTTATTAGATTGCATTTAAAGAAATGTTGGTTTTGACTCGATAAATTTTACCTACTAGATGTTTATCAGTTTTTCCATTACCTAATTATTCTTTCTTGATTATTGATGATTATTATATAATAAAAAGTAATACAATTACAAATAACAATTGCAGACGAACGAAAAGTTAAGCTTTGATTATTTGAAATTCAACGGAAGCATCGACTCGTTCAATTTCTTAGAGAACGACAACATAACTGTTAAAGAACTTGTTATTTCTCGAATGTATGGACATGCATGGAATTTCAGTAATTTCAAACAATTAAAGAACAACTTGACAATATTAAGACTGCCAAATAACGAAATTGTTGATCCAATAATCGATTTGAATAAATTTCTTTTATTAGAGGAGTTAGACCTTCATCAAAATAACTTATCGGAATAAAATAAGTATAATACTTCCAGGACTCCAGAAAATCGATTTATCAGAGAATGCACAACCATGTCTTATGTGACAGAGATCGAATGGAGTCGTCTTGGTAATCTGAATTCCACAACTTGTATAAGTAATGAAAAAACATTTAAAATTGAAGATTTTCTAAACCAATATTGCTTTACATCTGTGCACACCTCAACACATTCAGAAGGACTAACATACACTGAGGATCTCGTAATTTCAGAAACGTTATCAACTAATGATGGTTCTTTGGATGGAATTGAGGTTGACTCGGACACAACTCTTAATAAAGACAAAAATAGAAAGACAGAAATTATATCCAGTATTACTACTAGAGAAAATCTTAGTGAAGGAGTGACTGACCACGTAACCAAATTGGATTCAAACAAGGCCAAAAGCACTGAATTGAGCGAAAATGTTAGTTCAACGATTCAGTGAGGGATCAAAGTTGTCAACTTGACTTGGGTTATGACCAACGACAAAGGTATAAGAATCATTTGCGAGGCACATGGCCGACCCCCACCATATGTGATTTTAGTTATGCCACGAGGTTCTGCTGCCATCTACTCAAATAAGAAGAATCTGAGCATATTTAGAGCCATGTACATAATCGACGAGGCAAAGGAAAAGAATAAAGGATCTTACGCATGCTTGGCGATGAACAGTGGCGGTGCAGATCAAACAATGATCGAGGTTGATTTTTCCTTAACATCAGCATCTCTGAGACTTGATATGTGTCTTTATGAGATCGTTTTTATGGCATTAATAAGTGTCGTTTTGAACTTCAGTTGACCGTATTTCTTACGTTTATTTGCATCTTCCATTGGAAGTTTTTTTGTTTTTGTTCCTTTGAACATTGAGAAAGATACTCTTAAGCTTTAACTTGTTGCACTGATTTGATTTTTTAGTTAAGTTTTCAAATCACCTGATTTTGTTGTCATTCCAGGATATTAATGGCTTTGTGTGTGGTGAAGAAGTTGAAGCCTTTTGAAGTGTCAGTGTTGAATTGTTCATTCGGCTTTTCGAGCTCTCGTTTGCATAGGCAGGTTCGTGAATGGCGAACCTCTGTACAGATGAAAATACGAAGTTTCAACATTAAATGTGTTTAATAAATTTAAGCTCAAATTAAGCTAATTGAGAGAGGCAGAGTTTGAGAAACTTAGTGGGATGTATGAAAGCATGATATGGATTGGATTGGTCTGAAGCCAGCTGATGCTTGTAATCTGGATTTGTAGAACTTGAATATGGGAAAAATGTCCAAACTTAGCTAAGGGTGGACAAAATCATATCTACAAAATCAATTATTGATAATAAAAGCTAGATATTCATGTAACAATGCCATGTCAAACTCATTTGAAATTTTGCAACCGAAGAAATCTATTATTAAACCACTCGTTCTTTTTGAGGCAGGTTGAGGCCTCAAATGGGCAGTCACATATCCCAACTGTCCCTGATGCTGATGTGGAGACTAAATATCGAGCCACGTTCGTAATTTTACCCTCCATCAGGTTATTAGGAAAACAAATTAAAGATGATTAAATTTATTGTTTCAAAATAAAATAGATTTTTGAGAGTAGACAGCAAAGAAGTTACATAAACATGCAAGTGCAGACAATGACAAGATTGTTAAAAGCCGCTGCAATTTTGCATATTTTGTTAATAACATAAATCTGATATATACTGACAATCTCAAGTAAACACAGTTTGTTGAGAACGCCCCATAGCAACATAATCATGTTGTTAAACAAGCTGAGAGTTGTTTGCAAACACATACATAAGCAGCTGTAAGAAAAAAAAAGATTAAATTTAAAAAATAGTTTTTTCGGTGGAGTAAAAATAGCATCTCAAGAAATCTTCACAGAAGCGATGTATTATTTCAAATCCAACAGTGTTGAAAAAAAAAGAAAACATTGAAGTGCTCTGAAAGAACCCAAAAGATGTTGAAAGAGCCCCGTGTGTCCGTCACACAAAACATCGGATCGAGATCTGCGTGTAAAGATTACAAGCAAGGCACTAAAGAGGATGGCAAAGTTTTACTTCCTCACAAGACAAAGTTTAGCAGACACTGCATGTAAACGCTTCGCAACAAACATATAAATATCACTCAGATTCTGTGGACTCAGCCACGGCATCGGCAAACAGTTCTTGTACGAAGACGGCGACTTCGGCTTTGTTAGATTCTGCCGGACATCTGGGGTGAATTTCCCTGCTGACAAATTAAAAAAATTTCGTGTAAATTATTTTATGTTTTCTTAAAATCCATCTTAATAAATGAAAAACAGGTTCGTGGGTTTAAGTAATGGGAAGGTGTTTTAAAAACTTAGTAAGTTTTAGCGGGTAGAAATTATGAAAAAGAGAACGTTCACTTGACAATTTTTATTTTTTCTTTTCGTCTATTACGTTATTTTACACAAATAATAAACTTTAATTTACTGCAAAGCATGGCCCTTCAAAATCTTCTAAAGCTGGTGGCTTCTAAACAAAGTTCAGCAGTAGAAACAGTTCCTTAAAAAAAATCTAACAATGATTAATCACCTGGACAACAGAAAGTTGTGTTTCATCTTGGGTACCACATCGGCTGCTGGCTTCTGGGGCTCAGACGAGGTTACTACCGGTGTTGGTGGCCCGAAAGAAGTTGACGAAGAAGAGGCGATCGATGCGTACGAGACGGGTTCGATTTCATAACCAGCAGGCCTGCGAGTGCGAGCTTGTTGAGACGCTGGTGGATCACGCTGCTGCTGGGATGAGTTGTTTTCACGTCTGCTGAGGATTGCAAAATATTATCTAGTAATTAATTATTATATTCATCATAACATGATGGTGATGGTGATGACGATGATGATGATGATGATGTAGTTCCATGGAAGGTCAAAAGAGAATAATAATTATCTGTTACTAAATAATCAATATCCACACAGTGAAAACTGAAAGCTTAACATCAGGAATCATGAAGATATCTCAATATAACTGATTAGAGTAAAACTACATCAATAAATCACATATTAAAGTGTATTAATCATTTATATTATGTTACGCCTGCAGAATGGCCCTGTGAAAGCAATTCATCACCCTCAAAAGAGGAAGAATGTTTAGAACAGAATTCTACGGATATACGTGAACAAATTTTAACAAATACAAGATGAGCTAACATGCTCTGAGGTAGGCTCTGTGATGTTGGAATGGCGGCAATCCTTATCGTTCCAGCAGGCATGTGCCTTGACATAACTGCTCCAAAAAAAAAAATGTTGACGAATAAAAACATACCGCTTCGAATTACGGCAGTTTCCAGACAAACAAACCGAACGACGTTTAATGATGGAACGTCGACCTACCCGGATACTGATCAGAGAAGTCTTCGCTCGGTTTAAAAACAGGTGCATGCACTCTCACCCTTTGTACGTCACTACTGCCGTGACCACTACCAGGAATGCTACCACTGAAAATACTCCTTGGATCCAGGCCAACTGTATCAATAACTCCCGAGTTGTCTGATGACCATTCCATCTAGGATGAGTTAAATAACAGGAGCTTTCTTTTTTTATTTGAAGTTTTTTAATTTAATAAATGTCAAATGAAATATTTCTTCCTCGCCGCAGCACTTGCTAATGTTGTCAACAAATTTAAAATGAACAATTAAAAAAGTTGAATTCATTTAAAATGAAACATAACCATTTCCGGGTGTGACGTGCAGATGTGGTTTGCGAGATTTTGTGTAGGAGTCCTGAAGCTGTAGTGTTTGGAAAGGCAAAGGGGACATAGCTAGGAAGAAAATTTCCATCATTATAAACTATTATTAATAAAATTAGGTTAATTAAGCAATTATTTCTTAAAATAAATGAGAAATGATGCATCTTATCCTAGGTCACCATACACCAGGAACAACTTAATTTTGTATCAAAAGGACCCAAGCCCAATATCGTGATGAAGGGTAACTTTAAGCAATAACAAGTCTTATCATCTAGAAAATAATTTCTTCTTCAATTTTGACTAGATCTCTCTTAAATATCAAGAATTATTTTAAATTTTTTCTCTAAACTGTTAGAAGTATATTTCAGTCCAAGCTTAAAGATAATTTTAAAAAAACTATTTTAATAGGAAATTGACAGATAGGCATTTATAAAAATATGCAAAAATACTTATTTTGTTTTGTGATCTTTATATAGGTACATTAACAACAAAAAATAATACAACTAACAATCATCTCTGATATTCTGTCCGAATGTAGATTATCGACATGGATAAAAAGATCATCCGGATTGAACCCAGTTTGTGGACAATAAGGGCATACAAACGACTCAACAAAATTAGGTAGTGGAACTTCTCCTTCGTAGAGAATACCTAAGAATAGTAGCTATAAATTAAGTCGACAAATATTTTCAACTTGTGACAGCTGCAAACCAAAAAGGCTCACTCAGCACGTCTTTGTGCTTTTTCCATAAAACCACATTGAAAACAATTAAAAATAAATTTATACAAGCATAATAAAACTGAAAACCAACACCCAATTAAGCCAAAATTCTTGCAACTATCAACTAAAACTAAAAATCTAATATAGATGGAAAAAAAACAGAAACATGACTTACGAAGAAAACTTTTTGAAGGAACGCATTGCATAGGATGTGATGCAATGTGATTTAAAGAAGTGGATTTCTTCTGATAGCAAGCCTGACATAAGATATAATCTGGACATTTGACACATTTGTAGCAAGATCCTCTACTAAAAGGTGGCATCCCACAGCAACTGCATTTTACGACTACATTAAAATTTAACAAATATGTATTTCAATCTCTGAACGAATATTTACAGTATAAATTAAAAACTCAAGCAATGTCAGAAGACAATTCTAACAAGTTTAGCAAGTCATACACACCTTGGCTCGACATTTGAAATTTAAAATGTCCACTAAGACAAATTTAACGGTTTTAAGGAATGTTAAAAGTAACATAAAAACTTAAATTTTCAATTTTTTTATACGTTTCAAGACTTATTCAAAACTACGCGCGCCATGCGCTTGTTTTCGAACTCGTTGCAGCCAACACGGACGGAACAATAGACAATTTGGGGAAAAAATCGCAGCGCGGTGCGTTCCAAGGACGACAATTTTTTTTTAATTAAACCTTTTATCAACTTGAAAAATTCGGCAGTCAACCTAGCTAAACTTTTTATGAACCTTAAAGACAAACCACCGTCATTGGTGCTTAAATACTCAAAACTCTACCAAAAATTACTCTCCATGCAGCAACCCAAAAACTACATCACTACTGCCCCCTTCTGAGACAAATAAAAACACTTGACACTTCAGGAACAATATTTTTTTCAAAAGGTGTTACAAAAACAAAATCGTTCTGTGAAAACGATTTTTGTATTGAGACTTCCAGGATGCGAAAGTGTCATAAAGTCAAAATTAAAAACAAATTCTGAGGATCTTGACAGGGACAAATGAATTTTAAAGTTTATTCTTGACAAAAAAATGTTGAACCAGTTTTTCTGACCATCAAACACAACAATACTGCTCAATCCGACACAACGATATTCACAAATAAACGACTTGTCGTTAACCTTCATCAAAATATGCATCATCACCCTCGACAATATTAGAGTCTGAAAACAAAATTTTTGTTAAAGCAATTAATTAAATGAAGATAATCATGTACTCATAAAAATATATATAATATAACACTATTTTAATAATAAAATCAACTAAATAATAAATAATGAGAATTTATAACAGGCATCAAAATGTGCAAGCATAATATTATGATGAGACAATTGGCTTTCACTCAGCAACGGGGCCAAGCAATTTAGAAGATATGACTCAATAAACCATCTCGCACACACAGAAAAAAAAAGAATGAAACATTTCTCTAGTCCCTAACAAGTATTACACTCGTATCAATATGAAAATCATCTCTGCTGACCAAAATCATCATCATATTCCTGCGACAGGAGAAAGTTTGCCGCAAGGTCTTCGTTCTTTTCGCATGCAAAGTACGCTTGGATGCAGAGACCTTCCGGGAAGCCAAGGGCCTTCAACTGGAAAAAGGATAATACAATAATTTAGTACATTAATAATAATGATAATTAATACAAGCACCATTTGTATTAGGCACAAGGCACAAGCAATACCAGCATTCAACACATCATCAGAAAACCCAACATTTCCTTTGTAGGATTAAACACATCACTTTCTAAAAAAAAGGTTTGAAACTGTTGAAATCAAACGAACCCTTTCGACAGCTTGCTTTTCTTCAGGGGTTACTTGAATGTAACCTGCCTCGAGTGCACCCTGCCCTCCACCAGGACTGTTGGCAGGAGCAGAGGGGGTACCTGGTTCAAGTGGCTCATTTAACATCTGAACAAAGCGATCCTGATTTTCTGTAATTATCTGGAAAAATAATAAATTATCGATATCAGGACATTAAGAAACTCAGGAGACAGTTTTTTGGTAGTTTTATAACAAATTAATTATACCACTTTCATGATAGAAAATTGTACATTATTTAAAACAAAATATAATTAAATCTTAAAATATAAAAAGAGTATTAAAATAATAATAAAATAATTAAAAAAAAGCCGCAAACCTGCAAGAGGCGAGGGTTGGATTGACGAATTTGTCCGAGGATAGTTGGAAGAAGGTTGGGATTGGTCTGAATCAGCTGCCTCATTTGCATGAACTGGGGCTGTGTGCGCAAGAAAGCTAGTGGATCTTCTGAAAGAAGTAAAAAACAAATGTTTACAAAATAAAAGAAACTGACAGAACAGATTTTTTCTAAAACAAAATTACCAACCGGCTGACTGTCCGGAGGCAGATCCTTGTTCCTGTTGTGGCTGCTGTTCGGGGACCTGAGCCGGTTGGGCGGGAGGGACTTCACTCTGATCATCGGGGATTGAACCCTGGGTGGATATATGTGCAAAGAATATTTTTAATTAAAAACAAAAATAACTTTTTGGTTCAATATAGAGACCACCATCCCAAGTTTCTAAATAAATAAAAATAAATATCAATAAAACAATAAATTTCACAAAAAAACATTGAAGGCAAAGAAATAAAGATTAGAACATGCAGTAACATACACTGAGAAGATATTCCACAGCACGATCGGGATTATTGTAGCTGGCCCTCATGGCTTTCAGCACCAACTCTCTGGGAAATCCCATCTCGGTCATCTCCAGCACTGTTTTTTCATAGGACTCTCCAGTTACCAGATTACTCTCTGCTTCCGCGATAGAAGCCGTCGCTTCACCAACGGCAGCCGGTTGCAGAGCAGCAGCGGCGGCGGCAGCAACAGGCTGTGCGGCTGGTTCCTCTTTTACAGCAACAGCAGCTTGAGGAGGGGGACAAACTTTGGCAGATGTTGCCACAGGTTCGGGTGCTGCAGATGTATTTGCTGGCTTTGGCTATAAAAAAATAAAATAATTGAGTATATAATGTTCAAGTGGATGAGAATAATATAAATTTCACTTACGGTGGACACCATGATGACGACAAAGTTTTTCTCTTCTATTCGATAAAAGCTGATTTTCTGGGTATTTTCAAGGATTTTCCCTGAAAATAAATGATAAAATAGTTATAAAACATAAAAAAACTTTATATTTTTTATCCAATTTCAAATTGACAAATAAATCACCAACTAATGACCAACCATACAAAATCAGCAGGTGTCAACTTATGATTAAAATATACATATTTTCAATTAAAACATTTACATTAAAAAACTGATTCAAATTTATTCATTTTAAGGGGGGGACAAACTATCAATTCTAAAACTTTTTAACTTGTGTTTTTTAACCCAATTAATATTGATATATATTATAAGCAAAGTTTGACACAAAATTTATAGATTATACTATAAAATTATCACCCATATTGAAATTTTCAAATTGTAACAATGATATTTTCAAATTATAATAATGAAATTTTAAAACTATAACACTGAGATTTTCAATAACAAATAAACCAGACGCTTACATAGAATTTCACTGTCGAATGATAAAATTGTAAAATACAAGCAATCATAAGTAAGATAAAATGCATATCTGCTGAACCACACTTGATGATTTTTTAGTAAGAAAATATCACAACAATCATAAATCTAAAGAAGTTGTTTGCAATTATAAATAGTTCAGATGGAAAAATAAAAAGCTGTGATTACATCTAATAAATTTTAGAGTATTTTTTGTTGTAATTTAAAAATATACTAATAAGAATTATTTTCTTACCGGCATATATGAGCTTCTGGGCTGCGACGGCATATTCCACGCCATTCTCCGCTGCTATTTTTTCTTTTAGTTTAAGCACCTGTTAAGTGGTCATAGAAAAAATAAAACATAGATTTAATAATCCAACTCTAGGTAACTAAATGATACTAAGATATAACAAAAACTGCCAAAAAATCGGCAAGTCACGATGAGCAAAACTACGTACCGTTTCTTCGGGGTCGATTTCGACCTTGAAAGAATGTTGTTGCAAAGTCTTTATTGTGATCAGCATGGTTTAATCTTTAACTTTCTCCTGCGATTATGTAAAATTAGGCCTAGTAAACTCCAAACGACGAACGTTTTGGAATCAGACTACTGAATTTTCGGATGGAAACAGCTACGCAGCAAATACTGAAAGCGATAATCATAGACAAAAAAAACAATAAAATTTATTTTTTTAATCACTGCTGTCTTTGCTAGTTTATTTTGCTAATAATATAATTACTGAAAATTTTTATAAGATATCATAAGATATAAATTATATATCTATGATATATATATATATATATATATATATATATATATATATATATATATATATATATATATATATATATATATATAACTACTGACATTCTTACTTCTTCGATAATTTAGTAGACTGTTTAAAGAAGTTATCAGATCACGCAGGTTGATGCACCCACCTTAACGCGGGCTTACTCACAAACTCATACACAATAGTTAATATGTGGGAGCCTATGGTCCACTCAACTCTGCTTTTCCTCCCCTTTTGAAGTGAGCTGAGCAAATTTCAGAATTCACTAGTCAGCGCAAAAAACATGATCAACTTCCTACAAATTTACCTGATTCCGTCTTGCAGCCCACACTGCCCAGTGAATTTAAAACGATTATTAATCAACTACCAAAAAAATATTACGAATCAACTGCCTTATAACAAGATTTCACAAAAACGTTCGTTACCTGCACTATAATTTACTTCTTAATTACTCGATTTTATACACAACTTACAAAATGAAAACTTCACAGAAATATCACATAAAAATTCTGTTTCGACAAAAAACAAACAGGAAACCAAAACAGAACATTTCAGAATTGTGCATATAAAATGTTATATGCCATTAATATATAATACAACTAAATTTAATTTAACACAGTAAATAACTAACATCATAAGACTTATATACAAAGAGACTGACAAGTAAGCCAAAAATTACTAACAAAAGTTTAATCATTTTTACACAAAATTTAACATTCAATTTTTCCAATTAAAAGAAAGAAAGAAAGAAGCAACACAGAAAAAACGAAATCAATTTCAAATAAATACACTTTTGACTTTCAATTAATAAATCATGTCCAAGGGAAGAAATTAGAAAAAGCAGCCACACCCACGAAAAGATAGAGGTGAAAATAAACCGACACAAACTTATTGAACCATCCACCGTTCCAATCAATAACATCGCTCTCTTTTATTATCTCCGACACGAGGCATTCCACTTCGTCCGGATCTTCTTTATCGCTGTCGTCACGTCCCTTCATAGCATCTGCTTCAAACTGTCCGTTTCCATTCGCGTGTGATTTTCTTAACCTCGTGGTCTCCTCTGATTTGCTGATACATTCACCAATCGGCATTGGATCTTTGGTTGATCTACAGCTGCCCAAGTTGTCAAACTTTTCCGATAACGTCTCTTTTCTGACATCGCTTGCGATCGATGAATCCCGACCGCCAGTAGCACTGTGTTCATCATGTTTAGCTTTTCTTTCTTTTTTGATAACTTCATAAAAGAGTAACTTCATGGCATATCGTTCATCACTTGTCAAACACTTCTCAGCTATAAACCAATAGAAAATAGGACTCGAAGAACAAATTAACCTGGTTATAACCTGAAACAGAGTTTGACAACAATGTGTTAATAATAAGATTCAATAAGATTATTGAGTAATAAATAAAATTCAAGAGAAACAATTAAATAGCCAATTTTGCTGATTTAAAAAAAAAAAAATTTGTTTACCTGAATGTGCATAAAGAACGTAGCAAAAACCGTCAGAAATAAAAGATGAACAACATAAACATAACAGTTTTCTTGGTAGCAATAACTGATTTGAGATTGAGACTTAAAATTAGGAACTTTCTTTTTTTTCTGTCCATCATCTCTCATGCACTTCGGAACCAGGCCCAGAAACATGCAATACATCGGACGACTTCTAAAGTAGCTAACAAACAGACTTATACAAATGAATATCATTGGTAGAGCAAGAAGAAAATTGGGTAGCTGTTTGATTTCATAGTATCTGAAGAGGCCAACATTCCAATGGTTGTCTTGAATGCTAGAATACGAGATTGGCGGACGTGCTTGGCACCACTTTGGCACGACTCCGTAGCCTGGCATGGTGTAGCCCCTTTTCTTGCCGTAATCGACCAAATGCTTAGGAATCCACTTCTTAAAATCATGTCTCCAATCATCACAGAACATGAGATAACATAAAGTTTGATGTGACAAAGCCAAAGAAGCAATTACGCAAATCCAGAACAAGAGAGAAAGAAATTCACTTGCAACGACGACAAGCTCTTTTACGGCGGAAGCGAACTGACGTTTCACCACCAACACGAAACTGAAACTATCCACATCCTTGTCCATGGTGTACTTTCTATGCCAATACAAGACAAAGGAATATATCACAAATCCAGCATTGACTATTCCATTCATGCGAGTGGCACAGCCGAAAGCAAAGAAAACTGAGCATTGGAAATAACTGCCCCCTTGCAACTTCAACAAGCCAGTAAAAGTTAATAAAGAGAACAAGGTTTCAGAGTAAGCGGCGGAGAAAAAAACGCTAGCTGGATTCACGCAGAACAAGAGAGCAGCTTTGTAAGCTACATATTCCTGACTTAAGACTTTACATCCAAGTTTATAAAAAACACAAGCAGAAGAAAGAAAGCAGACAAAATTCAAAGCAACAGCTGCAACGTTTAATACATTCCTGTATGCGAGAACATACATCAGTGGATAAAAAATTGTATATGATAATAACTTTACGAGTAAGGGAAAAAGTGGAAAGAAAACGAGTGTGTTTTCGTATGTGTAACTGTGCTCAGCAATATGCATGAAATAGATGGCATCCCATCGTTTCGTTAAACCATCCAACAGAAACGAAGCTGCCGAATCAGATAGTGAGCCATTTTTCGGTTGATCTGGCTTAAAAACATCGGCATTGTGATCGGGTATCAGGTAATTGAAAAAAACCTGTTAAATATATCAGTTTGTTATTAGTCTCTTATAAAACTAAAACTATAAATCGTTCTGCATCTTTATCAAACAAATTGATCCTTATAAACCGTGAAATGTGTTTTTCAATGAATAACTTGTCTTATTAAGTAATACAAATATTTAACTAAATTTAACTTTCAATTTAACCAAATAAAAAATTAACTTTAATAATCAGCAAAAATACCTGCAAAAGAAAGACAAAAATTCGTGACTGCGCAGCAAATAAAATTACTGAAAAGCTCCTATCCAAAGTTTTTAATGCCATTCTCTCATCCTTGACCAAATAAAATAAATAAATACAAAAATCAACCGATTGCACGCACGGATTCACATTGTTGTCATCACAAACAAAAAATCGACGCATCAGACGATAATAGTTTTTATACTAACAAATAACAATAACTACTGAAGCTTAGTTTTCAATTTTTCGTGAAAATTTTTCAATAATTTTAATTTTAAAATAATCATTAATTACGTTTCCGGCAATCACACCGGCCGTTGAGCAAGTTAATAATAGAATAGGGGAGAGGTGCCCTGAATGGAACACTTAAGCAAAAACCTGAATAGGAGAGACCGTAGGATATAGCTCTATTTACAATACAAAAATATTGCTAAACAAATCATCAATTAAAAATACACATGCACAAAACACCTATGTTTCCTTGATTGAAACAGTGTTCCAATCAGGGCAACTTTGCCTGTTCCATTATAGGCAACTGGTACTACTTTTAAATAGATCACTACACCGCTTTCAAGCGAGCATATGGACTGGACCTTATGTTATCGCTCACAAGCCAGGACATTGGTCATTTGATTGCCCACGGTCAAAAATTCATATCGTGCATACGACATGATTGACACTCCAAAATGCTATCGCTCGAAATTACATCTACATACGACATAGTGACGCACGTTCGTCTTGTAAATAAACTTCACCTTGCACACACTACTTCCCTAGTGGGGATCATCCATATATGACGTCACTCAATTTTTGTCTTTTTTTACCCATGGGTTCTCACTTGTCACACTTCGCCACAGAAAACAGACCCCCTCAAAATGGGGTGGGTAGATTTTTTTCATTCTTATGTAATAAATAATAATAACTTTGATGTAGACAGCTGAGGGAATCAGCATTGTATCAATAGGTACCACTAATAGGATAAAGTTCGCTGATTGTTTTTTGACACAGAAAATAGCTAAACTTTTAACCAACGCTGATGCACAATTTATTACTTTGCACTTACTGGTAAATCTAGCATCGAGCTCAGATATAAAATTGTCCACACAAGCAAAAACGATTCCAATGCGCATTGAATCATCACTTGGTTAAGTAAAGTTTAAATTAAAAAATTATCTAGTAAACTCTAGACAATTTTTTTTAATTTTGGAAATCAGAGGGGGTAAATTGTCTACACGCGCAAAAAGGATTCCAACGTACATTCAATTACCCAATTACCACTCAGTGATTAATTAGTTTCAGAAATAAATTTTGTTTTAGTTTCGTTTTGCAACCAGAATTATGATTACCGTTTCGTTTTAGTTTTGAGTTTTTCAATAATTTTAATTTCAGTTTAGTTTTGCATCAGGAATTATTATTACCGTTTCGTTTTCGTTTTGAAATGTTCAATAATTTAATTTCAGTTTTGCATCAGGAATTATTATTACCGTTTCGTTTTCGTTTTGAATTCATGATAATTTTAGTTTCGTTTGCAACCTCCCTATTTTGCACTTGTAACTAAACACAAGTCAATTGAAAAAACTGCTTATTCAATTTAAAAAAAAAACTCAGTTCTAAGTTTTTTTTCAGTCCATGTCTCTTCCTTCCGCACAAAAGGCCACACAATGAAAATATCTTCTCCACATATGCCTGTGAAGCAGGTGCTGCCAGTATGTCCAAAGCCAAGAGGGAAAGTAGCGGATATATAGACTGTCAAGCTATCCAAAACCTTATCAAATCTTGGCTATGGTCAGCACTAGTTTACAAGTTTAGTTGCGAAATTTAGTAACAATAAATTCACTAGCGAATGCATTGTAATTAACCTTAAAAAAATAAATGCATACGTTAGGTTTGCCATATCAATGCTTGCCCGACCTGACTTTGTTTGCCCAAATGTTGCCCACCCTCTTCTGAAATCCTAGCGCCGCCACTGCAGCCGGGATCCCCGCACGGGTTCCGTCTCTATCCCGGTGTTTTATCCCAGCGAGCTGGGATAGAGCGGGGATAAACGGGGAATAACGGCCGTCTCTAACTCGCACGGGTCCCATGCGGGTGTGTTTGCTGGGCTATGTGTGTCTGTGCTGGTGGAATTCAAAGCTTCAGTGAATTTAAAAGCTCTACACGAATTTGTTGATTCATGATGGTTGTTAGGGATAGACAATTATTATTTATTAATTGTCTAGAATCTTTTTTCTATAGCCCTAGGCTATATCTAAGCTTCACTGTTTGAGTGTCTTCCTTTTTCAGAAATAAACATAGTTGGCGATTGTGCTTGTTCGTGTCTCTGTCGTATTAGCGTTGTTCTTCCGTACATACGAGTCCATAACATATTTGGCGATGAGATGGGATCTGAACAGAATTTTTCAGAAATTTTGGTTCGTTTGTTGGAAGAAGCGCGACGACGTGACAAAGAAAGTAAACGGCGAGAAGATGCGCTGTTGGAGGTTCTGCAGTGATTGAAGGTTCACGAAACTGTACAAAATTCCGGTGCTGATTTGGTAAAGAAAATTCCGATGTTTTCATTCGACCCTGAATCCGGAGGTACGTTTTCGAAGTGGATCTGCCGTTTTGAAGACGCTATCACTTCAAACGATGAAGGATTGTCAGACGAGGAAAAGACGAGAATTTTGATATCCAAACTAGACACGTGTAGTTATTCAAAGTTCACCGATCACATACTGCCGCGAACACCGAGGGACCTGCAGTATGATAAAGCGAAGACGACCCTGGACATACTTTTTGGAGAGAAAGTAACGATCTTCAGAAGGAGGTATGAGGTTTTTCGTTTATCAATTGGTGAAGAAGAGTAAGCTCATTTGGTGCAAAAGTAAACAGAACTCGACAAGATGACAATGGAGAATTTCAAATGCCTAATTTTTGTGTCTGGACTGAAAGGTTCCGCTCACGCTGACATGTGCTCCAGGCTGTTACGAAGATTAGAAATGCATGAGGCTTGCACGCTGGAAGATTTGACAAGAGAGTGTGACATAATCACGAAATTACAGGTCGATTCCAACGTCGTGTCAAGGCCAACGCCAATCGTCGCTGCAGTTGAAGCAAAGCAGAGGAAGAAGAAGAACAACCGTGATCTCCCTAGCAAAGAGATGGGCCAAGGTTCTTCACGTGGTGCTTGTTTCTTTTGTCCGAAAAATGCAAACGACTCTGGGTGCTGCAAATGGGACACCGATTCAAGTTATGGGTCAATTCGACATAGAGTTCTCCTGCAAGGGACATTCAGGCCATGGTCGCTGCTTCGTGGCTGAACATTTTGAAGAACTGCTGGGCATCGAATGGATGAATCAACTTCCACCCTTTCAAGAAGCATTCGGAGTATGACCGAACAGGATATCGAGCTACAAGTGGTCATGGAAGCATTGCATCAGGAAGATGGCCAAGTTTCCAGGCTGGATCAACCTTGCACGCCTTCCACCGCCGTAAAACTGATTTATCAGTCTATGATGGAGTTATTTTCATGGGATCTCGTGCTGTAATCCCACGTGCGCTTCAAGCCAGGTTTCTGGAGTTGCTTCATGAAGGTCATCCTGGTTCAACAAGAATGAAAATGCTTGCTCGGAGAAGTGTCTACTGGTTAAAAATAGATCGGGATATAGAAGACAGGGACAAAAGTTGCAGTGAGTGTCAAAGTGCTGCAAAGATGCCTGTGAAGAACGAACTTGCATCATGGCCGATGCCGAATTGTCCTATAGAGAGGATTCACATAGATTTTGCAGGACCAATGGAAGGTTGCATGTTCATGATCGTTGTGGATTCCTATTCCAAGTGGACAGAGGTTGTGCTAATGAAGACAACAACGGCCACTGCGACAATAAGAGAACTAAACAGGATTTTCAGCCGATATGGATTTCCCAGGATGCTCGTGTCGGACAATGGAACGCAGTTCACGTCGAAGAAGTTTGCAGGATACTGTCAGACGAATAGAATTCAGCATGTTCGAACGCCACCATACCACCCACAGAGCAATGGGCAAGCCGAGCGTTTTGTGGATACCTTTAAAAAGTCATGCCAAAAGCTAAGAGGAGAAGGGGCGACAACAGAAGTGCTAGAAAAGTTCCTGTTGACGTATCGAACAACACCGTGTCCGTCATCACCAGGTCAAAGGTCGCCTGCAAAGAACTTTATGCAGCGGCAGTTACGAACTCCATTAAGTGACCTACAGCTATTGGATGGACAAGGAATTCTTCTCCAGGAAAAAACAAGAAGATGGAAGTAGATTTTAATAGGAAACATGGAGCACGCAGGATGACTTTCACTGAAGACGAACCCGTCTTTGTGAGATGTTATAAAAAACCGAATCATCCTACGTGGCAACCTGGAACCGTACGGAAGAAGCTTGGCCAAACCGTCTATGATGTGCAAGTTGATCAGATGGTTTTTCGTAGACACACAAATCAACTGAGACATCGTGAAACGAATGAAGCTTGGGATGTGCTGTGTTACTCATTCGAGTTACCAGAGGGATCGTACGAGGATGTCCAGGATGCGTCAAAGGAAGAAGCCAGTGAATCAACAGATGTCACTGCAACAGATCTCACAGATGTCGCTGAAGTCAAAACCCCAGAGGAACCTTCAAGACCGAAGAGGAAGTGTGGACCTACCAAAAGGCTGGACATGGACACTTCTAAAATGAAATATGGATTTTGTTGAGGGGGGAGGTGTTAGGGATAGACAATTATTATTTATTAATTGTCTAGAATCTTTTGTCTACGGCCCTAGGCTATATCTAAGCTTCACTGTTTGAGTGTCTTCCTTTTCCAGAAATAAACATAGTTAGCGATTGTGCGTGTTCGTGTTTCTGTTGTATTAGCGTTGTTCTTCCGTACATACGAGTCCATAACAATTGTGCTTCAATTTTTGCTCATGTTCATTATTTAGCAGCATAAGAATTGATGAGGCGGTGTTTTGTTTTTACGGTAACCAGGCTATTTTGCCATTGCTAGCGTTGATGGTTATCGCTCCTGGATCCTATCTTCTTCCTTAATTGGCGTCCCTGTGCTACATCAGTTTTAAAAAACCTGGTATTGAATGCAGTGGCGTAGCTAGGGGGGGAGCAGGGGGAGCGGCCGCTCCCCCTGAGACCATTTTCCAAAAAGTGGGGCCTTTTTGGCCTTCTCAAGAATTAAAATAAATATTTTATTAAATTTAGGGCTGTCTAAAATCTGTTAAAATCCCAACCGGGTATGTTGATTAATTATCAGCAAATAAGCAGTAACAGATTTTCTATCATACATGACTGTATTGTGTGACTCTACAGCAGGGGTGCACAACCTTTTTGAGGCCGAGGGCCGAATTGTATGTTCTCAGATAGCTCGAGGGCCGGAAAAAATTCACGTTTTATAATAACAAACTAAATATACTAGTATATGAATCACTGAAGGTCGATGATCTCTAACTTCAGTGATTTGAAAGCGACTTTTTAAAGACAATGACTTTTTGAACTTCTTCAGATATCTTTGTCCAAACAAATACGGCAGAATAAAGGACATGGCTTTAAAGTTGTTTTCAATGTTTGGGAGTACGTATTTGTGTCAGCAGACTTTTTCTATCATGAATTTGAATAAAACCGTTTGAGATCGAGCTTCACTGATGGCAATCTCACTGCCACTTTAAAGGTTGCAACAACTGAACTAGAGCCAAACATTGAAAAAAATAATAAAAAACATTCAGTCGCAACCATCACATTAGAATGGTTTCTATTCATGATTGGACTCAGCTAGATTTTGTTGATTGCAAAATAAAAAAATTAAAAAAAACTGGTTTTCATTTCTTTGTAACTCACTTTGATACTTTCTTACAGTAGTAAGACATGTAGTTCATTTACAGTTTTTGTATATTAGCTGTTAATATTTAACGTAAATTCATATACTAGTATATTTAGTTTGTTATTATAAAACGTGAATTTTTTCCGGCCCTCGAGCTATCTGGGAACATACAATTCGGCCCTCGGCCTCAAAAAAGTTGTGCACCCCTGCTCTACAGTCTTGTGTTACTCAACAGCAATCTCAGATCAGATTTTTTTTTCTTTTACAACGCCTTTTCCAAGACTTAAGTCTTGCTCGAAGGCGAAAAAGGGCAACCGTAGGCTCTAGGCTAGACAGTTGCACTGGGATTACATTAAATAGGCCAAAATTATATTTAAGCATGGAGCTCTGCATTAGTATAATAGTGCGACATCTTCAGGTCGCTGGGCTGAAACTTTGCAGCAAACTTCCATATAGCACTATTATAGATATATCCTATGATCCTCCGTAACAATAATAACCTATTAACCTTCAGCTGCACAACTCTAACTTAATACTACTGTTGCCGCGATTATTATATGAGAAGGTTATACAGAGATTTTTCCACAGTAGAATGAAGCAGCTGAACTTGCTGAAAAATGTGATATTACAACGGAGTATAAGCAACAAAGAATTCGGAAAAGAAAGAGATTCCACGAGGAAATGTCAGAGGATGATGTAATATCTGATGCCCGAAAAAAATTCATAGTTGAAACCTACATAGTATCACTCGATTGCATTATAAATAGCACAACTAAAAGATTTGAACATTTTCAAAATGTTGCTTCCAAATTTAGTTGTTTAGATCCGAAGCATTTTAGCAATGACGATAATGTGACAAGATTAGAATCTTTAGCAGACATGTACTCAGATGTCATCAAAAGTCGAGATGAAATTGTGCAAGAGTTTTTTTTATTTAAAGACATGTACAAGGAAATATTAGGTATAATCAAGAAGGAAAAAAATTCTAGTGTCGAAGAAATGACCATCAACAATGTGCTCAAATTCATAATCGCCAATGACATGTGCTCCATTTTTCCTGGCCTTTTTACAATGTACCGTATTTTTCTGACCTTGCCAATAAACAGCGCTGGTGCGGAACGTTCCTTCAGCCGACTGAAACTCATAAAATCGTACGTGCGTTCTACAATTGGTGAGGACAGGTTGTCAGGTTTAGCCTTGATTACGATCGAAAGACAGTTTGCTAGTGAAGTGGATTATAACGAAGTAATCGATAACTTTGCAAGAATGAAGCCCAGACGAAAAAAACTGTTGTAATTAGTTTACACTGAGTAAGTATATAAACTGTATAATATACTATAATTGTTACTAAACAATACATAATATTGTTTTTCTACCTTTTGGGTGTTCCAGTATTTCTCTTTGAAATACGAAAATAAATACGTATGTAATAAATGCATTAATTGAAATTCTTTATTTTGGTAAGTGGGCCTTTTATATGTGCTCACCGCTCCCCCTGGTGCTAAAACCTGGCTACGCCACTGATTGAATGGTATAGTTGGGTAGACTGCAAACTATTTTTCTCAAGTGCTTCAAGCTTTATAGCGAATTAAATGGAAATATTCCATCAATGGTCAAGCGAACTAATAATACCTACACTTACAATAATTTGTGATAAGTAACTAATTATAGCTAAAAATTTAACAAATAAGAATATTTCATAACAGATCTTTTTTTTAATTATTTCAATGTTTGTTGTAATTATATATGGTTGCCATTAGTATAGGCCTGTGGACACTGTGGAGGTCTTGTGCATATATATATAGAATATTCTTTATATATGGTCTTGTGATCACTCTTGTCATACACTATATAATATATGCATATATCGTATATGATATGTTGAAAAGAAAGAAAAAAGAGAGAGGGAAGAAGAGAAAGAGAGAGAGAGAGAGACAGAAAAAGAAAAAGAGAGAAAGAAAAAGAGAAAGAAAAAAGAGAGAGAGAAAGAAAGAAAGAAAAGAAGAGGTGTGAGTGTGCGAGAGGTTTGCATAAGAAGAGCGGTGAATGCGACTTGTTATTTGTTAGGCGGTCGCTCGTTAGTAGTTTCATGTTAAAAGCTTGAACTATAAACGTTGGAGTTTAAGATAAACATTTGATAAGCTGACTGGTGAAGTGTTTGCTGAGTAAGTTGACAGTTGTATCTTCTATTAATATAAATTTAGGATAAGATTTTAAACTTTATGACTTTTTTATGCTGCTAAGCTGTTTAGTCACTAAACTTCAGTGACTAAACTTTAGTCTTTAGTCAGTCAGTTAGTTTAGTATTTAGTAGCTAAATTTGTGGACATTGTACGAAAATGTTTTGGTCGCGATACACATGACATAACCAACCGGTAGGTTAATTTAAGTCTTTAATCAATTAATTTTCATTTAAATTTGTTAACACGTGGTGTATTTTAATTTAGATGAAGTTCACATTAATTAACTAACCCTATCTTCATTTTCATTGATTGCAGCCACAGAACAAGATTTACTGTGTGGGTTATGCAAAGCTAAGCCTAAATATCTATTGTATAGATTCTATACAATTTGTTGTCAATCTGTTGTGGTAACAAGAAAGGTCTTGTCAGCTGAATTTATGAAGTGAAATTATATTAATGTAAAATTGATTATCTTTATATTTATGTGAAATTGGTTATTTTTAAATACTTTGTTCTACTAATAACTAAAATATTTGTGATATTTGATTAGTTGGTTCTTCTGACCAGTTGCTAGCATTATACATTATATTGGGTTTATTAAGGAACAAGTTCAAGTTGCATTTGGTTATCTTTCACTTTAACGTTAACGGCCTGGACCAAATCTTCCAATGAAATAGTCTTATTTTGTTTCAACCTTAACCCTAACCCTAACCCTAATTATCATAATGTTTAAACTACTGGTTACTTTTAATCATGTTTATAGCTAATTATAGCAGAGAATGTATTAATCATTCACACATCCGGCCGTTAAAGTGAAAGATTACCTAGCATTTTTGTCCTGTATATTTCAAGTTGGTTTATCAATTACATTAAATTTATAATAATTTAAGTTTTTGTTTTTGCTCATCATTGCTTAGTTTTTATTTATTTATTTATTTATTATAACCAAGTTATTTTTTTTTGAGTTGGTAATATTTCTATATTTAGAAAATCGGGGGTTATAATTTTGTATAGATTTTAATAGATTTTAATTTTGCTATTGACAGCATGGAATGATTTCATTAGAGTTAGATTTGGTATGTATGAAATGAAGATTGGTCTGGCCAAGACTCATAAATCTAAATTTGAATCAAAATACTTTATTTTTTAAAAATTTTCATGAAAACTTTATTTCACAATTAATAATTTGACCTATTTTAAAGTTTAAAAGATATATTTGTATAAGATATATTTGTTTGGTTGCATTTCTTAAATAATTTTTCTTTATAGTCGGAATCTATTTTCCGAAACATGTTTGTAGTATTCAGTTATCTCAATTTAGTTTTTTTCTATTGTTTTGTATAGAAAAATTAGCACAATGATTCATTTGTTAGAAAATAGCATTTAATGACCTATGTTACTATAATATCTCTCAATTATATGTATAACGTCTTTAAAATATCGTTAATTATTCTTAGTGTAAAAATAAAAATTCATGCTAAGTAGATGTCATTTTTGTTATTTAGAGTACAAATTTGTGCTAAGATAAAACCATTATCGCCCTTTAGTGTGAACATTTTTATCTATGTTCATTATTGTATATATATTAATAAATAATTTAGTTTTTTATTTAAAATTTTTATATGAATATTGATCCTTAAATTTAGAAGAAAGGTGTTATAAAGGTATTTTTTAATATCAATTAAGAATATTTTGTTATTACAATATTTTAAACTAAATGACAGAATTAAAATTTTTATTTTTCAAATAGATTATTTGATTGTCTTATTAACCAAATAAGCAAATATTTAGAAGTAGATGGAAAATGCAGAAGTGTTTTTTGGGACAAGAAAAGAGATTTTTTTCTTCTACATTTGTTCAGGCAGTGTGTTTTTTAGTAGGGGGTTTTTTAGTAGGGGGTTTTATAGTAGGGGGTTTTTTAGTAGGGGTTTTTTTAGTAGGAAGTTTTAATTTTAGTTTCAGTTTTAGCTTGGGCATTTATTAGATGCGTATTGAATGTGATCGAGTTGTTTTAGATATGTAGTTGAAATGAAACATTATCCAACCATCGGGCTTTCTTACTTTTCCGATCAATAAAGAAATTATTAAAACTGTATTGAAAAACATGTATATAATATCTCTCAAATATGTTCATAATATCTCTCGAACATGTTTATAACATTTGTAAAACATATTCATAATATCTCTCAAATATGTGTATAATATCTCATATCTCTCATATATGAATATCATGTGTTTCTAAGATATTTATCTTTGAAATATGTATATAATATCCTTCAAGTATGCATAGAAAAACAATGTTTTCCTTTTTCTATTCATCATCTTGAGAAATTGCCTTTATTGATTTTTCATATTTGCACAATTTTTTCGTGTATTCAGGTTGTAAGAAAACTTTGAACAGGCACGTCTCTTATCGACTGCGGCTTTTCTCTTCCTGACATCAGGAACAGATTATTTATAAATTTCTGCATGAATTCAAGTTCATTAATGATTTCACAATCAGCTACGTGAACAGCAAGTCACCAGGGGATTTGTAGTTTCTTCAAACAGGCAAGTTTGCCTTACTACTGTTACCGTCAGACGAGTTTGAACGTTTTACTGTTTTCATAAATCTATGCGAGTTGATTGCTGTACGACAGCTAATCCTCATCTTTAGTGATCCGTTATAAGATATTGACTTGCTATCCGGGAGTGCGTAGTAGTATCGAGTGAATTGCTCCATCTCAGATATGGGTAAGCAGAACAGCAAATTAAAGCCAGAACAGCTGGAAGATCTACGACTGAACACCGAGTTCACTGACCAGGAGATACAGGAGTGGTACAGGGGCTTTGTCAAGGACTGCCCGAATGGGCAGCTGACTGTCGAAGAATTCAAGGTAGATTTGTCGAACAATTGATAAAGATGTACATATTTTCTAAAGGGTTAGGGGTAGGGATAGGGTTAGGGTTAGGGTTTAATTTTAATACGGGACTGCCGGCGCAGTAGCAATTTTACTGATTGTTTCCACGGAAAACCGCCGGGGCAATAGCAGGGCGACCGTTTCTATTCAAGATGTTGGTTATTTATTTTGTTTACTAATATGGTAGGAAACAGTTATATACTTAAAATACTACTACTACTGCTACTATTAATAATATTAATAATAATTATAATAATGATGATAAATAGTAATAAAAATAATAATCACTCTTCAGATGATTCAAACATGACTGTGATTATACAATAATTGTTAGAATTATAATGTAATTTTGTTTTAACAAATATTTTTTATTTTCTACTTGTTGCTGTTTTCTTATAAATTCTCACTAAAAAATGTTTATAGCTAAAGGTTTTGTAAAAGGTTACAAAGGTTATTTTTTTATTAACACAAGATATGACACCCCCAGTGATGCCCATGTTGAAAAAAATGTTCTGCTTTTATAGTTGTTGCTGTCAGTTTATAAATTCTTGCTAAAAAATGTTTATAGCTTTTTGTTTTTTAAAGGGTTAGAAAGGTTATTTTTGTATTAGCACAAACATGGAGACCCCAGTGGTGCCTATGTTTTTTTTTAGTTTTTTGACCAAATAAGGAAAGCGGTTAGAAGACATTTTTTTTTGCAAAGTGAACACAAACCGTCATACCGCATGCTTCCCAACTGTATCATGTTTCAATAAAATCGGTCCAAGTGGACCAGGTGTTTAAATGTGGTGCCTATAGATACAAACATACAAACATTCATTTATACACGATAGATACAAACATTCATTTATACACGATAGATACAAACATTCATTTATACACGATAGATACAAACATACAAACATTCATTTATACACGATAGATACAAACATACAAACATTCATTTATATACGATAGATACAAACATACAAACATTCATTTATACACGATAGATACAAACATACAAACATTCATTTATACACAATAGATACAAACAACCAAACAAACATTTATTCATACACACAATGTCCTTTGAATTTCATGACAAAGTTTGTAATCACATTTTTTCCAACTTCCCGGTATGTTTTCGATCTGAAATTTGGAATATAGTCATATTTTGGATAATAAACCAATATTATATCTTTAAATTATTTTAAAAAAATAACTTAAAAATGAAATCAAAAATTTAATTTCAGATTTCTAGGGGACAGAAACTTAAAAGGAGGATATAAAACATGGTTTTATAAAATGATATAAAAACTTCATAATAAATTTATAAATATGAAAGGGTGGGGGACCTTCTTTTGCACTCCAACAATCGGAATGATTGCTCTCCCTGCTTTTATGTTTTTGAATTTGTTTTATACTTTTTAAAGCCTTTTATACAAGAGTGTTATGATTATTTTTTAAATTATATTTATTATATATTAGATTTGTGTGTGTGTGTGTGTGTGTGGAAGTGTGTGTGGAAGTGTTGTTGGTAAATAATATCTCAATGTTTTGTTTTATTGATTATTTTTTCAATTAATAAGAATTTTGCACATTTTTTCTTATTCATTTCTTGTCATTCAGCCCGAAAGATAAAAATATGATTGTGTTAGCAATATTTATACATTTTAGCTTATTACAGATGGGTAGTCATCAGGATAACCATTACCGTAGAAGCATCTGTTTGCTTTGCTTTTTGTCTCTCTTAGGTGTGTTTCTGTGTGTGTATATGGGAAAACAAGAGAGAGAGAGAGAGAGAGAGAGAGAGAGAGAGAGAGAGAGAGAGAGAGAGAGAGAGAGAGAGAGAGAGAGAGAGAGAGAGAGAGAGAGAGAGAGAGAGTGGTGTATGTCTGAGTGTGTACTTATTGTTGTCCACATGTGCCATTCTTCAATATCGTACAATATCACCACCTGCCTGCTAATGAACCGAAGTGATGTGAGAAAACAATTTCATATTACAATAATAACAAGTCATGCATCCAGTGCTACCATGCACAATGCATAATCTGGTCAAAATAAATTTCGAGAAACAAGGATGAGACCCAATCAGATTAAGTCATTGTCTCGATTTTTTTTAGGACCCTTCCTAACTCTTCGGCTATTTCTTCTTTTGAAAATAATAAGGTTGCACCAAAGTGCTATCATAATAATTTTCTAGATTATCATTTTCAATTGTTTTTTTTTAAAATCTATGATAAGAGTCACACATACTCTTTCATGCACTTGCACATATAAGCTCACTGACAGTGGTGGATCTAATGATCTATGAATGTATTTGCTTGAAAGTGTGACTTTCCTATTTCTGGCTAAGATAGAGATGTTCCATCGAATTTGAATGTTTCGTTTTATCCATTTAAAAGCTAAACTTTAGGAATTTATTTGCTTTTATATCAAAACATTTATCGAATAGATGATGATAATAAGTTTATTATTTTAATTTAACATCCTGCTCAACACTTCATTCATTTGTCTTAATACGTTTTTTTAAGCATGTCTATAGTATAATAATTTATAATCAAAATCATAATCATGATCAACTGCAACGATTGGATTGGATTGGACGTTCATTTAGATGTCACCATTTTTGCTTTTAAATCATTACTTCGTACAGGTGTGATCCCATTAGCATTTAAATATTCATTAAATCATTTCCAAACTGGACAGGTGTGAAAGAAGTAGATATTTTTTTTAGCGTTTGCAAAAGTATTCGCTCAGCTTATTATAATTGTAAAAAAAACTTTTTTTTCTATATATTAATTATTTGTATTTCACCTGTTGATTAACTTTGATGGAAAATTCAATTGCAGAAAATCTATGGAAACTTCTTTCCATATGGAGACGCTTCCAGATTCGCTGAGCACGTCTTCAGGACCTTCGATGCAAACTGCGACGGGGCGATAGATTTCCGAGAGTTCATTTGCGCCCTGAGTGTCACCTCGAGAGGGAAACTGGAGCAGAAGCTGAGGTGGGCGTTCAGCATGTACGATCTGGATGGGAACGGCTACATATCTCGGCAGGAGATGCTTGAGATCGTTACCGTACGTAGAAAATCTTTGTGTTTTGTTGTAAAGAATCGGATCGGTGGATTGTTGTTGGTTTTTGATAGCGAATATTCAATATTTTTGTTTGTTGTTTTTAGTGAAAATTAAATAATGTTATTAGTTTTTTTTAATTTAATATTGTTGTTTATAGTGAAAATTCAATATTGTTGTTTGTTGTTAGTAGTGAATATTCAATATTGTTGTTTGTTGTTAGTAGTGAATATTCAAATTGTTGTTTGTTGTTAGTAAATGTTCAATATTGTTGTTTGTTGTTGATAGTAAATATTTAATATTGCTGTTTTTAGTTGAGAGTAAATATTAAATATTGTTGCTTGTTGTTTATAGTAAATATTTAATAATGTTGCTTGTTGTTGACAGCAAATATTTAATACTAGAGATAGCCCGTCAAAAATGACGAATTTTTTAAAATCTCATTATTTATTATTTTTCGATTGCAGCGCCATTATAGTAAATCGTCACGCAAAAACGTCTTACACAGATGTGGGCTATTATATATATATATACTATTATATATATATTAATAAGCGTTATGCGAAATTGCTAACATACATACATACATACAATCAATAATCTACATACATACGAAATTATGTATGTTGATTATTGTGTATGTATGTAGATTATTGTTGGTTGTTGACAGTAAATATTTAGTGTTGCTGTGTTTACATTTGTCATTTTAGCTATTCAGCACTGTAGGACATTTTTAGTAATTTTTTTTTGTCTTAGTTGTAATTAACTTGTAATAAAAGTAAACTTATTTTTAAAATGAGATTAACATTGTGGGATGAATTGATGACTAGAAACAGATTGTGCCACAAAATCATGCTGTTTTACCTGTCATCTGCACTTGTTCCATAGTCAGAATGTGTTAATCCTTAATCCTCCAGTTATGAGACAGTACAAAAGTACTCATTTTACTACCTCCGGAAGATGAAAGACTGAGTTGATCTGAGCCATAAAATGCATTACTCTGATGTGGGAGTTTTCCTGCTAGGGAAATGAACTTGGACACAGAAGTATAGAAGTAAAAGTCTTTACCAACAGACTTCTTGAGAAAAAGCAGATTTAAATACATTCCTTATTGAATATCATTTCACAATTAAAAGACAAATGTTTTGCAAGGCTTCGTATGTGACTCTAGAAGGAATCGAGCCCACATGTCTACAGCAACACCGCATCGCCTAAATTAAGCGCTCTTACCGCTTGGCCATCGACCATCGATATATCTATATATATATATGTAAAAATCTCGTGTCATAGTGTTTGACTTCAAACTCCTCCGAAACGGCTGAATCGATTTTTTTTAATTTTTTCTGTACATTTGGTAGGTCTGAGAATAGGCGTTAGGCTATTTAGAATATTTTTTTAAATTATTTTAAAAGTTATTTTTAAAAACAAAGGACAAACAGACAGACAAATAGAATTACAAACAAACAAACATATATATATATATATATATATATATATATATATATATATATATATATATATATATATATATATATATATATATATATATATATATATATATATATATATATATATATATATATATATATATATATATATATATATATATATATATATATTTATTTATCAAAATTATATTATAATTATATTATCAATTTATTATAATTATTTATCAAAGGTTTTTTTCAGCATGAATTTCCGCCTTTGACCTCACTGACCTCACTCGGTAGCGAGAGAGCAAGCGGGGAAAAAAAGAGGAGCGAAAGAAAAATGATAGATAAACCTCGAAAAATGGGAAAACAAGCAAAAACGGGAGAGTAAACGGGAACGAGAGAGCAAATGGGAACGGGAGAGCAAGCGGGAGCAAGAGAGAATAATGATAGAAAAACTTTCAAAAACCCCGGGCATTGTACACTCTATTGCTCTTTGAGATTGATTTTTTTAAATTGTCATAATTCTGTAATTAAACTTTTAATAAAAAAACCAAAATAATTTATAAGGCAAAACATCGTTTGCTGGGTCAGCTAGTATATATATATATATATATATATATATATATATATATATATATATATATATATATATATATATATATATATATATATATATATATATATATAATATAAAGATTAAAAAGTTCTATAGAAATAGATAAAGGTCTGCATTAAATAGATATATATAAATAAATAAATACAAATTTGGAAATAATTTTGATGCGAAGTGCATTTTTGTTACCTTGTTATGTCATTCTAATTATATAATGCTATAAAACAAATCAAACTAAAACAAAATATCAACATGGGGTGGGGGGGAGTAGAAATGGACTGGCTTTATATGTATTATGTCAAACGGCTTATCAATAAATGCATGCAGTTGCATTTAATGTTTATTATGGACCTCAATGCAAGTCATCTGGAAGCTTTTGGACATTTTATACGATGAATTTTTATTTATGTGATGCAATGGTTGATTTTTTTTATCTGTACGTAATTAATCATGTGTAGTTTTTTCTAATTGTTCTTTGTTAATTGTATGCGGTTCCTTGTTACTTTGTGTTGCGTATTTTTTAATTGCACATGATAATTTGTGTTTACAAACGATTTTATTTTTTTATTATTATATGCAATAATACAATTTAAAATGCAGACAGTCTTTGTTTAAAGTAGTTTTTTGTTATTTCTGGGGCAGATGTGACCTTATTTTATTTGATGTTAATTTTTGTTAAACTAGATCCAAGACTCACAACACAACCATAAAAATAACTTTTTAAATAAATATGCATTCATATGCTCAATTTTTTTTGAATTTTTTTGGTAAAAATAAATTAATCAGGCTCAGTAAGTTTGCTGAAATGTCAAATATAAGAGAAGAATAGGATTATATGCAGCCGTCAAAACACAGCATGACTCTGTTTAAGACGTTTTGTGGGAGATGCTTTGGTATTTATGGCAAATAAATAAATTATATAAATAAATAAAAAAATAACAGAATAAAAATTCCATCCTTTTTCCTATCGAATAAATATTATTAACAAACTTTCATTTGATTCGTAGTATGTATACAGTATACACGATAATACTTAATACTATATTTTAATATTTTACTTATTAATATTTATATCGGTTTCTAGAAACTAGTGTGTGTGTACTGTGTATATATATGAAATAAATTTGTGAGTTCAAGAAAGAAAGAAATAAGGGTAATCTTGCTTTTCAGGTGTTTAAATAGTTTTTTATTTTTTTAAATTCCTTATATTAAATTCACTGCCGATCTTGCACTTGCAGACCTTGAAAGTGAAATTAACAAACGTCCCATCATTCAATCCAGCTGAAATTTGAAATATAGACCAACTCCTCATGAAAAGTTTTTTAAAAAGTTTGAAAAGTTTCTTAAAAAGTTTGAAAATTTTCCTAAAAAATTATTTTTTAATTAAAAATAATAATTATCTATGTTTAAAAAAACAAGTCTTACTGGTCACAAGTGAACCTTAAAGATCATCTCACTGGTCAGTAATCTTCGATGTCGGATTAATTTCATGCAAATTAAGAAATATACTTTTCTCATTCCGCTTCACGGTTTTTTTTATTTTATTAGATTTTTGAACCAAGAAAATTTTCTTTTTTTTATAGAAATTTGCATTTATTGATTTTTCCTGAAAACTGAAAGCTCGTGTGCACATTATAAATGATAAACGGTGTTCTTTCGAAGCAGCCCAGCGTAAATTGTTTTAATGCAATCAATAAGTTCTCAAGTAAAATATTGATGTAAAAAATATTGATTTCTGCTATATGGTGTTTGGGGTAGGCCTGGGTGTACATTTGTTTTCTATATATTAGTCTATATTTTGGTCGATTAGATTGTTAGATATTTGCATGCCTACTTCCTTATTTTTTATTAGTTCTAAAGAGCTGTCTAATTCAATATTCGTTAGTTTCAATTTATGTTTTGTTAGGTTTTAGTTAAAAGTAGATGGCTGTGAAAAATCTATCAGATTGCATTAGGCTGATTGTTTCATTTGTTCATTATATTGATTTGTTCGTTCGTTTGTTCGTAAGCCCATTCATTGGTCCATTCATTCATCCATCCATCCATCCATCCATCCATCCATCCATCCATCCATCCAGTCATTCATAGATTCATTAGTTGCTCTTTAAACTAACATTTCCGAATCTAAGCTAGTTTCCCAATAGTTTAGCAATGTTGTAGATCCAGTTCGAGTTTATTGCCATCAAATTTATTAGTCTTTTATTTGTTAGTTGTATAAAATGTCAGGCGTAGTTACGTCAGTGAATTGTATTTATTGTTGGAGTTAGCTCTAACAATGCTTGGATTTGTATAACAAAGATTAGTCAACAGCAGGCTGTTATCGTTTCATTGAATTTCACTAGTGGGCCATCTATTTATGACGTCAACACTGAGGATGGTGGCAGAGGGATGGCGGGGTGGTTAAAGTTCATGGTGGCAAATTGAAGGGGTCGGCTTCACCTAATGTTTTTTTTAATATTAACTAGTGGGGTACCCGGCGTTGCCCGGGGTTTTTTGAGGTTTTCCTATCGTTTTTCTCTCTTGCTCCCGTTTCCTTCACCGCTTGCTCTCCCGTTCCTGGTCGCTTTCCCGTTCCCGCTTGCTCTCCCGTTCCCGCTTGCTCTCCCGTTCCCGCTTGCTCTCCCGTTCCCGCTTGCTCTCCCGTTCCGTTTCTGTGAAAATTTCATGGTGTAGCAATGCATAAAGAACATACGACATACAGACAGACATTTATATATATATATATATATATATATATATATATATATATATATATATATATATATATATATATATATATATTTAATATATATTTTATCACTTATCTATATATATATAGATAGATAGATAGATAGATAGATAGATAGATAGATAGATAGATAGATAAGTGATAAAATAGTTTGATTTTATTAAGCACTTAGCTATATACTGGGGCGGGGTCACCTGAAAGCGTTTCAGCTTTGTTTTTTTTGTCTGCTGAACGTTTATCTCCCTGTTTTAGACGATATGCTTGTCTGCTTTTTCTGCGTGGCGCGAAAGTTTGGTGCGTGTATTTATTAGTGGATCTTGAAATAATGCAATACCGGCATGGACCAGGAAGAGGCCTGTAAAAGCACGAAGCTCTTATGAGCACGTGGCTCGTATATTTCCAACCCCCTCTGGTTGCAATGTTGAAAAAAAAAACAGCATCGTATGGAATTCGCGGACAGATATTCTCGGAAATCTCAAACAAACAGACAACTAAGTGACCCAATAAAAACGTTGTAAAAAAACTCATAATCAGAGAAGGCACGACCCCAAAAAGAAACTTTAGCCCTCTACTAATTCACGTGCCGTGGTCGGCCAACGTTGGAATTACAGTCTCTTCCAGCATTTTGTTGCTTGTTATAAAGAAGCGTGCTCTGAAAAGATGCCTTTTATAAAATTCCTTTAAAAATATGACAAAACTTGAGCCTTTTTGAATGTTAACAACTAAGTGGAACAAGAAAAAATGCAGCTTTGTTTGTAAATATTAATATTCATTAACATTTGTAATATATTAGTTATTTAACTTCTGACTAACAGGCAAGATATCCATGACAATACCCAAGCGAACCAGTAAAAACTATCGTTAATAATAAGTAATGATGACTAAATTATAACGAACTTAATAACTTTACATCACATAAATAGAAATTTTTGAGAGGAAGGGTTTTTTAATATTAACTTGTTTCGTATTTTCGATGTATTAAAGTGAGTAGTAAGAGTATTCTGCTACATTTATTAAAAGGAAAGTGTAGGTACATTGATAAATTGTTTTTATTTGTTATGGCTTGTCAATGAGTCTAGAAAAGATGTCTGATAGAAGTTATTGGAGGGGAAGATTTGTGTGTCCGGTCGAGTGAGTGAACGATGAGAGTGCGGATGAGTGAGTCATGAGAGTGCGGATGAGTGAGTCATGAGAGTGCGGATGAGTGAGTGAGCCATGAGAGTGAGGAGTGAGTGAACCATGAGAGTGCGGATGAGTGAGCCATGAGAGTGATGAGTGAGTGAGCCACGAGAGTGCGGATGAGTGAGCCATGAGAGTGAGGAGAGAGTGCGAGTGAGCCATGAGAGTGAGGAGTGAGTGAGCCATGAGAGTGAGGAGTGAGTGAGCCATGAGAGTGAGGAGTGAGTGAGCCATGAGAGTGAGGAGTGAGTGAGCCATGAGAGTGCGGATGAGTGAGTGAGCCACGAGAGTGCGGATGAGTGCGGATGAGTGGGTCATGAGAGTGCGGATGAGTGAGTGAGCCATGAGAGTGAGGAGTGAGTGAGCCATGAGAGTGCGGATGAGTGAGCCATGAGAGTGCGGATGAGTGAGCCATGAGAGTGATGAGTGAGTGAGCCACGAGAGTGCGGATGAGTGAGCCATGAGAGTGCGGATGAGTGAGTGAGAAAGATTGAGAGTAAGCAGTGCTAAAACAAACACAGAAGAAACGGCACCACCGGGAAATCCGGGCATAAACTTTCTCTTAAAAAACCCAATAATAACAGCAAAGGTCAGCTGATAGTTTTTGTGTCGCTCTCATTTCGAGGTCTCCATTGTTTACGTTGGCAGTGTTCGAATGAAATGTTTTCGAAATAATATATAAATACTATTTATAATTGAAAACTTATTCGTGTCGAAATACAAATTTCCCGTTTCTATAATAGACAAACTAACCCACAAACATTCTTATATATATATAGTCTTAGCAAATCTATTTTACGTTTTATAGGCTAACAGAAGTTATGAAAGAATGGAAAAGAGAAAATGAGCGTGAACGGGAACGGGAGAGCAACCGTGACCGGGAATGGGAGAGCAAGCATGACCGGGAACGGGAGAGCAAGCGTGAGCGGGAACGGGAAAGCGACCGGGAACGGGAATGCGACCGGGAACGGGAAAGCGACCGGGAACGGGAAAGCGACCGGGAACGGGAAAGCGACCGGGAACGCGGAAAGCGACCGGGAACGCGGAAAGCGACTGGAATCGGGAGAGCAAGCTTGGAAGGAAACGCGAGCAAGAGAGAAAATCGATAACAAAACGTCTGAGCGGGAAAGCGACCGGGAGCTGGAAAACGACCGAGAGCGGAAAAGCGACCGGGAACGCGACGAAAACGGGAAAGTGGAGAAGGAAACGGGAGCGAGAGGGACAAACATTAGAAAAACCTCTAAAAACCCCGGGCAACGCGGGTAACCCCGCTAGTATATATATATAAATGAATGTTTGTATATATGTATATATGTATATATGTATATATGTATATATGTATATATATATGTCCTTTATGCATTGCTACACCATTCATCCGATCGTAATGAAATTTTCACACAACCGTGAGAGTCAAGGGGAATCAAATATAGAGAAAAAAATTTGAAATCCGTCACAAAATGAGCGGAGCGGGTGAGCGAGCGGGAACTATATATATATATTATGTGCGTATGTATGTGTGTATGTATGTATGTGTATGTGCATGTATGTGTGTCTGTGTTTATGTATGTATGTATGTATGTGTTTTTTACAATATTTCGGCACTAAATGCTCATTCAAAGTATGTATATGTGTGTATGTATCTATGTATGTATGTATGTATGTATGTATGTATGTATGTATGTATGTATGTATGTATGTATGTATGTATGTAGAATCGGATCTAGGGGGGGGGGCAACTGAGAGCGAAAGAATGAGCGGGAAAGCGACAGGGAACGGATAACGACCTGGAGCGGGAGCGCAAGCGGGAAGGAAAAGGGAGCGAAAAAGAAACGCATTAGGTAAACGTCTAAAAACCCCGGGCAATATGTATGTATGTATGTATGTCCTTTATGCATTGCTAAACCATTCATCCGATCGTAATTAAATTTTCACACAACTTTGAGAGTCAAGGGGAATCAAATATAGAGAAAAAAAATTGAAATCCGTCTCAAAATGAGCGGAGTGGAGCGGGTGAGCGAGCGGGGCTATATACATACATAAATGAGCGGAAACGGGAAGCCAACTGAGAGCGAAAGATCGAGCGGGAAAGGGAACGCGACCGAGAAAGGGAACGGGAAAGCAACCGGGAGCGGAAAAGCGACCGAGAGAGGAAAAGTGACCGGGAGCGGGAAAGCAACCCGGAACGGGAAATCGACCGGGAGCGGGAAAAAAACCGGAAACGGGAAAGCGTCTGGGAGCGGAAAAACGGCCTGGAGCAAAAAACCGACCGGGAACGGGAAAGCGACCGGGAGGAAAAACCGACCGAGAACGGGAGAGCAAGCAGGAACGGGAAAGCGACCGGGAGCGGGAAAACAAGCGGGGAAGGAAACGGGAGCGAGAGAGAAAAGCATTAGAAAAACCTTTAAAAACCCCGGGCAACGCCGGGTACCTCCGCTAGTATATATATATACTAGCAGTGCCCGTTGCGGCTTCGCTCGCATGAAATTAGAGAGTTTAAACCGTGCATCCATAGTAGAGATCAATTTTTTAGGTCTCGGCTCGGCCCGTCGACAACTTAGCCCAGCCCGTTTTAAAAACCCGAACTCCTGGCCCAGCACAGCCCGTCTGAATTAGGCCCGGCCCATTTTTACAGGCCTAGAAGTTCTATATACTTGATGAAAAACTTCGGCCCGTCCCACCTTGACCTCAGGTTTGGCCCGGCCAAACTGAAGACCCTAAAATCACTAAAATATCTATATACTTGGTGAAAAGCCTCGGCCCTAATATCACTAAAATATCTATATACTTGGTGAAAAGCCTCGGCCCGTCCTACTTTGATTTAAGGTTTGGCCTGGCCCGTGTGAAGGCTCTAAAATAACGGCTTGGCCCGGCCGATGATAAACTGGACATAGCTACTTTTAACCGACACAAAACTTCAAAATACTAATTTTTACATTTGTAGCACTTACAGTTTGTGAGTAGCAGTTATTTTGAAATCAAATAACCCTTATTTCCACCCCACATTTGAGGTCCTGGAAACCAAATTTTCAAAAAATGCTAAAACACGTATTTCATTATTTTTGGAGTAGAAACTAAATACTAATTTTTACTTCTGTAGCATTAACAGTTTTTGAGTAGCAGCTACTTTAAAAACCAAATAACCCAAAAAATGATGAAACACGTATATCTTTTTTTTTTTTGAGTAGATACTAAGTATTAATTTTTACATCTGTGGCAATCACAGTTGTTGAGTAGCAGTTACTTTAAAAACCAAATAACCCTATTTTCCACCCCACATTTGAAGTCCTGGAAACCAAATTTTCAAAAAATTGTGAAACCCGAATATCATTATTTTTAGAGTAGAAACTAAATTCTAATTTTTACTTTTGTAACATTAACAGTTTTTGAGTAGAAGCTACTTTAAAAACCAAATAACCCAATTTTCCAACCCACATTTGAGGTCCGGGAAACCAAATTTGTAAAAAATGGTGAAAAACGTATATCTTTATTTTTAGAAAAGAAACTAAATAATAATTTTTACATCTGTGGTATTTACTGTTTTTGAGTAGCAGTTACTATAAAAGACAATTAGCCCTATTTTCCATTCCACATTTGAAGTCCTGGAAACCAAATTTTCAAAAAATGCTAAAACACGTATTTCATTATTTTTGGAGTAGAAACTAAATACTAATTTTTATTCCTAAAGCATTAACATTTTTTGAGTAGAAGCTACTTTAAAAACCAAATAACCCAATTTTCCAACCCACATTGGAGGTCAGGGAAACCGAATTTTCAAAAAATGGTGAAACACGTATCTTTTTATTTTTCAAATAAAATCTATATACCAAATTTCAAAATCTCCTCATTTTTGGTTTTCGAGATATACATTGTTTTAGAAAAAAGTTTGTTTTCCAGTTTTTTCCCCTCAGGAGCAAAATTTTCAAAAATCCTTTCTTAGCGGATGTTTACGCTATAAAAGTAATATAAGTTTCAAATTTCACGTTCCTAGGATGAGGCGTTTAAGCTCGGCGTTGATTATCAGTCAGTCATCAGTCAGTCAGGACATGTTCTTTTATATATATATATATATATATATATATATATATATATATATATATATATATATATATATATATATATATATATATATATATATATATATATATATATATATATATATATATATATATAACATAAAACCCACTGTGAGCGAAAGAACGAGCAGGAAGAGGAGAGCGGGGAAGCGTAAAAGAGACCGGGAAAGGGAGCGGGAAAACGACCGGGAGCGGGAAAACGGCCGAGACCGAGAAAGCGACCGGGAGCGAAAAGCGAACGGGAGTGGGAAACAGGGCCGTAACCAGCTATGGGGCCGGGGGGCCCAGGCCCCCCCAGTTTTGTTCAGACCTCCCCAGTTTTTGTCGGGCCCCCCACACAATTTCTCTAATAATAATACAAGAGAAAGAGAAGTGCTTAGAACCACTCAGCCAGCTCTTTTGCCTCGACCAAGATGTCCTCGCTGGCGAATTGCCGATTGCAATGCGACTGTGCCGTAACAAATTCCAGCCAAATTCGTCATTGGAAGATGCAACATATGCAATGCTGCAGTTCCCTGATGCATTTCCAAATGTGTATCAGCTGTATGCCGGAGCATGCACCATTGGTGTGTCGACTGCCATGTGCGAGAGCAGTTTCTCCACTCTCACGCGGATTCTGCGACCTTATCGCCAATCAATGGGCCTTGAGCGTAAATTTCATCTTGTACTACTTGCTTTTGAGAAGGAATTTACGCTAAAAGTAAGTCTGAACACTTTCGTAGAAAAATTTGCACAGAAATCGCGCCGTATTGTTCTCTGACATTATGACTAATGTGATGTGTTTTTATCAAGTTTTTTCGTGTAATTGTTTTTAAATGCTGTGTTATTGTTTTATTTCATGCTTTAGGAAGTTCTCATGTTGATTCAGAATATTTTCAAATTTAAATTAATTTGGTAGAATAAGGTAGAATAAGATTCAAATTTCAATCGCTGAACCTGTTTTTTTGCGTAAAGCTCATTTTGAGGGTCAAATCACTGGCACGCGCAACTTATGTAAAAAAAAATTTATACAGTGCCCCCCCTCCCAAAAAAGTTCTAGGGCCCCCCCACTTCCAAATTCCTGGTTATGGCCCTGGTGGGAAAGCGAACGGGAACGGGAAAGCTGCCGAGACCGAGAAAGCGACCGGGAGCGGAAAAGCGAACGGGAGTGGGAAAGCGAACGAGAACGGGAAAGCGAACGGGAACGGGAAAGCAAGCGGTGAAGGAAACGGCAGCAAGAGAAAAACGATAGAAAAACCTCTAAAATCCCGGGCAACCGCTGACTAAAACGTTTTTTGTCCATAAAACACCAATCTATTAACAAATTTTTGTCAAACTTGACACAAACCACCGCTTGTGAGCGGAAAAGCAACCGAGATCAAAGAAAGCAAGAAGGAAAAGTGACCAGAAAGAGGAGAGCAAGCTGGAGCAGGAAAACGTAAAAGCGACCTGGAGCGGGAAAGCGACCGAGAGCGGGAAAACGACCGAGAACGGGAAAGCGACCGAGAACGGGAAAGCGACCGAGAGCGGGAAAGCGACCGGGAGCGGGAAAGCGCCCGTGAACGGGAATGCGACCGTGAGCGGGAATGCGACCGTGAGCGGGAAGCGACCGGGAACATGAAAGCAGCCGGGAGCGGGAGAGCAAGCGGTGAAAGAAACGTGAGCAAGAGAGAAAAACGATAGAAAAACCTCTAAAAACCCCGGGCAACGCCGGTTACCCGCTAGTATGATATAATTGAGAGCTGTGTTGAATTTAAATGATAACATTACTTTTCATCAACAAATCGTCTTCTCTCATAAATTAAAGTTTGTTTTCCACTGTTCACATGCTAGACAGCTTTCTGTTACTATGTTCATTTTTTATGTTAAACTTTTTTGTGAATAATTGCTATAAGGTATTTTAAGTTCTTCAAAGATTTTATTAACTGGAAGATTGATCAGCTGAGGCAAAGTTTAACTAATTGATAAGTTGATAAATCCAATGATTTAAGTTAAAATAAAATCTTTGAATAACTTAAAATACCTTTTTGCAATTATTCACATCTGGAACTTGAACCTTCTTATCCATACTGATAGCCAGCCATTTTAGTTTGACCAGCTTTTAATTTTAGACGATGCTTCAACAAAACACCATATATGACTCTTCTATAGTTTATGTGAATAATGCAGTAATTATATTATTAGTAGTAATGTTGTGCCAATTTTTAAACATTCTGCAGGAATTTCTGGTTTTTTATTTGCATAGTTGGTTTGGTTTTAAATCATAAACATCCCCAGTCCGGCCCAGTCGTAACGACAATGGCGATCAGACCAGACCAAAAGTGAATTTTTACTTAGTTACATGAACAGATAAGCACGTGGCTACCGTAGTCAAACAAGTAGGTCATCCAGAACCAATCATAAGCCTCCTATGTTAAAAATTCGGATATTATCTGTGAATATGCCGCCCGGACAGCGAGGGAGGGAGTATGAGCGAAGACTACAACGACACTACTAGCAAGCATGTTTTCAATTATGATGTCATGTGTGTCTTCTAATTATATACATGTCTTGGCTGTCTCCGATGAAATAAGATATCTGATTCACTCATTTCAGAGTCATTTCAGTTTTGTTATGTGCATTCTCGGTCGGCTATCATATTATGTAGTGTATATATATAAATGTATATATGTATAAAATATCGTAATGCTCTTACAGATTGAGCAACTGAATAGGCTTATAAGGCTTTCGTTGGGAACTACACTGGGTATGATACGATATAGAAGTACTAGAAGTAGGAAGAACCAAGATATTTCCTGTTGCAGATCATTCTTTGATCTGAATTTTTATTTTCTCTACTTTCCTATATAGGGTTGCGTAGCACGAAGCGGAATTTTATGTGTTTTTAGATTTTAATCCAACAATTCAAGAAATAAGAAAGGTGAACTGTATGAATGAACATAATTGTTTAATTGATATGCAGACCAGCATGGATGGGTGGGAGGATGCATGAAGACCAGCATGGATGGGTGGGAGGAGGCATGCAGACCAGCATGGATGGGTGGGAGGATGCATGCAGACCAGCATGGATGGGTGGGAGGATGCATGCAGACCAGCATGGATGGGTGGGAGGATGCATGCAGACCAGCATGGATGGGTGGGAGGATGCATGCAGACCAGCAAGGGTGGGTGGGAAGATGCATGCAGACCAGCAAGGATGGGTGGGAGGATGCATGCAGACCAGCATAGATGGGTGGGAGGATGCATGCAGACCAGCATAGATGGGTGGGAGGATGCATGCAGACCAGCAAGAATGGGTGGGAGATGCATGCAGACCAGCATAGATGGGTGGGAGGATGCATGCAGACCAGCAAGGGTGGGTGGGAAGATGCATGCAGACCAGCATAGATGGGTGGGAGGATGCATGCAGACCAGCATGGATGGGTGGGAGGATGCATGCAGACCAGCAAGGGTGGGTGGGAAGATGCATGCAGACCAGCATAGATGGGTGGGAGGATGCATGCAGACCAGCATAGATGGGTGGGAGGATGCATGCAGACCAGCAAGGGTGGGTGGGAAGATGCATGCAGACCAGCATAGATGGGTGGGAGGATGCATGCAGACCAGCATGGATGGGTGGGAGGATGCATGCAGACCAGCATGGATGGGGTGGGAGGATGCATGAAGACCAGCATGGATGGGTGGGAGGATGCATGCAGACCAGCATGGATGGGTGGGGGGATGCATGCAGACCAGCAAGGGTGGAAGGAATGAGAGGACACATGCAAACTGACAGTCAGACATTCTTGACGATATATTAGATTATGTTAATCAACTCATAACAAATAAATACGACTGGATTGATTGCTCAAGGACAACTCGATTTACGAATTTATCCTTGCTTGCTCCTATTTATTATTATTTTTATGAAATAGAAATAACTTTTTGAAAATAAAAATCTATAGAAGTTCGTGCTTGCCAAATTAGTTCTATGTACTAGATTTATGTGTAGAATTACTAGTGGGGTTGGAGGTTAATAATAATACATTAATATTGTAAAGTTAGTTAATTATTAAATAAAATAATGGATTTGAATAACTGTTGAATAATTTGTCACCAGGCGATATACAAGATGGTTGGAACGGTGATGAAAATGCCTGATGACGAGTCCACGCCCGAGAAGAGGACCGACAAAATATTCCGACAGATGGACAAAAACCTGGATGGGAAATTGTCTCTGGATGAATTTATCGAAGGTGCCAAGAGCGATCCCTCCATTGTTCGGTTACTCCAGTGTGAAACTTCCTCTCCACAGTCTTCCCAGTCTTCTTGAATTCGTCCACAATCAGACACACACACACAAACACACACACGTCAGACATAACACACGCACTAACTGCCTAAGCAATCATCATTTTCATCTTCAACCATTTATTATGAAAATTGATGTTTTCTTTTTCTCAATTGTCACTCTTCCTGAAATCTTGCCATACATACATACATACATACATACATACATACATACATACATACATACATACATACATACATACATACATACATACATAACTGCACACAAATTGGAAATTTTATTTTCCGCACTTGCTTTGCAATGAAAACCTTCTATCGAGAGAGAGCGAGAGCAAGCAATCGCAATCAATCGTTCCAGAACATTTTCCACATCCACACTGTTGCCAAAAGGATTTATTTTCAACAATTACTTTCACTCTTTCATGGCCATCTTATGTACAAATGTTCAGGTGTGTATAGTTTTTTGTAGATGTGCTGTTTCCTTATTAAGTGGTCGTCTTCTACACTTCCTTGTTGTCTTCCCACAATTCAATTTCGGGTTGTGTACTGCATTTGCATATATTTTTTCTGGTCGCCGTTATTGATCTTTATGATCCGAGTAGTAATAAGCCCAACAACGTCATTAATAATATTGTTTATCATAATATATGATGTGTGATAATGAATATATTAAAAAGCCCAACAACGTCATTAATAATATTGTTTATCATAATATATGATGTGTGATAATGAATATATTAAAAAGCCCAGCAATTCCATTAATAATACTATTTATCATAATATATGCTGTGTGATAATGAATATATTAAAAAGCCTAACAATGTCTTAATAATATTGTTGTTGGCAATATTTTGAAATATATACATATATATGTATGGCTTAGTTGGGCAAGACTACCAATCAGCAAGTTCATTGCATTCTGTTATCATCAGGTTGGTCGCGCATCATAACAAAGATAACCATTTTTTCTCTCTTTCTAGGTGGTATTTCTTATAATATTATTTTTTTTATTATAATAATAATAATAAAAGTAATTATTGTTATCATAATCAGCATCATTATCATGCTGAGAATATTGTTAATGTTATCTTTCAAGTTATATGTGTGTGATAAATATTTTAATATTATTTAAGCCAATCCGTTTCGTTACCACAGTTGAGACGATCAATTCCCATGAATAAATTGCAAGACTTTCGAAAGATTGATTGATTTCTCCAACTTTGAGTAGCAGTTAGCAAGTTGTTCCTATTGGATGGATGGATGGATGGATGGATGGATGGATGGATGGATGGATGGATGGATGGATGGATGGATGGATGGATGGATGGATGGCAGTGTTTTTCAGTTGTTTGTTATTTACTTGCCGGTTTAATGGTAGCAATAAAGAGTGTGGTTGTGGTTTGACAAGATAGGTTCATTGTGCTTCCTTTCTTAGCCGACTTGGTTATTTAATATTTGAATATTAATTATTATTTTACTGTTATTATTGGTATTATATTTAACTCTATTCTACGCTTTTTCATACCATATAGTTACTGCCAACTTTTTAAGTAATTTCTGTGGGATTTTTTGGTTTTTAATGCATTATTTTAGCTTAATATCAATTTAACTCTTTCTCTTTTCTTTTTCTATATATTTTTTTCTCTCTCCTTCCCTTTGTGTCTCTTCTTCTCTCATGAATTGCAATTCTTTTGTCGTGAAATAAACGCTTTTTTCAATAGTTTTGCAAATGATTTAGATGGAAAATATTCCATATTAGATTGAAAATAACTCGATTTATTGCCAATAGTGTTTTTTTGTGAGAACTTATCTCGTTTTTTATTAGTTCAAATGACTTTGAAGTGTCACTTCTGTAATTTACTTTTGTGGGTTTAAATTTAGTTTGTGGGTTTAAATGTAGTTTATGATGCAGATCGTTAATTATTGTTTTTTATTTATTTATTAATGCCAAAAAATAATATATAGGCATATTATCTTTATAAATAAGAGTTCAGTTTTTTTTTATTGGAAAATTGGCTTTTGAAAATGCTCACAGACGGATCTGACTCAGATCATCTGAGTACAACTTATTTGTTGGAGATAATATTGTCATTTGAAAAGTTTAGCAATAACATATCACAATATTAAATTGAAAAATAATTTTATTTTGTAGTACAAACGGGCTTAGGATAACCGATGTGATGTGGATTTTCATTTTTTGTGATATACTCAATTTTTTAAGTATTTCTTTAGCTCCCTAAACTGCCAATTGTACATTCTTATGAGGCTTTCTACTTTTGGTAATTTTTTTCACCACTGATTTTTTCATCAACATCATTTTTATCACCACCGTCATCATCTTCATTATCATCGTCGTCATTATCATTATCGTAATTATCATCATTGTACATTTTCTAATGTAACACCTTTTCTGATAAATTTCTATTTATTTTGGACAGTGGATAGAATGGATAGAAATGTTTTTTAATTTGATTTTTGTTAAGGGTGCTGTGATTGGTAGTGTTTCTTTTTTCTTCCTAATTAAGTTGGTTAGGCTGGTTTGATGTGTGTTTGTTGTTTTTTCTAATAATGTAGTTAGCATATAAGTATATGAGTAATACTTAGTTTTTGGTGAAAAGTAAAATTGACAATTTTCTAAATTTTTGGATGTTTGATTCAGGGACATTTTCGAGACAGAATCAGAGTATAATATATTATTTTTATAATCATGACTCGCCACTAATAGCCGAACATTTTCCTTCCTTGAACTACTTGAATGTATTTTTGAATTCTTTACAATTTTTAACTAAACCATCCCGTTTCGTCTCCATTGATCGGCTGGTTGTTATCATTTTAAATGAGAACGTTTCCTTTTTCTCATCTCTACGGTTGTTTAATTATTATTATTATTTCCGACGTAGAGAAGTTATTTCAAGTTATTTGCCGTGCACGCCTTCCATCTGATTCCAAGATTTGAACGTATGAAGAAGAACTTGTAATAAACGAAATACATTCCTTGTCTCTGATTATCAATGTTGATGTTATATGGCTACTAATGGCTATTGGTTGGTTTGCAAATAAATTTGCATGTCTGCATTTAACACAAAGCTAAGACATTCCTCCATATCAGTCATTTCAGTCTTACCCACGCAGTTTTCTCCTTGAAAAAGTTGAACTTAATTGATTGTTTCAGCTAAAAGTGGTTATCCATAAAATAAAAATAACGTCACACAATTTTGGCTGGTTCCCCTCCCTCCACCCTTGTCACACGTCGACACAAAAATAAAATGTCAGCCCCCCCCCTCAAATATGATGTCACAAAATTTACACCCCACCCCCGCCTAAAAATATGTTTCTAAAAATCATTTCTGTGCTGTGGCTCTAAATAAGAAAAAGGCAACATTAAAAGCAATTAGTCTTATTTTAGTTTGGTCGGACAGAGGCAGACCCAAAGACAGACTGTGGTGTCCGGCTGGGGCTGTCACAAGTTTATATTGAAGCGATTAAAAATTGATTTTGATGCAACGTCTCATTTCATACACCATTCCCCTCGTATCGCATCGTCACAAAAACACGCCCTCTGCGACGGTCATTTAAATATAAGAACGGGCAATTTGTTTTGGTGGAAAACAGTGGCGGATATAGGTTTTACCGCATGGGTGATGACGAGAATTTTGTAAGGAATAAGGAAACACTTACCTCCTCCCAGTCATCAATCATTTGTGTTAATTTAAAGTATGATTGGTTTGATTGTTCCAGAAGACTTGAGGAAACCTGTGAACCCATAAGACAACTAGAGGCAGTCGTTTATGGTGCCTGTCTTCCCAAATCCCCAACGAACGCTGGTTAGACTTGAACCGCCGTCCTTTAGATAAGATAAGATAAGATAACGTTTATTATAGTGGTTTAGAAGACTTTACGCCTATAGACAACCACTTCGAATTAAAAATAATAATAAATAGAATAAAATAAAATAAATGATAATAATAGATAAATAAACTAATAAAAATAAATAATTGCATAAAAAATCAGTATCCATGCCTGGATAGCGCTACTTTAAAAGATGTGGTAGTCTCAGATGCTACAGTGTCATCGTCCAAGTCATTCCATATGTTTACCACTCTAGAACTAAAAAAAGCCTTTTTTAAAGTCTTTTCTTGTTTTTTAAAAAGCTTGAATCTATGTCCCCTAGTGCTTTGAATCGGTGGTTGTTCGAAAAACATTGCTGGTGTTAAATCCTCTTTTCCTGTTATTATCTTGTAGGCTTCGATCAAGTCACCCCTACTTCTCCTTTTCTCTAGAGTTGTTAAGCCGCATTGTTTTAATCTTTCTTCGTAAGGTAACTGGCTTAAATGCTTAATCAACTTTGTAGCCCTCCTTTGTACCTTCTCCAACACTACGATGTCCTTTTTTAAAACAGGGCTCCAAGCTTGTACACAATATTCTAGATGTGGTCTTACCAAACATTTGTATAGTCTGATAATTATTTCCTGGTTTCGACTTATTATTGTTCTCTTGACCAATCCTAAAATCTTATTGGCTCGCTTTGCTGCTTCCGCACACTGTCTTGATGGTTTGCCGCTATTGTGTACTACAACTCCCAGATCTCTTTCCTCTTCAGATGTCTTCAACAATATTCCTCCCATCTCATACTGAAACTCTTGATTTCTCTTACCCATGTGCATCACTGAGCATTTATCTACGTTGAACATCATTTGCCAGTCTAGGGACCATTGGTATATTTTTGCAAGATCTTTCCTTAAAATGTCGGCATCCAGCTCACACTCTACTTTCATGGATAACTTTGTGTCATCAGCAAATTTCAAGACCTTTGAACAAGTCGCTAAATCAAGGTCGTTAATGAACAGAACAAATAGTAATGGTCCCAAAACGGATCCTTGCGGTATACCACTTTTTATGCTTCTCCACTCCGAGTATTTCCCTTTAATTCCCATTTTTTGTCTTCTGTCAGCTAGCCATTCTTTGATCCATCCTCGAATATTACCTCCTATTCCAGCCGCTTCTATTTTTCTCATCAACCGTGTATGTGGTACTTTGTCGAAGGCTTTGGCAAAATCCAGATAGATTATGCCTACAGGGGATCCTTTATCTAAGTGGTTATAAACATTTTCAAAACAATCTAGCAAATTTGTTAGACATGATCGCCTTTGTACGAATCCATGTTGGCTGTTTATCAAAATGCTGTGGTGTCTAATGTGATTCATTAATTCGAGCTGAATGATTTTTTCCATGACTTTGCAAATAATACACGTGAGACTTACTGGACGATAGTTACTTGCCTCAGATCTGCTACCTTTTTTAAAGAGTGGTACAATGATTGCATCTTTCCATTCACGAGGAATTTCTCCAGTTTTCAATGACCTGTTCATTATTTCTACTAACACATCGCTTATTTCGTGTCTTACTTCTCTTAAAAACATGGGATGTAATGCATCGATACCCGGACTTTTATCTGTTTTTAGGTCCTTCAAGTGTCTTTCAACGTTCTCTTTTGTGATAACCACATCAGTCATTTTCTCGTCTATTTTTCCCTTAAACATGTTCACAGGTCCCGGTATGTTTTCTATGTCTTCTTCAGTAAAAACCGTACAAAAATAATTATTTAACATTTCAGCTACCTCTTCATCGTTTTCAACCACTTCGCCTAACTCATTTTTTAACGGCCCCACTAGGTCTTTTCGTTTTTGCTTACTTCGGACATACGCATAGAAACTTTTGCTGTCATTTTTTATATTATCCGTCAGCTTTTTCTCATAATCAATTATGGCTCTTTTAATGCTTTTTTTTGTCTCATTTCTTTTCTTGACATATTTGTCGCGCAATTGTTGCAGTATTATTTCTTTGCCTGACTCATTATTACTTGCAGCTGCAATTTCATTTCTATTTCGAAGTGTTTGGAACAACAGTCGAGGGATTTACCGCAATCACCGCCCTGGCCTTGAAGTGACAATCATAACTCCATTAAAAGTATTCCATTGTGTACTCTAAAAATAAAACAACCGAAAAAGTAATATCGTTATGATGATGCCCTTCTTTTAACATTTTTAACGTTTTGAACTTATGAAAATAAAGTTATCAAAAAGAAATCATTCAAGTATTATGTTTATTGCTCACTAGTAGACGCTGAATTTATCTATTTTATTTCATCCACTAGGTGGCGACGAAACACCACAGTTCAGTGTACGCAAAAGGTGTAAGTATTCTGACATGTAGTATCTCTATAACTCTGGTTTCTCTTCATACCACGAATAAATCTTTCGCCTTTTACTAAAGATTTCCGTGGAGAGGAACATAACAATGAGTCTTTGACCAATTTCTTTCATCCCCTCTTTTTAGAGGGGTAGTTAAAAAAAAAAGATAATGCTGCTTGCAGTGTCCGTGACCGGAGTTAACTAACTTCTAGAATCGGCTTTTTAAGATCATTCTTTTAATTCCACCTGGTATAAATATATGTTTAAAATGTATAATGAACAATTTCATTTGCTTTGTACGCTTTCAAAGTTATACGCACTTGATAGATCTCAATTAAAATTGGTTTGGTTGTTCCAGAAGACTTGAAGAAACCTGTGAACCCATAAGACAACTAGTGCCTGTCTTCCCACATCCCCAACGAACGCTGGTTAGACTTGAACCGGCGTCCTTTAGGTCGACAGTCGAGGGATTGACCGCAATCACGGCCCTGGCCTTGAAGTGCCAATTATAACACGTGTCTCCATTAAAAGTATTCCATTGTGTAGTACTCTAAAATAAAACAACCGAAAAAGTAATATCGTTATAATGATGCCTTTCTTTTAACATTTTTAACTTTTTGAACTTATGAAAATAAAGTTATCAAAAAAGAAATCATTCAAGTATTATGTTTATTGCTCACTAGTAGACGCTGAATTTATCTATTTTATTTCATCCACTAGGTGGCGACGAAACACCACAGTTCAGTGTACGCGAAAGGTGTAAGTATTCTGACATGTAGTCTCACTCTAACTCTGGTTTCTCTTCATACCACGAATAAATCTTTCGCCTTTTACTAAAGATTTCCGTGGAGAGGAACATAACAATGAGTCTTTGACCAATTTCTTTCATCCCCTCTTTTTAGAGGGGTAGTTAAAAAAAAATAATGCTGCTTGCAGTCTCCGTGACCGGAGTTAGCCACAGTTAGCTAACTTCTAGAATCGTCTTTTTAAGATCATTCTTTTAATTCCAGCTGGTATAAATATATGTTTAAAATGTATAATGTACAATTTCATTTGCTTTGAACCCTTTCAAAGTTATACGCACTTGATAGATCTCATTCGTGAGTTTGTTGATTTGAATCGATGTTTAAATTCTGTATATAATTACAAAAATCTTAATAATTTAAAGCTGTCAAATTAAAAGAGATTGTAAAAAAAACATCGTTTTATCCAGTTCCATTGTTAAATATCTAAAAACTTAGTCATCAATCATTTGTGTTAATTTAAAGTAAGATTGGTTTGATTGTTCCAGAAGACTTGAGGAAACCTGTGAACCCATAAGACAACTAGAGGCAGTTCGTTTATGGTGCCTGTCTTCCCACATCCCCAACGAACGCTGGTGACGCTGGTTAGACTTGAACCGCCGTCCTTTAGGTCAACAGTCGAGGGATTTACCGCAATCACCGCCCTGGCCTTGAAGTGCCAATCATAACTCCATTAAAAGTATTCCATTGTGTACTCTAAAAATAAAACAACCGAAAAAGTAATATCGTTATGATGATGCCCTTCTTTTAACATTTTTAACGTTTTGAACTTATGAAAATAAAATTATCGAAAAAGAAATCATTCAAGTATTATGTTTATTGCTCACTAGTATTCGCTGAATTTATCTATTTTATTTCATCCACTAGGTGGCGACGAGACACCACAGTTCAGTGTACGCGAAAGGTGTAAGTATTCTGACATGTATTCTCACTTTAACTCTGGTTTCTCTTCATACCACGAATAAATCTTTCGCCTTTTACTAAAGATTTCCGTGGAGAGGAACATAACAATGAGTCTTTGACCAATTTCTTTCATCCCCTCTTTTTAGAGGGGTAGTTAAAAAAAAAAGATAATGCTGCTTGCAGTGTCCGTGACCGGAGTTAGCTAACTTCTAGAATCGGCTTTTTAAGATCATTCTTTTAATTCCACCTGGTATAAATATATGTTTAAAATGTATAATGAACAATTTCATTTGCTTTGTACCCTTTCAAAGTTATACGCACTTGATAGATCTCAATTAAAATTGGTTTGGTTGTTCCAGAAGACTTGAAGAAACCTGTGAACCAATAAGACAACTAGTGCCTGTCTTCCCACATCTCCAACGAACGCTGGTTAGACTTGAACCGGCGTCCTTTAGGTCGACAGTCGAGGGATTTACCGCAATCACGGCCCTGGCCTTGAAGTGCCAATTATAACACGTGTCTCCATTAAAAGTATTCCATTGTGTAGTACTCTAAAATAAAACAACCGAAAAAGTAATATCGTTATAATGATGCCTTTCTTTTAACATTTTTAACTTTTTGAACTTATGAAAATAAAGTTATCAAAAAAGAAATCATTCAAGTATTATGTTTATTGCTCACTAGTAGACGCTGAATTTATCTATTTTATTTCATCCACTAGGTGGCGACGAAACACCACAGTTCAGTGTACGCGAAAGGTGTAAGTATTCTGACATGTAGTCGAACTCTAACTCTGGTTTCTCTTCATACCACGAATAAATCTTTCGCCTTTTACTAAAGATTTCCGTGGAGAGGAACATAACAATGAGTCTTTGACCAATTTCTTTCATCCCCTCTTTTTAGAGGGGTAGTTAAAAAAAAATAATGCTGCTTGCAGTGTCCGTGACCGGAGTTAGCCACAGTTAGCTAACTTCTAGAATCGGCTTTTTAAGATCATTCTTTTAATTCCAGCTGGTATAAATATATGTTTAAAATGTATAATGTACAATTTCATTTGCTTTGAACCCTTTCAAAGTTATACGCACTTGATAGATCTCATTCGTGAGTTTGTTGATTTGAATCGATGTTTAAATTCTGTATATAATTACAAAAATCTTAATAATTTAAAGCTGTCAAATTAAAAGAGATTGTAAAAAAAACATCGTTTTATCCAGTTCCATTGTTAAATATCTAAAAACTTAGTCATCAATCATTTGTGTTAATTTAAAGTAAGATTGGTTTGATTGTTCCAGAAGACTTGAGGAAACCTGTGAACCCATAAGACAACTAGAGGCAGTCGTTTATGGTGCCTGTCTTCCCACATCCCCAACGAACGCTGGTGACGCTGGTTAGACTTGAAACGCCGTCCTTTAGGTCAACAGTCGAGGGATTTACCGCAATCACCGCCCTGGCCTTGAAGTGCCAATCATAACTCCATTAAAAGTATTCCATTGTGTACTCTAAAAATAAAACAACCGAAAAAGTAATATCGTTATGATGATGCCCTTCTTTTAACATTTTTAACGTTTTGAACTTATGAAAATAAAATTATCGAAAAAGAAATCATTCAAGTATTATGTTTATTGCTCACTAGTATTCGCTGAATTTATCTATTTTATTTCATCCACTAGGTGGCGACGAGACACCACAGTTCAGTGTACGCGAAAGGTGTAAGTATTCTGACATGTATTCTCACTTTAACTCTGGTTTCTCTTCATACCACGAATAAATCTTTCGCCTTTTACTAAAGATTTCCGTGGAGAGGAACATAACAATGAGTCTTTGACAAATTTCTTTCATCCCCTCTTTTTAGAGGGGTAGTTAAAAAAAAAGATAATGCTGCTTGCAGTGTCCGTGACCGGAGTTAGCTAACTTCTAGAATCGGCTTTTTAAGATCATTCTTTTAATTCCACCTGGTATAAATATATGTTTAAAATGTATAATGAACAATTTCATTTGCTTTGTACCCTTTCAAAGTTATACGCACTTGATAGATCTCAATTAAAATTGGTTTGGTTGTTCCAGAAGACTTGAAGAAACCTGTGAACCAATAAGACAACTAGTGCCTGTCTTCCCACATCCCCAACGAACGCTGGTTAGACTTGAACCGGCGTCCTTTAGGTCGACAGTCGAGGGATTGACCGCAATCACGGCCCTGGCCTTGAAGTGCCAATTATAACACGTGTCTCCATTAAAAGTATTCCATTGTGTAGTACTCTAAAATAAAACAACCGAAAAAGTAATATCGTTATAATAATGCCTTTCTTTTAACATTTTTAACTTTTTGAACTTATGAAAATAAAGTTATCAAAAAAGAAATCATTCAAGTATTATGTTTATTGCTCACTATAGTAGACGCTGAATTTATCTATTTTATTTCATCCACTAGGTGGCGACGAAACACCACAGTTCAGTGTACGCGAAAGGTGTAAGTATTCTGACATGTAGTCTCACTCTAACTCTGGTTTCTCTTCATACCACGAATAAATCTTTCGCCTTTTACTAAAGATTTCCGTGGAGAGGAACATAACAATGAGTCTTTGACCAATTTCTTTCATCCCCTCTTTTTAGAGGGGTAGTTAAAAAAAAAATAATGCTGCTTGCAATGTCCGTGACCGGAGTTAGCCACAGTTAGCTAACTTCTAGAATCGGCTTTTTAAGATCATTCTTTTAATTCCAGCTGGTATAAATATATGTTTAAGATGTATAATGTACAATTTCATTTGCTTTGAACCCTTTCAAAGTTATACGCACTTCATAGATCTCATTCGTGAGTTTGTTGATTTGAATCGATGTTTAAATTCTGTATATAATTACAAAAATCTTAATAATTTAAAGCTGTCAAATTAAAAGAGATTGTAAAAAACATCGTTTTATCCAGTTCCATTGTTAAATATCTAAAAACTTAGTCATCAATCATTTGTGTTAATTTAAAGTAAGATTGGTTTGATTGTTCCAGAAGACTTGAGGAAAAAAAAAAATGCTGCTTGCAATGTCCGTGACCGGAGTTTAAAATTTATAATCTACAATTTCATTTGCTTTGAACCTTTCAAAGTTATACGCACTTGATAGATCTCATTCGTGAGTTTGAATCGATGTTTAAATTCTGTATATAATTACAAAAATCTTAATTATTTAAAGCAGTCAAATTAAAAGGGATTTGTAAAAAAAACATCGTTTTATCCGGTTCCATTGTTAAATATCTAAAAACTTAATATTAACCTCACCGCCGGTCTTGCATGCTTACTTGTAAACAAATCTTTTAAGTAAGTTTAAAAGCTTCCATTATCCAATCAAGCTGAAACTTGGAATACAGATTTGCTCTTCATTACAATGTATTTTAACACATTTTGGAAATTTTCTGAAATAATGTAATTTTATTTTAAAATAAATGCTGTTAACATTTAAAATGTGAAATCATATACATAGATGAATATCTATGTTTTTAATGTTAAATACTTTTCATAAAGAGCACTTTTATAATCAACTCCGCCTCGCTAATTGCGAGCCAGTCCCAAGCCTGGATAAAGGAGGAAGGACAGCTAAAAGGATCAAACTTTGATCCACGACAGGAAGCACTTAGGAGCTATTTCAGTTTTAAAACAATTGGTGTAAAGGACTATAAACTGTTATAAAAAAAAGAAAAAAGCACTTTTATAACTTTCATTAGCAGTTGGGCAGCCCAACTTGGGCTCTTAACCGTTTATTTTAATCGATCGCTTAAATAATGATATCAAGGTTTTACTGTATGCATTATTTATTGCAATTATTTTGTTAGGTGGCGCTATAAAACACCACCGTCCATTCAGTGCTATTGGACCGTCCATTCAGTGCTATTCTCAGTCTTAAAACACTTGGTGTAAAGGACTATAAACTGTCATAACAACAATCAGTGCTATTGACGTTTATACGCTAGCTTGCAATAGCTCGCTAACTCTGGTTTCTCTTCATACCACGTATAAATCTTTCGCTTTTTACTAAAGATTTCCGTGGAGAGGAACATATCAATGAGTATTGGACCAATTTCTTTCCTCCCCTCTTTCTGTAGGGGTATTTAAAAAGAAGTAAAAAGTGCTGATTGCAGGAAATTATCTGTAACCGGTGTGAAACGGCTTAAAATTCGTAGTCGTATCCCGGTTCCTCGTCTGATTCTGGTTTTTAGACTGTCGGCACGATACATGTTTAATTATCATTTTATAACTTTAATTCAACCTTTATTAAATCCGTGCGTTGTTTTAATTAAAAGAAAATCTCGGAAAATCTTTTAGAACCAAAAATAAAAGCGTCCTTGTTTTATGTTATTGCAAATTTAAAAATTGTAGAATGTTTAGGGTTGTTAATGAACAAGAACAAATTGTTTTCTTGTTCAATAAAAGTTGATAAGTTTGAAATTGTGCACCAGGGAAAAAAGCGGACCCGTCCACTAAACGGGTTGTTTAGGCAAGATCTCCAAAACGCTTATTAGGTACATAAGCCTCCTTCAGTTGTGAGAGATGAGGAAATTATTGCCAGTAACGAGGACATTGTGCTGCAGGGTAATTTGCAATCTAATGACTCTGCCGATGTCTCGTGAAAGCAAGAGCTGAAATACTCAGAGAACGACGAGGATAAAAATGATCGTGAGGATCTTTTTAAAAGAGGTTGCGGGCCAACCTAATCTAATGATGGTGCGCCGTCCTGATGTAAGTTACTTTGTTGCTAAACTAAATATGGGAATATTTATTAAAAAAATTATACTCATATTTTTTCTCATCTGAAAGACTTCCGTCACTTTTCTTTTCAGAAACGGGTCTACAGAAATTATGCTTATGATATCTTGATATCTTGATATTATGATATCTTCTTAGTTTTTGAATTATCTATTTAAATATGTAAATTTGATTAAGATTCATCAACTTTGAATTTTCTAATATGCGTGAAGAGTTAGCAGCGGATTTTGTCAATCAGTTATTAATTTTTTTACTCTGTTTTTTTAGATATTTTGACGAAACTTGGACAGATTGATTTGTTTTTGAATTATCTATTTAAATATGTAGATATTAGTAAGATTCATCAACTTCGAATTTTCTATGTAAACGAATTTTGTCAATCAGTTTTTAATGAGAGCATGACACGTGACGTCTAGTTGAGGGTCTGTATGACATGACAACAAGCAGTGATGGGCACTTTAACTACTGTAGTTGTAACAAATGTAGTTATAACTACATTTATAGTAGTTACATGGTAGTTATAACTACTTTTGTTTTTGAGTAGTTGCCATGTAGTTATAACTACTTTTATGATCTAGTTTGGTAGTTATAACTAGTCTAACTACTTTGACTTAGCGCTGTAACAAAATTATTAAAAAGCCAGATAATTTAAAAATATAATCTAAAGCATCGAATGTTCAATCACTGAAGGATTATCCATTTGTAGAATGAGCTTTCATAAAAGCCAATTCTACTTTTCCAAGCATGGCTGGTATGATTTTGACACCTCGAAGGTGCAAAATGAGTGACACTTTATTTGACCGTATGGTTTTTCTGAAAAGCCGTTCCAGTTTTAACAAATTTTGAACTTTGTCATTCAACCTTTATGTATCAATAAACACTTTGTTTTTCTAAAATTTGCTTAAAAATACTTTGTTTTTATTATATTTGCTTAAAAATACTTTGTTTTTATTATATTTGCTTAAAAATACTTTGTTTTTATTATATTTGTTTAAAAATACTTTGTTTTTATTATATTTGCTTAAAAATACTTTGTTTTTATTATATTTAGTTAACAATCATTATTATTCTTTAAAAAAAATTATTAAATGCAAATTTATTTTTTGTTGTTGTGTTTTTATATCTTACAGTACATGTTTTATAAATATACGAGTAGTTAAAAAGTAGTTGGAAAGTAGTTAACTACTTTAGTAGTAGTTAACAAACTAGTTATAACTACCTCTCTTCTAAAGTAGTTAACATGTAGTTATAACTACTTCTGTCATGAGGTAGTTGGCATGTAGTTGTAACTACAATTGAAGTAGTTGGTGCCCATCACTGACAACAAGTAATGAGTTATAAAATTTTTTTGCATATAAGATACTACATTTAATCACCAAATATAATAAACATTTTTAAATAGCACTAATTTTTAAAACAATTATTATGAGTAAATTATTCTGCAACCAATCAAGAATTACAAAAACATAGAACAGCAACCAGCAACAGTATCGAAGGACGCTTGCATTTATAATTTGTAAACAAAGATTTGTTGGACTGACATTTGTAAACGAAAGTTTTGACTCATAATCAAACGTGTGGACGTGCCATTTTAAATAATCATTGTTAAAAATATCTTGTTCAGACATGAGTAACACCGAACTCGAGTCTCATATTACTAAGAAGTACACAATAAAAAAGCGACTTGGCAAAGGAGCTTATGGAATTGTTTGGAAAGCTATTGACAAGAAGTCTCTTGAAGTGGTAGCGTTGAAAAAGATTTTCGATGCCTTTCGTAATGCAACTGATGCTCAAAGAACATTTCGAGAAATTATGTTTCTTCAGGCATTTGCTGACCATAGAAACGTCATTAGATTGCGTAATGTCATCAGAGCAGAAAACGATAAAGTTATTTTTTTCATAATTTAATAATTTATTTTTATTTATAATTTAATTGCTAGGTTAGGTCAGGTTTGAATAAGTTTTTCTTAATTAGTGCTGTAAAATTTCAGAGTGATTTTTAGAATTATGTATAACAGTTGAACTAGCAATGGTAAACTTACACTACATTAGCTCAAATTATCCTACAAATGCATTGTTAAACTTTGCAAATATTTAAAAACAAACTACATCTAAAAATATACTAATACAAATATTTTCATTTATTTCCTAGGATATTTATTTAGTGTTTGAATTCATGGATACTGACTTGCATAATGTCATCAAGAAAGGAAACATTTTGACAGAAGTATGATCATCTTTGTTGAATAAATACAAAACATTCATACTCTAATATTAAAATTAACATATTCGATATTACAACATCAGCTAGTTTTAATTATTTATAAAAAAATATTTTTGTTATTTATACAGGTTCACAAACAGTTTATCATGTACCAGCTGCTTGCAGCTACTAAGTACATTCATTCGGGTAATGTGATCCACAGGGATTACAAGCCATCAAATGTACTACTGGATGGACAGTGTATTGTTAAAGTTTGTGACTTTGGCCTTGCCAGGTAGGTACTTACTTTGAGAATTAGGTTATATCCTGACCCATTGTTCTGTAAGCCTTCTCAAAACATTGCTGTAAGATAGTCCTGAATAAAAAAAACAATGATGCTACAATGAAGCCATAAAATTTGAGTTTAAATTTAAATGTTTATTTTTTTTGTTTTAGATCTTTATCTCAGATAAGTGTGGATGACCAAGGCGATCCAAATCTAACAGAGTACGTAGCCACTCGCTGGTACAGAGCTCCTGAAATCCTGTTGGCCTGTCACACCTATACAAAAGGTGTTGATATGTGGAGTCTGGGATGCATTCTTGGTGAAATGTTGGCAGGCAAGCCTCTTTTTCCAGGGTCATCAACTTTGGGTCAGATAGAGAAGATCATCGCCTCAGTTGATCCCCCGAATAAGGAAGATATCGACAGCATGCAGTCCACTTATGGACCTTCCCTTTTGGAAAAAGTTTGCTATTGTTGTTAATTTGAAATAAATTATGTTTTAATTATGTTTATTTTATTTGACTTCTGTCAGTACAGAGGAGCCTGGTGTAGCTCCTTTTCATCAAAAATATAACTTTTAGACTTGTCAACTTATTAATTGCTAAGTTCTAGTTCTATAGACTTTTTATATTTTTGATTCTGGCATGTCTGGCAATAAACAAATTCAATTCATTAACACTCTCCAGGCTTCAAAAAAATTGAGGCTTCCCCTTGATGACATCATCAACTCGTCGATTACACCTGCTGCGGCTTCGGCTCCCAACCTGATGAAGAATGCGATGGACATGCTCCACAAATTGCTGCAGTTCAACCCCAACAAAAGACTGACTGCAGAAAGTGCACTGAAGCACAAATACGTTCAGAGGTTTCGCAACCCGACTGAAGAAACGATCGTTGGTCGAGACATCTTGAACCCGGTGCCGGACGATGTGCAGTTGACCGTCGAGGAGTACAGAACACATCTGTACGAAATGGTCACGAGGGTTAAAAGCGAAAGAAAACTCAAACTGACGGAGGTCGAAAACTCGATAGCTAATAACAACATTGCTGGAGTTTCTGGTGTTTCGAACGTGCATAAAGAAAGATCGGCCAATGGGAATCCTCCACCGACTCACGCATTTCAAAACGATGTTGAAAAACCACATCATGGCGAGGACTCTAAAGAGTGTCATCCATCAGTTGATGCTTTTAGTGACAAAGGAAAAGATCAAAATTATGTAGAAACTGAAAGTGCATCAAAACTTCCTGATCCTCCTATGAGAATTGCAGACTCAAATCAACAACAACAACAACAACAGCACGTGTACCTAATCCAAAACAATCATTCCAACAAACTTCAGACACCGCCACAGAAAGTTCTTCCTCAGCAGAACAGATCGCCGAAAATAGGTTTCAACGGCAAACCGCAAAACTACTCTCAGGTTCACCTCCGAGATGGTCAGGGAATGAAAAATCACATAAACGGCAAGAGAGCTGTCAGCGGCGCTCCTCAGCTGCACGAACAGGCTCATAAACAAAATCTTCATCATCCTGCTGGCAAACAAAACTTAAATGGCACTGCACCGATTGCAGCATCTCGATATCTCACTAGAAATACATCGGCTCCTCAGACTCGCCACCAGGCCGCCTCCAAGCCGTTTGTCATGAGTTTCGGTCGTCAATTCAACAATCCTGTAATTTTGAGAGACGAAAGACCTTCCCCTGTCAACAGCAACAATAACCACAACAACACCGGCGCCAGCAAGATGTCTAAAGTAAGTTTTACTAATTTGATTGTGATTTGGTGAAATTGTTTCGGCACAATTGAAAACAAACTTTTTTCGAAATTCCTTAACACTGTGATGTTTCCTAGGATTATGTCACATAAGAACAAACTATAATCTTTGGTGCCCATAATCTCTATAACTTTTCTAAAATATGTACTACCTAATCAAATATTTTCTGTACTTTTAGAATATTAGTAAAACATGCAAAGTGAAGACAGAGGCAAGTTCTATGACCAGCCCTGCAAAATTTTATCATTATTTCAGCTTTTTTCAACTCCAACTACCACTTGGCAAAACTAATATAATAATGCAGTTGTTCTGTAAAATACTGAGCTCTATCAATTCATCTTGGAAGATTATGATGATAATTGATGTCGGCTGTTTGGGTCTGCTAATTCGGGTTTTGTAGACATCTTCGTATGCGCACCAAGTGTAACAGAAATCTCATATACATAAGTTTTTCTTGACACTACTGTGTCAGCTTCTGTGGTAAAACAGCAACTTAGTATCACTAGTCATTATTTTATCATTTTATGTTATCATTATTATTTTGCTTTTTCAGATTCCAAGAGACCACACCTTGATGAAACGGCAAGGAAATTACTCTCAGCCTGACCATTCGAGTGTGAGTCATCATTCTCAAGTCTATGGCACAATTGCAGCCAGCGAACTGGCTCTGATTCAGAAAACAGACAATAAGTAGAATTTAAACATGAAATAATTTCATGAAGGTTATTATTTTTCAGCAATTTTGAGCAAAGCTTGATCGTGTGAATACATTTTTTTAGGTTATAATTTACTGTTTCATGTAATTTCAAAATTACTTTGTTGTTAGAGAATAACTGTATTACTCATTATAGGATTTGCATAATTAGAATTGACTACAATAAAAGTTTAAATACTTGTCTCACAATTATTTTACAATTTTATTTTTTTAACATTTTTCTGTTTTTTGTTCACATTTATTTATTTATCAAGGCTACAAAAGAGACTTCTAACATAGGTTATAAATAACAGGGCTCTGTTGAAAAAATGTGTGAACAAATCAAAACAAATTACTTTTCCCTCTGACTAATGTGACCAGTATGGGGCCATCCATAAGTGACGTCACACAATTTCTACTAATTTTGTACTTCTTCCATCCCCTTGTCACACGTTATCCAGAGGCGGTTTTGGCAACCGGTGATAAAGTCTAAAAATGCGCCCCTAAATGGCTAATGACCGGAAGGTAGTAGACATAGGTACTTTTTCCAAATCCCAATGCCTTTTTCTCCAAAAATAGCTGATGGCCGGGGGGTGGTAGTAGTAGATACTTTTTCTAAAAATTTCCAAAACCGTATACATTTTTGTCTCCAAAAATAGCTGATAACCGCTTTTGGTGCCCCCTTCTAAATGGAACCAAGGGAACAGTTTTTCCCTGCCTCTTAGCTACGCCCCTGACGTTACAAAATACCCCCTCTAAAATGACGGCACAAAATCTGTCTGCAGTCTCTCCTCTCAGTCCTCTCCCTAAAGGATAAATTTCTAAAAATGAAAATTTATTTTTACTGCCTGTGGCTAGGGCTGCGGCTCTCAGTAGAAAAAATACAGCAACAAAAACAATTATCATGGTATTTTGATGTTTCTAAATAAATATGTGCAAATGCATGGCATGGCGCCCGCTGTTCCTAGGATCCTGTTTCCGTCCCTGAATATCTTTTTTTTTAATAAGGTTGATGAAAGGAGTTACCTCCGCGAGACAATCAACCTTAAAATGTTGTAATCACTCAAAACAAATTACTTTTCCCTCCTCATTAATTTCATCCCTAATCACGCATCATCACAAATTTGTAACCCATGTGACTTCATTTATGGAATATTTCCGTCATTTCAGCGAAACTATGAAGGGACCACCTGTCCCCCAAATGACATCTCTGGATGAGGAATAAAATTTTGCGCTTCTGGAATCCAGTTTTTTATTACAAAGTTTTTATTAGGTCACTTTGTTGTCTTTTTTTTTATAATAGTTTATAGTCCTTTACACCAGGTGTTTTAAGACACTTAATGGCTGTATGTAGGAAAAACTTAAGTACTTCCTGTCGTGATCAGAATTTGATCCTTTTTACTTTTCCCTCCTCCTTTCTCCAGGCTTGGGACTGGCTCGTAATTAGCGAGGCGGAGTACTTTGTTGTCTTTTTTTTAATAATAGTTTATAGTCATTTACACCAAGTGTTTTAAGACTGAAACGGCTGTGTCAGAAGCACCTAAGTACTTCCAGTCGTGGATCATAATTTTATCTTTTTAACTTTTCCCTCCTTCTTTCTCCAGGCTTGGGACTGGCTTGCAAAAGCAAGGCGGAGTTACTTTGTTGTCTGTTTTTTTTTTTTTTTTTTTTTTATAATAGTTTATAGTCCTTTACAGTACACAAGGTGTTTTAAGACTGAAATGTCTGTATGTTGGAAGAACCTAAGTACTTCCTGTCGTGAATCATAATTTGATTCTTCTAGCTTTTCCCTCCTCCTTTCTCCAGGCTTGGGACTGGCTTGCAAATGCAAGGCGGAGTTAGGTTGTCTGTTTTTTTTTTTTTTTTTTTTTTTTTTTATAATAGTTTATAGTCCTTTACACCAAGTGTTTTAAGACTGAATTGGCTGTGTGTAGGAAGCACCTAAGTGCTTCCTGTCGTGGATCAAAGTCTGGTCCTTTTTAGCTGTCCCTCCTCCTTTATCCAGGCTTGGGACTGGCTCGCAATTAGCGAGGCGGAGTTAGGTTGTCTGTTTGTTGTTGTTTATTTAAGTCCTTGTCACTTTTTCAGCGTTTAGGACCGCACAAAAAACAAAACAAAAATATTAAAATGAAAATAAATAAGTAAAAGTAAAATAATCGTGAAATAAATAATATAAACAGGAAGTAGAGAAAACAGTTACAACATATGAAAACATGGAAAAAAAAAGTCATGAAAAAAAAAGAGAAGAAAAAAAATAAGTAAATAAAATAAGAATAATAAAAAAATAAATAAGTAACTAAATAATAATAAAAAAAAAAATATACATAAGAATAATAATATTGGACATGAAGTGTTATTCACAGTTAAATTATATAGTAGAGAAATGGTAATGGTAGTGGGTGAAATGTGGAGCAAAAAGTTGAAATAAAAAAAAAAAAAAAAAAAATTAAAAAAAAAAAAAAATTAAATAAAAAAAAATTAAAAAATATAAAAAAAAATTAAAAATAAATAAATAAAACTAATAAATAAATATTTACATAAACATTCAAGTTTATCAAGACATAGAAATATTTACACACAGGTCCATATGGATTAATAATATCGAAAGAGTGTTTTCCAGAGTTAAAGTCAAATTAGATCTGGTTCATTTTGTGTGATCCAGTTGAAGATGAGGTCTTGGCATTTTGGGTTGTTTAGGATGGTTCCGATGTCAAAGTCTACTTGTTTCAATATTTTTTTTATTTCCTGATGGAGGGGTGCCCTTGTTCTGCAGCTTGTAAGGAAGTGCTTGACGGTCTCCGGTTCCTGACATGTGTCACAGAAACCTGTGCTGTGTTTCCCATAGACTTTGAGGTTGGAGTTTAGGAGAGTGCAGTTGAGTCGGAGCCTGGAAATGATGACTTCTTTTTTTCTATTCATGTCTTGGAATTGTGAGTGGAAGGACGGCTGAGGAGTTAGTTCTCTGTGATGGCTGTTCTGATACAAGTTTCGCCAAATTGCTTTCCATTCTTCAAATGTTTTTGTTTTTATGATATTACGAATATCATCAATGGTGTGTGGAACAGTAATTTGTATGGTGGGATGATCGGTTGCTATTTTAGCAAGTTTGTCTGCAGTTTCGTTTCCACGGATACCAATGTGGCTGGGTATCCATATTATTGTGCATGAGACTCCGTTGGTTTTGAGAGTGGTGATATGTTGTAGTATGTCTTGTATGATTGGTTTGATGCTGGAGCTGTCGTAATTAGATATAGCCTGGACGGAGCTGAGTGAGTCGGTAAAAATGGCTATATTGTCGCCTGGTTCTTGCTGTACGGACCATTGGAGGGCTTTTTGAATGGCTGTAAGTTCAGCAGTAAAAATGGAGATGTTGTCGGTTGTACGTTGACTCAGCTCGTAGTTTTTACTAGGAATGAAGATTCCAATTCCTGTTTTTTCTTTTATTTTTGAGGCATCGGTGTAGATTTTTATGTTGTTATTGTAGTTATGTATTTTTTCTAAAGACGTCTGAAGAGCGCTAGGGTCTTCTTTTTGGATTCCGAGTAGAGTGATGTCAAGGTTTGGTAAAAATAGTTTCCACGGTGGTGTGTCGAAGTTAGGCGAAGGGTGTTCTTGGAGATTTTGGATTCTTTGGTCGTTAAGGTAGTTCTTCATTACCAACGGTGCTGTGTGTGGCTTTCTTTTACTCAGATTTGACTTGATCCATGTACTTCTCTTATTTGGGTCTGGAAAGTATATGATTCTGCTTGGATGGTGTGGGGTGATTTTGGTTTTTGCGGCGTAGATGGCTGTACGTTGTCTAAGACGTAATGAGATGGGTATTTCTCCACATTCTACGAGGAGTGCATTACAGTTAGTTTTCCCTCCTGCTCCACATGAAATTCTCAAAGCGCTGTTCTGTATTGTCTGGAGTTTCTTTTTGAGAGATTCATTGGCTTGGTTGAAGGCTTCGCCACCGTATTCTAGTATAGAGCGAATGGCTGCCTTGTAAAAAGTGAGAAGAGTTCTTTTATGGCTACCCCACGAAAGTCCTGTAATTGCTCTCATGAGGTTTAGTCTTTTTTTTGTTCTCTCTATGGCATATGCAATGTGTGGTCCCCATGTGGCTGCTGCGTCAAAGATAACGCCTAAAAACTTGTATTCGTGAACTTTGGTGATGTTTACTTCAAAGATTTTTAAGTGGTGTTTTGTGTCTTCTTTTTTTTGGTCTGGGTTTCGAGAAAAAAGGAGACTGACAGTTTTTGATTTAGATATTTTGAAGCCCAGATCGGTGAGTGCAACTGTAACTTTGTTCAAGTAGTTTTGCATGTGAGTGTAGATTTCCTTGATATTGTTGCCGGTAATCCAAAATGCGCAGTCATCTGCATATAAAGAAATCTTTATGTTTTTTGGTGGTGTGGGTAGATTGTTTAGGAGAATGGTGAAAAGAGTAGGACTGAGTACGCTTCCTTGTGGAGTTCCGTTTTCTTGTAGGTGAGTGTCGGAGAGTTCGCTCCCAACCCTCACTTGAAAAGTTCTTTGCTTCAAAAAATCATCTAACCATTTTAATATCCTTCCTCTAAGTCCATATTGATGGAGGGTATGGATGACGCCTTTACTCCATACTAGATCGAACGCTTTTTCAAGGTCAATAAAAACTGCTAAGGTGGCCTGTTTTCTTTTAAATCCTGTAGCAGTGTCGTGTTGGAGTCTAACTACGTGGTCAATGCATGATCGGGATCGTCGAAAGCCAGACTGTTCGGTTTTGAGAAGGTTGTGGACATCAAGAAAAAATGTGAGGCGCTTTTTAAGTATCTGCTCCATGATTTTGCACGTAGCCGACGTAAGAGAGATTGGCCGATATGAGTTGGGATCTTCTTTGGGCTTGCCGCTTTTGTGGATTGGAATGATGAGGGAGTGTTTCCAAGAAACAGGGAGTTTTCCAGTAGTCCAGGAAGCTTGGAGCATAGAGAGTAGGTGTTGTCTATTTGTCGGAGAGAGTTGCCATAGGATTTCATAATTGACTTTGTCGTAACCTGGGGCTGTGTTCTTTTTTGAGATGCTGTTGTTTAATGCTTGTGTTAATTCTTGTTCTGTTATGTCTGTATTTAAAAGTTGTATTTCTTTTTCCAAATGCGGAGGTGATTGGGTTTCATCCAGAAGTATTTTGTCGATCGTTTTTTCCTTTTGTTTTTTCTGCTTGGAAAAGGCTCGTAAAAGATTGGAATCACTTGAGTTGATTGCTATTGTATTGGCTAAAAGATTGGCTTTTTCTTTGTCGGTGAAAAAGAGTGTGTTTTCAGTTGGATCAAAAAGAGTTGGGAGTTGGCTGATTTCTGTTTGGGAGCTCATGGCTTTCACGGTTTTCCAGAGGTCTTTCAGCGGTGTGGCGTGGCTTATTTTTTCACAATAGTTTTCCCAAGCTTTCCTTTTAGCGTTGTTAATTATTTTTTTGGTGTTCTTTTTATGAGCTTTATATGCTTCTAGGTCATCATTAGATTTTGTTCTTGCATATCGGTTTTTGATTTTGTTTCGCTCTTTAACAGCATTGTGACAGTCAGAGTTCCAGAAGTATGAGTAGGGTTTGTCATGGTTGTGATTTCTGACTTTTTTTGCCGGTGTGTTTTTAATGACAGATAGCTCAATACCCTCTAGAAAACTGTTAAAGAGCTCGTCTAATGACAGTTGTTTATTTTGGTTATTGTCTAGGTGCAGAGTGAGATGTTTATTGAAATCAACCCAGTTGGTGTTTCTCAGCTGCCATCTGTTTGGTGTTGATGACTTGCGAATTGGTTGTTGTAGGATAGCTATTTCTGTGGGAATGTGATCACTATCGAGGTATGGGCAATTAGGCAGTGTTTTCCATTCTGCTTTGGTGGCAATTTGAGGTGTTGTTATGCATACATCAATGGCGGTTGAGGTGGTGCAACCGATATATGTGGGGGATCCATCATTTAATGCAACTAGGTTGTTGTCCTCCATCAATTTCTCAATTATGAGTCCTTTTCGGTCGGACGTTTTGGCTCCAAATATAATTGAGTGTGCATTGAGGTCTCCTGTGAGAAGAATGTTTTGTCTTGCTAAATGAGGAGCAAGATTGGCTACAAAAGTTGTTGCATGATGTTTTGGGTTGATATAAGTGTTGAGAACATCAATTTTAGTGCCACTTTTTGTTTGAATTATAGAGGAAAGGATAGGAAAGTTAGGTTGTCTGTTTGTTTGTTTGATTGTTCTTTTGTCTGTCCGCGAATCCAATACGATGGTGTTTTTTAAACATTGTCCCCGATAGATCATATATATATTGCCACCTAGCGAAGAAAAGTAAAAACAAAATAATATTTTTAATTCAACGGGCTAAGGTTTGCCACCTAACGAAAAAAAACTAAAAAGTAAAAAAATATAAAATACATTTAATCTAAAAAAACTCAAATGCTTACAAAATTTCACCCATCAAAAGCGAAAAAATAGAAAATAATTTTTACATCATAAAAAGTACATTTTTGAAAAAACAACGTTTTTCTTGCGCCCTAAAAAGTAGAAAATAATATTCCTAAGAGCCTGGCAGAGTTTCTGAATAACTTGGTCACATTATGGTAACATACTTCAAAACAGTTTCTAATTCATATACAATGAAAAACGTTGGGTGCTTATAGGCTACAACATAAAAACTTTAGTAAAACAAATAGTTATAAAAAATAATGCGCATAACGTTTTTCATTGTATTTAAATTAGAAACAGTTATAAAGTATGTTACCATAATGTGACCAGGCTCATAGGAATATTATTTTATACTTTTTCGGGCTCAAAATAACGTTGTTTTTTAAAAAATGTATTTTTTATGATGTAAATTTTTTTAAAATAAAATTGTTTAATTGTGGTGTAAAATCCTGGCTCATGAATCCATTATAAAAACTTAAAATTTCCTAAAGCTAAATTCCGGAAAAAATGTTAAAATGTCTCTATGCTTTACGTTTAGATATTAAATGAAATGCCTCATTCATTGATTTGTTTATTGTAAACTCAACTTCACCAATATTAAAAGAAAATTTATTTTTTTTCTGCCTGTTCTTTTGAATCAACGTTCCTCTTTCAAAAAATAAGAAATTCAAGGAGCGTCCAAATAATGCAAATTTAGTTTGTAATAAAAAATTATATTTTTTTTTTCATTTTTTCAATTTTTTTTACAAAATTACTTTCTGCCCCTCTCAAATGACGCCTCTGAATGACTGAATGTTTTATTTTCTACTGAAAGTCGTTGATATATCCTTGAAGCTTAAATAATAGCAGAAGCATAAATTACCTAATAAAGAAAAATGAGCAAGAGCGCTGTTTATTTCAGTACCGATCTCCCTACCTATCATGGCTACCTACCTACCTACGGTGCAGGTTTCTTAATTAAACTTTTGTTTTCATTAATCTGCTTATACAAATCCTATCAAAATTCACTTTTCAACTTTAGTGTTAAAGTTACGTCGTTATTGTTGTTTCGATATAATTTATTGTTACATTTCCTTTCCGCTAAAAAGTGATTTAAGCAAAACCAGTTATTTCGGCTTTTATCAGTTTTTTTAAAATTTAATTGGCTTATTACTGAAGCGAGCTATTTTAAAAGAGTTGCAAAAATATTTTCCGACTAGCCCAATTTTCTTTTTAATGTCTTATTCAATATATATTTTTTATGATAGGATACCTATTCCCAATTAGCTGTAAGAAATGCTTTTAGATTAATTTAATAAAATATTTTGTTCAGCAGCAATCTCTAACAAGCTTATTAAACCATGATTAGCACGAATAACGTGGCAGTTATTATTATTCTATTCCTTTCGAAGTACGATTAGAATAATCTTTTAATTTATGAAAATGAATTTTACATTTCAGTTAATAATGGTTTACAGTTTTAGTTAATATAATGCCTTACAGGTTTGGACAATTTGGCACAGTTGTGATCAATAGGCGATTTACAGGAAGACATATGATAAATAGTGATGCACCACATGCACCTTTACTCGATAGTATTGAGAATACCAGCCATCAAATTCATAGCTATAAACTTCTAATGTTGAAACTTGCGCCGTCAAAAAATAGTAATCCCCTTGCCAATTTCTCTGATGACATCCTAACAGAAAACAAAAAAATACCAATTGCACAGTTTATTAGCGGACCGAGAAGGAGGCGAAATGCGATGAGCAACTCAAAGTTAGCGCTTTCGCGCCACCATGAAAAGAAACTGGTGATGAGCGATGAACCGATTTTTGAGGAAGCTCATGAGGAGTCTGAACGTTCTACCTTTCTACCGATCAGTCACTGGATGCAGCTGATTCGTCGACAAGACACTTTGGCTTACAGGGTTATTTATTTTAAATGTGTTAGAAATCGTTTACGTTGTTTTTTAATTGCCGCTTACGTGGTATTTTACGGTGCAAGCAGGGACGGATTTAAGAGGGATAGAGGAGATGCATCCTCCCACCAAAATATAAATTAAATTTTTTTTGGACAAAATATTCGGTTTTTGAAAAATAACCGTAGTTGAAAATAAAATTTTAAAAATACCTACGACAACCCCCCCCCCGGTCATCAGCTTTTTTGAGAGAAAAAGTGTCTCAGCATTTTTAGAAAAATACCAACATTTAAACATTTTTGAAAAATACCTACAACCACCTCCATCAAGATTTTTGGAAGGAGAAAGCAGGCACAATTTTTAAAGTTCACCCCACCTGGAATTTCTAGATCCGCCACTGGGTGCTATACGTGAATTTAATTCAAGTAAATTTCAACGTTAATTTAAGTAACTAAACCAGAAACCAAGAGCGGATACAGTATAAGCAAAAGGAGGAGATCCAGAACGGGATGGGTGAAAAACATTTTTTCATTATTGTTTCGGATTTATAGATTTTTACATATTCTTTTGGTCAATATTTAGTCATTCTAAAATTAAACTTTAGTAACAGTTTTTAGCAGAATTGTATACTTAGGCAAGTTTATTGACTTTTTTGTATAATGCATAGTATATACTATAATAACAGGATAATAACGTTAATAAAAAATATATATACGTAAACACAGAAATTATAGCAGGTGAGTAATACTTCTAAGCATAATTGCATCTAATATGATAGTATTTAATGAGTCACCATATTTCACTGCAGAAAATTAACACACTGAAGATGTGTTATATGCTATGTCATGCTCATTCTGTACAATTTAAACAACAGTGTCATAAGCAAGTACAACAGAAAAACTTTGTTTAAGACCTAGATTTACTCTAAAGTCTAAGTGATGTGATTTTAAATTAACAGACAGGTAAAATAGACTAAAAATACAAGACGAAGGGACGCTATGAAAACTGATACTCTGCATCTGCACCATAAACAAATTGCTAGGTCTAGACTTTCAGTAAAGTGCTAGATGAGTTTTTTTTTTACAACAAAAGGGTAGATCCGGACCTCCAGAACCCCCTGTATCCGCTCCCGACTATAATCATTTTCGAAAACTCTTGATTCGATACGTATATCAAACAAACATTTTTTTAAAACGGAGGATGTTGTTGAAGGTTTTAGCACTGGTTTTAAATTTTAAAATGGCTTCCAAACTTAAACAAACTTTTTTACGTGTTAAAGATCACATGGGTTGTTGTGGCCGTAGCTTTCCTGGTCAGCATCGGCATGGGCATTCTCCTGGTGAGCAGTGAAAAAAACTGGTACAACTACTGCTCCAGAGAAGATATTTTAGGAAGGAAAATTAAATTCATGTGCGAGAGAAAAAAACCCGACGACGAAAATCAAAGTACGATGTCACAAATCCTGTCTCGCTCAGTGCTCGATTCAAACTACAGATTCTATAGCAGTCGAATACCTTTGCGGATGAAGTACCTGAAAAAGAAGGTGACAGCAATTAGAACAACTTTGGATCATATTGAAAATATAATCAAAGAACGCCGAAGAACAGGCTTTTATAAGCAGCAGTTAAAAACAGCAAAACCTCAAGAAACTCCATCTGATCCATCTATACAACATGATACAACTGCGAAAACTACCCTTACTCCTGCAGAGACAATGACGGGCCCTGTGTGTGGTAACATTGCCAAAAAATCAAGTCGTACTAAAGGCTTCTGGTACGTCTTGAAAAAGCTTATTGCGAAGCCTGATGTATTAAAAGAAAAAATTCAACAGGCCAACGCAAGAGGTAGAATTATTTCATCTATACATTCGACAAGTATTAATCCAAGTCTTAGGGGCAGTTCTGGCACGTCTAAAAGTTCGAGTAAGGGAGCGGGCGATGCCTCTGTCAATGAAATCAAAAAAGTTGAGTCAAACGAAGAAACAGTGCATGGAGGAAGTACATTGAGAGCTAAACCTCCAAAAAATGACAAACCTATCGTTCTTGGACCCGCAGCTGCTAGCACACCTAATGCTGGAAATAAATCAGCTGAGAAATCTGAAGGTACAACTAACAGAGCGGCTGATGTATCTGCGAAAGAAACTAAAAAAATTGCGACAAGCGAAAAAAAATATGGCAACCTGCTGACTGTTCCCCAACCCGTATATGGAGGAAATACATTAAGAGCTAAACACCCAGAAGTGCAAGATTATGATCCAGATAATAAACCACTTGTCGCTTCCGGATCCACAGCTGCTAACACAGCTGATCTTGGAAATGAAGCAGCTGATAACACTCACCTTCCCCAAAATGAGGCAGCTCGTAGCACTCAACTTTCCCAGAACGAGGCAGCTGTCAGCAAACCACTTTCAAAAAATGAAGAAGCAAAACATCATCACAAAATACACATGTCTTTAAATAAAATGCAGAAGCACCTTCAACACATGAAAGATCCGAAATCCTATGAAGAAAAAATGTTCGCAGGATATCACGGAAAGCAACCGATACAAGTTGACTTAAAGGCTGGCATTTTCCGCAATAAACAACCTGAACTGGGTAGCCCAGTGGAGCGACTTCTTAAAGAACAAAAGAAATCAAAGAAACCTCAGCTAGGAATGGCCTATTCAGGTACACATTCTGTCGTTCCACAGACCCCCAAAATGGCTCAGAAATCTCTGGTGCCGCAGCTTTCAGGGTCTTCACACTCTCATCGAATATACACCACAGGGGTTCAGAGGGCAATTATTCATCGTCACCACTGATGAACTCAAACGTCGTTTGCCGCCTCCAAGATTTGTGTGGTTGAATCAGTGCTTGGTTTTAATGTGAACTCAATGAAATTGAAGGTTTTATCAATATTTTTTTTCACGATGCTAAACTTGATGTTGAAAAGTGAAAACAGTTTGACTTTAAATCTAATCAATTCAATGATCCGTCCAATGGTTGAACAAACAACAACCTTGTTGTTTTGTTTGCTAGTTTGTTCTCCAGCCGTGCTGCCATGATGTTAACATCGGTTGATCGTACTTTTCATAAGGCGGTAATTTGTACCTAGCTCTCAAGTAATCGTACCTAAATAAATAAATTAATAAATAAATAAATGAATGTATAAATGAATGAATGAATGAATGTATGAATGAATGAATGTATGTATGTATGTATGTATGTATGTATGTATGTATGTATGTATGTATGTATGTATGTATGTATGTATGTATGTATGTATGTATGTATGTATGTATGTATGTATGTATGTATGTATGTATGTATGTATGTATGTATGTATGTATGTATGTATGTATGTATGTATGTATGTATGTATGTATGTATGTATGTATGTATGTATGTATGTATGTATGTATGTATGTATGTATGTATGTATGTATGTATGTATGTATGTATGTATGTATGTATGTATGTATGTATGTATGTATGTATGTATGTATGTATGTATGTATGTATGTATGTATGTATGTATGTATGTATGTATGTATGTATGTATGAATGAGTGAATTATAAATGGATGAATAAAAAAACAAATGAATTAATGAACGGGCAAATGAATGAAAAAATTGATCAACAAACTAATAGATTGATGGATTGATCAACGAGTGAGTGTATAAATAAACAAGTAAATTAAAAACGAATTTTTAAAACCCAATCCTTTTATATGTAATTAAAACACAAATTTTGCAATCAATATTTTCTTATATTACTCTTTTATTTTATATTAAAGTCGCAAATGTTCTGCTAGTCACGAATATAAATTATTATATTTCTTCCCATATAAAAATGAAATTAATTAAAATTAACTAAATTAATTGACTTATTGTAAAACTAATAATTGAATATTGCATTGTCTTCTATTTTGAGCATGTATGCAAAATTTGAAAAAAATCTATCATCAGGAAGTGACTCAAAAATTGATTGCAAGATTTGAAACAGACAGAGAAACAGAAAGACAAACAGAGACGACGAGTAGATAAAAGCATTGTAGAAAAAGCAATTCATTTTAGTAACCTTCCTTTCTCTTCTTTGCTTACGCCTTCGTACAACCTGCTCCTGGTTTCTTCGTCATTTGAAATTGATTTACTTTCCAACAAATCTGTCACTTCTTGGCTTATTTTTGCTTTTCTGTCGATTTCTTCTCTCTTTTGTTTTATTGCAAATGCAAGAGGATTAAACGTCGTCACTCCGTAAACTGGAAAAGGAAATGGATATCTATTGTATATATAAAATATACAAATGGATATTTATTGTATATATAAAATATACATATGGATATCTATTGTATATATAAAATATACATATGTATAAAAGGCAATGTGCGTGTGTGTGTGTGTTTGAGATTCACACCCGAGCCACTGGAGTAACTTGAACAAAATTTGGAATGGAGTTAGTTTTCATTGAGGTTTTAAATAATTTAAAAAAATGTGATTAAAAATTATTTACAACAGGTAATATCTTGCTTTTTATGCTGCTACTTCTGTATTCTTAAAGCACAATTAACGTATACCTATAGAGGCTATAAACTTCAAAGAAGTATAAAGACAAGTTGTTGGTTTTGATATTTTGCTTCCATAAAAATTTCTTATTGACTTTTAGCACAATAAAATAAAACAAAAAACTAACGTCTTCTGATCGTGTCCAGTTCCTTCTCAAGTTCCAGAGGAATTCCATTCTCGCTGTACGCACCCGCGTTCTTCTTGTCTTCGTTGAATTTCAGTCGGCTTCTAACCTCTTTTTCATTCTGCTCTTGAAAGAAACTCTGAACTCTAGCGGGTAAACTCCTCGACATGATCCCTAAGCAGTTCCGCTTGGGAGGCCCACCTTGTTATTCGTTTTGTTGTGGTATTGGTTGCTATTGGAGACCAGGTGAAATGGAGATGGGTTGTAACAAAAGCATTAGGTTAGCTCAAAACAAATTTAAATTGTTTTATTAGAATAATTTATTTAGTTTACGCAAATAAATTTGTCAAAAAAAAAAGATTGTGACCCGTGAGAGACGAAAAACTTAGACTTGAATTTCTGCTCTTCGCTGACGATACGAATGTATTCATATCTGCTGATGACATTACCGAACTTTTCTCTGTTATGAACAAAGAATTGATGGGAGTTGCTAACTGGTGTAAAGCAAACGTTCTTTCACTCAATGTAAAAAAACTGTTTACACTTTGTTTCATAAAGCAAGGAAAAATATTAGCCTTAATGAGCTGTTTATATATATTGGTGACTGTTCTGTCTCGTGTTGATGCATGTAAATTTCTTGGGATTGTTATAGATGAACATCTTACTTTTAAACCTCATATTCAGTATGTAACTAATAAGTTGTCAAAAAATATTGGAATCATTTCACGTATTCGCCCTTACATTACTCTACCAGTAGCAGTCACTTTGTATTACTCATTTATATTTCCTTATTTAAATTATTGCAATTTAATCTGGGCTTCTAATTACTCAACTTATTTGCAGCCTCTGCTTAAACTTCAGAAAAGATATTTACGTATCATCTTCAAGTTACCATGTAGTTCTCACACTGATCCATTCTTTAGACAATTGAACATACTTAAAATTCACCAAATAAATCATTTTCATGTGGGAATCTTTATGTATAAACTTGATCATAATATGCTTCCTGATTTATTTAGAAAATTGCTACCTCAATCATCCTCATTACATTCTTGTGTGCCTCGTTCATATCCAAGGTATAGACACCCCTTTGCTAAATCCAACATAAAGCTTCGCTCAATTGTATGTGCGGGTCCTAATGTGTATGCAAAAATTCCGATGACTATATCTCAACAACCAAACTTATCCTGTTTCAAACAATTACTTAAAAAGTTTATTATTGAGTCGCCAATGTTTCAATAGCACTTGTACAGGTTCAATATATTTCTAATTATTATTTGTGTACAATGAACTTTGTAGGCAGCCTTCTTAGCGGGATGTAAATACTAAATACCCTTTAGGTTTTTGCCTTTTGACATCTTTTTTGTTTTATGGACCGACCGATAACCTCGTTGTCATTTTTTTTAGTGTCCGATTGCTGATGCTGTTTCGTTTTCTGATGTAAATAAAAAAATCAACTTCCATTAGGAATAGGCGCAATACAAATGTTTTTTTATGACAAAGCATTGAAGCAGCCTTGACAACAGCGTGCCCTACTGTCCAAACAGCTTCGGACAACCTATGATGCCGACAAAAACACACCACCACATAACGACCCCGACAAAAAGCTTGCTTTTTAAGAAGAGGTGAACCGATATTGCATTGGCCGATAATTGAATTTTTAAGGCATTTTTGTTCACTAATGAGTTTAGAATATATACTGTCAAATTATAAACGTCGCTCACGCTCTGTTTGCAGTTTGCACTGACTGGATCTTGGCATGTAAACTGCAATTAAATTGAACTCAATGAAATGCACATAAAAACGAATAATTGTTTAGCGAAAACTAAACAGTGACATTGAGACTAAATCTGTTTCTATCACGTGAGATTGTAGCATAGATATTCCCAAATTTTTACTATTTCCACGGACCTATTCCCAACCATGCTCCCAACAAAATTTCACCTCCCCCAAAAATTAAGTCTTGATCAATTTCCATACCACCCAAAAAAAAATCCTTTAAATAAAATATGTCAACTGAACGTCAATCAAATTTTATTGTTTTGTTCCTAGCCTCATTGTGTGTTCTTCAAACGAGGAAACCTCAATATTATTAATTAGTGCCTGGGTGTTCTAGTTTTTATTAAATTCACATTAATATATCCAGACAAGGAACGATTGCGCCACCAATGTTTTACACTTACACCCACTCCATGTTTGTTATAGTCTCCTCTACTCCTATACTCTTACGCTTAAAAGAAAAACGTTGTCTGGAATTTTTTCTAAATTGACACAGTTAATAACAGAAAAGCAGTTTGGGATAAAATGCCAATGATGTTGCCAGTCTGCCACTAACTAGAGAACCAAGTGAACGTCTACTCAGTGTCGCAGGGAAAGTATACCAGAGGTAGAAATGGGTCTATTTTTGGTGACCCAACCTACCCCGACCCACCTGAAAAGTTAAATTTTCTAACACAACCCAGTTAAAAAATTTATTTTAATTTTTTAGCTCAACCACGCATGTGTCATCAAAATTGGACCTAACACAGTCCATATCTACCTCTAGGCATATATATATTCTGATCGTCACTCAAGTCTGGCCTCACTAAAAGCTGAGAATCTTATGTTTACATGCACTAACATGGCATCATCCTGACTTTAATGATCCAAAATTATCAATTATTAAATTTAAATAATTTGAACTAAATTGCTTTTACTTTCATTTAATGGTTTGATTTAGCAAAAATGTGTACAAGTACAACAATTTATTTATCGACATGTAAGAATAATAATAGTCCTAATCGACCAACCAATACCGATCGTGAAACGGTCGATACCGATTATCGGCAAAAGGCCGATACCGATAACCAGGGATGTTAAGATTGGTATTGGCCAAATACCAATACACTATTGACAATAACTTTCCGTTATTGGGAATTGTATTGTTAATACTTTTACTGAGAAGAATTGGTTTGGTATTGCCGATACCTTTAAAGCAAAAATTAGCCAATACCCAATACCAATATTTTTTAATATGAAAAATTGAAATTTGTCAAAAAATTCAAACTTTGAAAACTTATTTTTGTACATTTTGACATTTGTTTTGTAAACTTATTTTTCCCCCGTTTAATTGTACTCCACTGATCTCAATATATAACTGGATCATGTTTAGTCTAATAAATGAATTATAATTTTTCTAGCCTCTCGCTGCTGACATTTTAACACCCCATTTCATCCCTGCCAACTTAAAATTTAAACAAAAACGAATCTTTAAACTTTTCAATTAATAAAATTTAATAATAGGTTGAAGCTCACATTAAATTATTTAGGCTGCTAATAACTGTTAAGCATGTTATATCGTTAGCCGATGGTAATAGGGTTTTATATTATTATAATAGCTCAGGTGTCGAATAAAACTTGTTAAAAATTGCAATAATTAAGTACAAGCAAATGAAATGACTGTTGTGCTCCCTTATATTTTTGATTTGAGCAATTACTAGCTGCACAAGTCGACAATTTTGCACTGTTAAAGATTTTCCATAAATAGCATAAGGGGTGTCAAAATGGCTACCGGGGGCTATACTCAGGCAGGGCTAAGTGTGATCCAGTTATATATAGAAATCAGTGGCCACTTTGCTTTTTATTTTGCACTTTTCTTTAATTTTATTTGTTTTTCAATTTTGTGCATTGTGATTTTAAATTTGTGCTAATAATAAAATACTCGAGAAAAAGTTTTTTCAAGTATTAGTGTTTGCTATTTGTAGCAATACGTTTTTAGTTGAGTATTGATATTGGTAAGGTCAATACTTTTTCAAGTGCCTATTCGGATTGGTATTGCCAGTACAATTTATGGCTATTGTTAAGAGCCCTGCCGATAACCGATACTTTTTAGTTTACACCGAGGAACACCGTGCATGGACTGCTCCTCCTGTTATGAGAAGTAATACTTGGTGTCTTTTTAAATGTTAGTAAAATTACTAATTACACCAAACAAACTTTTGCGCTTCGTCTTTTCTTAACTACTCAACATCATCTACAGACACCACTCTATTACAACAACGGACTTGACTTTTAAGATGTTTCAAAGATTTCCGGTTAAAAAAACCTTAGCAAAATTCTACTTTGTTACTCAAGTTAATACAAGTTAAAGAGCGAATGCTGGATGACTACCACAGAACAAGTTTGCCTACTAGATATGTTTTGCTCATTCAAGAAGTGTGGTCAGGGAACTTGAAAAAAATTACTGCCAACCTTGAAGTCTATATATATAGATATCCTTAAAAAAATATGCCAGACAGATTTACTATATCTTAAAATTTCATTCAAACAGAAAACAAAACTCACTCATAAAAGACATTTTTTGAACCAAAAAAAAGGAATAAAGAAAATTTATTTTTATACATAGACGCTGACTGAAATTTCAATAAAGTTCATTTTTAAAAATTCATGACTCACTAGATAAAAATACGAAAACCATGACAAGACGAAAAGACAAGGCAGGCAATATCATTCAAGTCGTGAGTGTGAAAGGAAGTAAGAAAATCAGAGATTTATAACAAAGCAACAATTTAAGATCAGATGGCAGGCTGTTAAAACAATAAAATTAAATAACTTTAATCACCAAACTGCTGTATATTGTTTATATATATATATATATATATATATATATATATATATATATATATATATATATATTAACATATTCACAAGTATTGACTAAATGGCGAATATGACCAAGTAGAATAGTAAAATGCAAATGACTCTTCTCTTACACACTATCACCATTTCATGAAACGGTGAAACATTTTCATAATAATTATAGCATGATGTAATATATATATATATATATATATATATATATATATATATATATATATATATATATATATATATATATATATATATATATATATATATATATATATATAAGTATACTAAAATTTCAAATTGTAGTAGCAAGACCTCAGCAAAAAAATATTCAGAAATCATCACACGCATATCTTAGGCACTAGAACAGGACTTACATTTTTTTTTTATAGATTTTTAATCTTTCAAAATAAAAACTATTTTAACTGGCTACTTCAACAAAAATTTGAGTTATTCACAACCCATTTTCTGATCGTGCATGACCGTCAAGCTCAAGAAAAAAATAGACTTTTCATGCTATCCTTGTATAGATTATTAGTGAATAAATATGTTTGACTTTTTATGCTATCCCTCTATAGATTATTAATGGATAAATATGTTTGACTTTTTATGCTACCCTCTATAAATTTTTAACAGATAAATAACACTTTGGTATGGATGCTCCCCCATATGTACACATACACATACAAATATAAATACACACGCACGAACGATAGACATCTGGAATGTGACGTCACTCGTGAGCCGATGTAATAAGCATGCTTAAATAAGGATTTTCTTAGACTAGCTTAATGGACGGATAGATAACCATGCCCGGAACTTCGGTAGCTAAGTCATTACTGACACCGCCGGGCAATGAAAAATACGAATTTAATGGATCGATGGATGGATAGATGATGATGCCCGGTACTGTGGTAGACGAGTCTGGAAATGAAGAACGCGACTCCGTTGTGATCTCTTTGTCGGCACTCGAGCGATCGTTGGAGGCGTAACCCGATGTTGAACCGGGTTGCTTGTGATCATCAGTTGAATCTTCTGTTACAAAACGTTTTCATTTATTTAATGATATGAAAAATAATCATATATCTCAAGCTCGTATGCCTGAGATGATGAAATGTAATAATTCCTACGCTCGGGAATGAATTAAAATATATATATATATATGCATAGATTTTGATATAAATAGGTACACATATTCATAGAAATATGTATAAATATATTGAAATAATTATATGCAAATATTGATATAAAATGTTATTTATTAACTTAATGAAACACAACAAAGTTTTAAAAATTTTAACAACAAACATGCCTGGAACAGAATCCTCTTCTTCAAATTCGACCGTGGAATCTTTCACAGCATTTGACTTAGAATGACCTTGCATCGTTTGTGACTTTGGAGACAAGTGGACTGTTATGTCACGAAGTTGAACTTCATGAACTTCAATGCTGAAATGAAAAGGGAATAATTTAATCAATGAACAGTGAACAGGACATAATTCACTGATCACAATAGATGATTGTTAAGCAGAACAGGACACGTTGTGAAATCTCTGAACCATGCATGCTTGAAATGACATTAGTTGTGATATTCTGATGTTACTAGAGATAGCAGCGCCACCATTTTCGATCTTTACAATTGTGTAATAACTTTCATTACATGCCTTGACATACTAATTTATCAACTGCTGACCGCAGCGAAATTGCAAACACACACACACACACATACATAAATACATACATACATACATACAGTGGCGGATCTAAACTTCTTTGTAATTTACCTAAAAAGTAGTAAATTTTTCTTCTAAATTTGGCCAATTTGAACTTTTTTTAAATTTATTCCTAGTTTTAAACGTCATTTCTTGTATTAATATTGTATAAAATTTTTTTAATATTTCAAAAAAGTAAATTTTGAAATTCACAGGGGGGCCATGGCTCCCCCCGGCCCCCTGGATCCACTACTGCATACATCATACACATACATACAGACAGACATAGGAAATAATGTATGTTGATAGCAAAAGATTCAAACAAAAATAAGATATTCACTACAAACTCACTGGCTTTTTTTGTTATTGAGCAGACTGCCATGTTTGACTCGAAGTAGATTATCCCCTCTGGAAGTTGAATACGGAGGAAGTGGAGACGAGCTGATCGGAAGAATATCGGGCTGACTGGAACCGCCTGAAAAAATTAAAACTTTGTTTTTTACAATATATATGAATATATGTAAGCATTTTTTTCTTAATTGTTCTTTAAATATAAATTATATACATAGGTAACCATGTCTAACATAATGTAGAAAAATGCCATGAAAACATAATAACTACTACCAGGTGTAACATAATGTAAACATTTCTATTTATAACAATATCTAATATATCTGATTCTGAAAATAATACCAATAATCTATAGTAATCACAATATTTCCCAGTATCAAATAATGATAAAAAATCCTTGAAGATACCAACCAGTAGAAGAACTTGCATCGATGAATTCTAAACCTTCTCCAATCACAGATTTCTGTCTTTCTAAATGTGATTTCTTTCTTGATGGAGTGGTTTTCAGAGCTGTAATATTTGACAACTTCAACATTATTAGACACCGAAACTATATTTTATCATTAGAAAAAAAACTAATTTAAATAATTATTATATAATATTAAAACATACCTATTAATAATATACATATTTATAATAATAAATAAAAATAATTTATCAGCTGCTTCTCAATGAAAACCAGACATCCTGTAACTGCTTAAGATATAAATAAATGAGAAAGAAAGAACAACACTGACTTCCAGGAATTTTCTTGAAGACTTTCGTGGTAAAAAACTTCTGAAACCTCTGAGCATAAAATCCCGGCCTGTGTACAGATATGGTGTCCTGTGCGGGCAGGGGAAAGATTTGTTATTATAACATCACATCCTCTATTATTTTATATACAATAATTCTTATGCAAAAACCTTAAAGATACTCCTCAAAGATAAACCTTAAAGAGCATGCAGGATAATAAAAAGATTATGTTGATATTTGTTAATTCATAAATTAATTCATCAGGTCATTTTCTAAATAATTCATCATCAATTCATTCTTTGATGTTTTTAAAGTGACCTTGAAATAGAGTTTGATAATATCATTTCTTTTTTTCATTTAAAAACATAATAAAGAAGAAATCTAAAAATAGAAATCCAACGAACCCCGTCCGTGATCAGCGACTTGAAAGTATGCTCCAACTTCTTAGCAAACCTGTAACTCTGCAGTATGTCGATGATTCCGATGAACAGCAACAGTTTCTCTCCTTTCGGCGTCCTAACCGGAATGCCACCCCTGACGGAGAAAAAATGTATTCTAGATTAGATTCGATCGCAATCGAGAAATAGTTCAGATTTACTGATGAGAGAAGTTGAATGAAATCGTTGAATTATTTTGTTGTTGCATGCGATGTCTCATGTTTTGAGGATTCTTTTATTGATACAAGAAACAAGAGGATTTCAGAAACAATCAAAAAGCAGGGGAGATTAATAAAAGACATGAAGACTTAAGAATTTAATAATTCCAATTGATTCATAGCATTTAATAATAATAATTTATTTATAAAATACCAATTAGAGTATCTGTGACAACACCATCAACTTACAATGAATCGTTGACAAAATCAATGTACGGATCATCGAGATTCGCTTGGATTGCTTCAAGCGCGGTCGAGAATTGTGCTGTTCGGAATCTGCTCGATCGGAGACGGTTCCTCTCTGATTGGTAGAAAGATTTTTTATTAAAGCTTATCAAATACAAAATAAGATTTATATTAAAGCTTATCAAATACAAAATAAGATTTATATTAAAGCTTATCAAATACAAAATAAGATTTATATTAAAGCTTATCAAATACAAAATAAGATTCACATGACTCACCCATTCCATATTTCGTAGATGAAAAGTCGTGATCATCATGAGATGCAGAAGGCTGAGAGTCCTTTGGGAAACAATTTGAGAAAAAATTAGATGAAATTAAATTCTATGAGACATTTCATGTGAAATATAAAAATAAAAATTATGAATTTGCTAAAGATTTACAATCTGAGTCAGCATTGCCTGAAAATATTTACTATCAATTTATAAATTTTACAATATAACAATTAAATATTATATACATTAATTAAAAGAATTTACGACACAACACAATTAAATATAATATAATTAAAAAAACAGACTATTAATAAATAAGAAATCGCACAGCAAATACAAAAAGTTATTCCCTTAAATTTTTGTAATATATACCCTGTAATTAAAAACCTACGATACCTTTCCACATTTTACATCGATATAACATCATTATTTACATTTAAATTATTTATTAGTAATAATTAGTTGTTACCTATGCATAAATAGGTCGATAACATGATGAGTAGAAACATCATACGAAATGCAATTAGCCCTACAGCTTCACAGAAAAATATGACTCATACATCTATCTATCGCTGAGCAAATTTCGAGGTCAGAAATGCAGTTGAGACATGTGACTAAAAAAATAGCACTCTGGAATTCCCCAGATTAAAAAAACAGGAAACAAAAAGAAGTGTGAATGAATGCAGAATAGTTAACCATGAAAAAATTCCAAAAATGCGGGGTTTTCAATGAATACATATTTTCATCTCTTCCTTCTTTGTGCAAAAACATTGATTCAAATAAATTGAAAATTCTTGAAAATATATGTGATGTTTTTATTTATAAAAAACCAGCAGGAGCTGATTTCCACTCCAGCTAAACATCTCTTCAATACTACCAATCCATCAGAATCACAAAAAGATGTTTCCTCTAAAGAACATTCATTCAGAAAATTAAAATTTCAAAGTGATTCACTGGTCCAAAGATGGAGAAAATAATTTATAAGGAATGAAAATTCAAACCCTGTCGGGACCGGAGAGACTGTGCAATCCGATGAGCATGCTGTAATCCATGATTTTGAAACTCTGCAATACCTGGAAGAGAAAATTAAAAAAAAAACAAGGTCAAACCTATAACAACAAAGTGCAATCCTTTATCAACAAGATCAAACCCAGAAATTAACCTAACAAATAATTTATAAATAATTTGTTTTAATCTTCAAACAAACCTACTAAACAATTTCACCACAAGAAATATAATTAGAAACAAAAAAACAGACAATAATAATTACAATTACCAAACTGTTTAGAATTTAAAGCAAAACCTTAGATAAATATAACTTGCATTGCATAATAATTTATAAATAAGTTCTACTGCATAACAAGGGTGTGCCCGATCTATTTTCACTGACAGATTCCGGTCCCAAAACAGGAAATCTACAAAATAGAATTTTCTCTCTATGGAAATGAGATTTTGTGCACACATATATAAGTAACTTCGATATGAAAGTTATACTATTTAAACAGCAGATATGGGGGTGTTAGGTCACAAGAAACAAGGTCTGTATACCAATACGACCTCGGCTTAACTAGAATTGCATGTACAGCCATTTCAATTATGATGTTGAGGCTGATATAACTATTTCAAAGTAAGCACATTTAATTGTATGCATTTGAGTATACTGTGACAGATGCTTGGGTAAGCAAAAATGTGTTTATTAATGGCCGTGTCTCAATTTATTGTTCATTTTAATGAATCTGGCTTGAACATGAACTTTGTAAAGTTTTCTCAAATACTTTATACTTTTAACTCAATTCAGTACTGTAAATTTCCAACTTTGTTCTTCTGGCATTATTAATATTCATTATATAATTTCTAATTTATACAAACTGTAGAGCAATAGAATATTTCCCACATTCCCTGCAAGTAAATTAAAGATACTAAATATTCCTTTACCACGCATTCCTAAAATAACTTTGATGAAACTAAATTTAATGAATTGTTAAACTTTTCTTCTTCCTATATTTCTCCCAACTTGTTTTCTGATGTAAATAATCTTGTTGCTGCTGCTTTTCACTTTTAATTTAAAGCGTGTTTCAAATAAGCTAATTCCTCATAAAACTATAACCGTTGAATAATCTTTCTATACTCTAGCCTTCCATCTACGGTTCAAGCGGCATCATCGTAGATGGAGTTTCGCAGCTTGCTTAAGACTTTTCTTTCAATAAATCCTTCTAACATAACTTCTTATAGTCGAGTGACTTTGAAATTTCAACCGAAATGTAGAGCCCCTTTAAATAAACCTTTTTGTAATTTTTCTAGGCAATATTGAAAAAAAAAACAAGATATGATAAAATTTAATAACACTCGGCAGAATCAAATCCCAGCACATCCCTAGCGCACGAAATACTACACCAAATCCTGGCACATCCCTAGTGCACTAAGTGTACAGAATACTACACTGAATTCCGGCACATACTTAGTGAACTAGTGCAAAAAATACCACACCAAATCCCGGTACATCCCCAGTGCACGAAATACTACACAGAATTCCGGCACATCCATCCCTAATGCACTAAGTGTACAGAATACTACACTGAATTCTGACACATCCATCCCTAATGCACGAAACACTACACAACAACAACAACCAACCCTGCAGTCTCTCTCCAATGTTTTGAGAAGACCCACATAATTGTCACCCTCGAGCATGAGACCTTCGGGAAAGAAATCAAGAAAATCAAGATCTTTGTAGGTTGGATGCGACTTGGTCACTTCTTTCGAGCTTGCTTTCCTCTTGTAAGTGCTTCCCTTCAAGTCGAACTTGGAGTGCATGACGATGGTTGACGGTAGTAAGTTGTTCATGATGATGAAGCGAATGTTTTTGCCACCACACTGTATTTGTAGGAAAAAATTAAGAAGAAAATTAACAGTTTCAGAATGTGAAGAAATAATTATGATATTTTAATCGTAAATATAATATCGGGACACAAATATCATCATCATCAGCTAATTTATAAGTCATCTATGTATATAAAAGGAAATGTGTGTTTGCTTGCTCATCACACCCAAATTGCAAGAGCAATTTGAACAAAATTCAGCATGGAGACAGTCTTTTTGCAGAAAAAGGTTTCAATCCATTTAAAATAAAAATCGGTTCATTATTTTACGTTCCATCGGAAAAAACCTATAAAAACCCTGAGTAACTCTACTAGTATAACATAAATAAAATGTGCTGGAGATCTGGTTGATCCGGATATCCGGCAGGATATCGGCTATCCGGATGCTATCCGGCATCCGGCAGTTTGATATCCGGTAAAATATAAAATAACTTTAATATATGTTGGCTAAAAAGTTTCTGGCGCCGCCACCAGCAAATGTTGACAGTGAACGCCTTTTCAGCTGTGCAGGAAATGTGTTGAGTGACACTCGTTGCCATCTTTTGCCAAAAAAACTGAGCAACTAATGATGTTAAAAATAAATGTGCTGCTCTTAATCAGCCAAGCTAGTTAGCAAATAATTTGAATGTTACTTTGTATTTGTACTTTTTTGTAGAATTAGTTGCAACTTGTTTAAATCTTTTCATATGATCTGTTACTACTCATAACTTTTAAAGTTAAAACTTGAACTTGAACTTAAAACTTTTTATTTTTTATAATTATTAATGTTTTAAAAATATTTGGTATCCGGCATCCTAAATCCGGGAGTTTAATTATCCGGATGCTATCCGGTATAATATAGTATCCGGCACATCCCTACCAACTAGTGAACTGATTAGCTTATAATTGTAGAACGATATTAGTTTGTATATATGCATACAAACTAATATAAAAATAATAAAGTAAAATAAATGATTGAAAGAGGAAACCTGGTAGCAATAGAGGCCGTAAAACTTTGGAAGGAGAGTTCTTGGATTTTGATTGAGATTCTGTTTATTGAATAAAAAACAAAATAAAATTACAATATTCTTAATAGTTAATTTATCAAAATTATAATATTGATTTAATTTATACCAGTTAATTTGGATATAGCTACCATTATTATCGTCAGTCAAGTGAGAAAGTAATGTCAATAATAATAGAACAAATATAAACTACAACTATCAAACATGTTAGAGTAATACAGATCATCATCATCACCACCACCAGCTTCCACCAATGAAATATATTACAATTAAAAAAAATTGATAAGCCAGCCTTACCATGTAATAACCAGGAAGAAGTTTTTGTAAGAATTCGGCCTCTTTGTGTTGAACGGTTTTTATGATGAACTCGTCATCGTTGGAGAGATAGAAAATACTTCCGCTCGCTCCGGGATTCGAAAGTTCTTTCAGTGGCTCGTTGCACAGTGACAGCTTGAATAATTAGATAACGATTTATTAATCAACGTAAATAACTCCGATGGCTGTATGATTTTATGTTTGAAACATCCCATAGAGCCGTGGAATTGTAAAATTTATGGTGGATTAATGAAGAACAAGCGGGGAAGGAAACGGGAGTGTGGGAGAAAAACCCTAAAAACCCCGGGAACCACGCTAGTAGTTAATAAAAAACCTGAAACTAAATAAATAAAAAGTTATTTCTTTTTAAAACTTTTCATCTTTGTTTTAACTTTTCACAGATATTTGTTACATACTAGTGGGGTACCCGGCTTTGCCCGGGGTTTTTCTATCGTTTTTCTCTCTCGCTCCCGTTTCCTTGCCTGCTTGCTGATGCTCCAGGTCGCTTTCCTGTTCCCTTTCCCACTCGCTCTTTCGCTCTCTTTTCCGTTCCCGCTTGCTTTCCCGTTCTCCAATTCCCATATCCGCTCGCTGTCCCACTCATTTTGTGACCGATTTCAATTTTTTTTCTCAATAAAACCTTCCCCCATGGACTCTCAAGGCTGTGTGAAAATTTCATTACGATCGGATGAATGGTGTAGCTATGCATGAAGGACATCATCATCATTTATTTTTGAAACGTCCCTATTCCACGCTATGCTAGGGTTGGACGTTTTTCCATATCAGGCCCCTCCACAAGTCACGATCCAGGGCAGACTGCCGCTTCAGGCCGAGCTCATCCATATCTTTCTTCACACATTCCCACCAAGTCTTCCTACTTCTACCTTTACTTTTCACTCCTACAACATCCACATCTCTAATTGCCGAAACCCAATCATCTGCACTTTTACGCTCCAAATGTCCAAACCACCTTAGTCTTCCACGTCTCACCACATCAGCCACACAAGGAACATTCAGAAGGCTATACAAATCCACACTACGTGCACCACGATCATTCAACGAAACACCACACATCCATCTAACCATCATACGCTCTGCCCTTTCTAAACTTCGTAGATTCTCCACCTTCATACAGACATAATATCATTTTGATATATATAAATAAATGAGATCATGTTTTGTTATCTTTGGCTAAAATATTTTTGTAACTAATACAACAACTGCTGATCTAAACACATCAAATGCAAATAGTTCTAAAATATCTGCTAATTGTCAATTAATAAAATAAGTCATCAGGATTCTAAGTGAAATCAGCTTGGCATAATATTTTTTCATCTCACTGCCGACATAACTGGGAAATATGACATTAATAATACACTTCCTAAAGTGTTATGACTTAATTATCAATGCAGCTTCAAAAGCAAACAGCAAAAATAAAAGTTATAATGATGATAGGCATTGATAGGTTCATGCTGCTAACTGCTACTGTTGCTGCTGCACTAATGACCAAATTGGGTCATTAAACTTTCAGACACAATAAGAGATCCCGATGATATGATATTTATAGTTTGTGAAATATCAAAAATAACACAAGGAAGGTTGCACTAAAACTCAGATCATAATCATAATCATCACCATCATCATCATCATCATTTGTAATCATCAACTCTGCTGAATTTGATTGATAACAGACTACAGGAAAGTGTTGAAGATCAACCTCACTCACCAACAAAACAGACAATTCTTAGAAGAGAAAAATAAATAAATGAGAAACAGTATATAAACCAAATTTTTATCTGTTTGATTTCATTTCAGTTTGCTCACTCTTTTTATCACCATAAAGAACCAGAGTGGTATATGTTTCTTCGAGCCTAAAGGCCCCATCGTCATCGTCACCATCATCATCATCATCATCATCACTGAGCTACTACCAATAGAACCAGCATGTCCCCATCAAATCACAAATAACATAAATATCTACATATAAATATCTGTATATACACTATAAAAAATTTAAAAAATGAAATTTCATTATATTTTTAGGAATAAGGTTATTTAAAAAATTCCTAAATACAAAACAAAACTGATTAAAAGGATGATAATGTACAAGATGATGATGATATAGAGAATGATGATGACCATGAAAAAGATGATGTTGAAAATGACGAAGAGGAAGATGATGATTGTGATGCTGAAAATAAAGATAATGATGACGATAATGATATAGAATATGAAAATGATGAAGAAGATGATGATTTTGATGCTGAAAATAAAGATGATGATGATATAGAATATGAAAATGATGATGATGTTGAAAATGATGAAGATGATAATTATGATGCTGAAAATTAAGATAATGATGACGGTGATGATATAGAATATGAAAATGATTTTGAAAATGATGAAGATGAATGATAATGAAAATGATCAAGCAGAAGAAAATGAAATCTTACGAGAAAGTCTTCTGGTTGAATTCCGAAAAGGTCTCGAAAGTAACGAAATGCGACAGGGGCGTAAGTTTTGAATCTGAAGTCGCTGTACCTGTGGGCTGGTGTGGAGTTTGATCCTTCTCTGTAGAGGAAGTTACAATATTATACAATAGGAAGTTATAGTATTATTTCATTACACAGTATACCTTGTATTGCTATTTTATATCAAAATTATATTTACATTATTTATATTAGAGAAACGATTGTAAAACACATTAACATTTTATCCACTAGGAGATGGGGGAGACAGGTGTAATGGACATGTAAAAAGTATTATATATATATATATATATATATATATATATATATATATATATATATATATATATATATATATATATGTCAACATTGTTATAAATATCAATTAAGGTGATTGCAATAAGCACTAACAATAACAATACAATGTATATCTGTAAGTGTTAACATCATTATAATATTAATTACCTAATATGATTGCAATAAGCACTAACAATAAAGAGATAGCATTATAGACTGGCAAACCATGATTTATCAACATTTCTACTGCTAACTAGTAAATAATTTTAATACTGAAAACCATCCATATAATAATCAACTCATTTATCTAGTTTGTACCAACAGTCGCGAACATATAAATTCATTTAAAATTTGAATTTTTTTAAATAAAAAAAACACATGTACAACATATTTATTATAATTACCATCTGCAGCTAATCAGCTACAAAGAAAAATTAGAGATTGAACCGGGCAATCCCATTGTTGGTGCAAGGATCTTGGTTTACAAATATTAAAAATACGATTTTAAACGACAACTCGACAAATATTATAAGTACCTCGGAAAGAATATGGATTCAACAACATCAAAATCCCCATACAGCACGTCTCTTTTCGGCTTCGGAGACAATCCGCCGATGCTCAATCCGATTCCGAGTTGGATTGCAGACATCAACTCGGACGTTGGTTTCTGAAAATCATTGAAAATTCAAATTAAAAAAGAGGAAGATTAAACTGCAAATAAAAAGAAATTTTAAGTAGGAAATACCCGGCGCGGGAAATACCCGGTACTGACCAGATTTGTATTTAACGAAAGCAGCAGATGAACTGTTTTACTTCCACGAAAAGTCTTTACTTGTCTGCACTGAGGTCAACCCATCTCAAATTTCAGACAGAAAAAACAAACTGGCAATGGCAAATACGAATGTAAAGGGGTACAAATTACTCCCCTAATAAGTAATAAAAAAAATTTGATCACATACATAAATATACACACGTACAATATTGTACACACATGCATGTACACAAGCACATGAGCACAGATGCACTGGTGATTGAAATTCATTAGAAAGAAACAACAAATTCTTCTTAACTAATGCTTCTTATGACTTCTATTAGAATAGAAGAATGTAGAGCTGTAAAATTCATCCCACCATGATAAAACAACTAAAATAACAAAAATCTCCAAATAAACATCTGAATTGACTGAAAAAAATCCCATTAAACTTTCAAAAGATCACAATTAAAAAATTTTATACTCCCATAAAACTAGATGAAGTAATTAAAAATAAATGTAAATAAATCATATTTTATAATGATGAATAATAAAAGCTCTCCTATATGATCACATGGTGGTTCCACATATTTTGCTGATTGTCAATATATATCATGCGGAAATATTTAGCACTATGATGCGGAAATATTAAGTACTAACTTTTCTATACGTGGAAATATTAAGTACTAACTTTTTTATACGTGGAAATATTAAGTACTAACTTTTCTATACGTGGAAATATTAAGTACTAACTTTTTTATACGTGGAAATATTAAGTACTAACTTTTTTATACATGGAAATATTAAGTACTAACTTTTTTATACGTGGAAATATTAAGTACTAACTTTTTTATACGTGGAAATATTAAGTACTAACCTTTTTATACGTGACCTGACCATCTTCATCAACCCTCCTGTGTCCGAGTTTCTGCTCCCTCAAACTGCTTCTAACGTGAGTTCTTTCATCTCCTGGCAGAAGTCCCTGAAGACCCCCGGGCAGCCCCAACTGCGCACTCTGTTGCACAAAATATATGTTATATGTAAAAATAATGAAAAAAAAACATTTTATTGCATTATTGTAAGTAATCAGACACTACTTGTTGACTGATCCTCACAGCAGAGCTCTAATTATGTGCTGTTTTATAAAATTAGAAAATAACAATGATTCATCATCATCATCATTACCATTTATAATTTTGTTTTTCCAGGCTATGCTAGATTGGTTGTTTTTTCCATAGAGTAATTATTATCAGGGAAGTTTATTTAATATAAATATAAATGACCATATGATATGAATATAATTTATGATTACTAATCATTTTAAAAAACATAAAAAATGCAAAAATAACTTAAAAAGTTTATCTTAACAATAACAGCAATTAAATAATGGCTTTAGAAAAACCAAAGAAACAACAGATAAAGCACTAACCCCTACTAAATTCTTTTCCATCATGACATCGAAAACTGAAAAAATGATATAGCTGATTATCATAATTTATATAAATAAATCACAGATCATGATTATCCAAAAGAATGTCAATTGAAAATAATGTAATAAAAATTTGATGACAGAGAAGTGGTTAGGCATTCTGCGTGTTATGCAAAACTGTTGATGATTCAAATTTCTGTGGCCGTTCGAGTCCGAGTGAGCAAATACGTAAAGATGCCGGAAATGGTTCTTAAATAAACAATGTTGACCACCAAAGCCGAGGAAAACAGAATATGAGTTCTCTTTGAGAACTCATACAAACTTAACTTTTGAAAATGTGTAATAGTTATTATTACTTATTATAAAATTGAAAATTCTGACCATTTTTTATTAATTAACTATTAAAATAAAGAATACTTATGTAAATAAAAACAACAATCAATTTTTTAGTCAGTTAAAAAATTCAGACATCTTGTAAATAGCCAAAAATCAAGTACTGTTGCTCAAAAATATAACCATAACACTATATAAAATATTTAGTAAAGGGCACTAGATACATTTATATATTTTATTATTGAATTGTAAAGATTTTATTAAAATTAACTGTAAAGTTTCACATTAACGGCAAGCTATTTTTAAAATCGGCGGAGCAATAGAATCTCAGTATTCGCATAGCATGATCCCATGATAACAACTTTTTATTGAAATTGAGCAAATAAAGAATAATTTTATGTTTTAAAATGTTATATATTTAAAACAATTAAATTATATTAAAATATTTGCTAAGTTGATGACTTTATGACACTTTATGTTAACCCCTCTGATTCACCAATCGGTGAGCAACATATTTATGCTGTGCCAGACGTTAAAATAATTATTTTGATAATTTAGAATTTTTTATTAAAATTAATTTACATTAAAAATTATTTCATAGTTCTTCATTTCAATTCATTTGTATCCTCAGCACACTTTGTCACTCACATCTGCACTGTAAATAGTTCATTGAAGAGTACTATTTATCGCTTCTAAAAGTTTCTAAATTTACGACTGGGCTAAGTCTTGGTAAATTTATGTTTTCTTATACAAGTGTCGGCAAATTTTTCGCTTTTTGGTTTTTTCTAAGCAGAAAAAAGTAAAGGAAAAAATGAGTTTTTTAACACAAACTTTGATTTCAAATACACTCGATGTATGTATGTGTGTATGTATACGAAAGATGTTCAAATTACATTTTGTTTTTGTTTTTAATTGAATCATATATTGTCATCCAATATAAAGATATGCTGAAAGTTTCAGCTTCCTAGCTAGTCAAAAAGCTGGTTAAATTTCACTTGCAAGATTTGTGTAGTGTACAGAGCAGTGTTGTTTCAGTTAAGCGTAACTCAAACTGAATTCAGTCTAATAACTGAAAAAAGAGATTTAAGTTAAGTACTAACTGAAACTGTAACTGAAAAATTAGATTAACTTTAAGTGTAATACTAATAGTAAAAAAAAAGTAGTAACTGTAATACAAACTGAAAAAAATGCTTTCGGAAAATTTAATAATGAAATGCGTCAAAAATTTATTTCTTTGTTTATATTAGGTAACCGGACCCACTTGTGTCTTTTATCGCTATTATGAATTCCTTTTTCATCGCTTTATTTGAATTTAACGTCGTATACACAATGTTAAAAATAAATTCTGGCCGAAAACAAGAAAATGGAGTTTGGCGTTATTTCAGTTACGAACCCTCTACTGATAAAAGCCGGTGCAACGTGGTTTGTAGTGTGGGAGAAAAAGATTCGGAAGCTCACGTGGTCGAAACTTGCGGAGCTCTGTTGAAAGGTAAAAATGCTACTAATTTATTAAATCATCTAAGTCATAGACATAAGGAAGTAGCAAAAGAACTCGAGGTTTTGGAGACAAATCGCAAAACGTTAAAGGCCAAGCGCAAACTAATCGAAAATAATACAGGAAATACGGTTAACCAGAATAGCACACTGACTACTTTGCCTGCTTTTATTAGCAATAAAAAAGAATGGAATTCAGATGCACAAGAAGTGAAACTGAGACAGCGTTTGCTTAGTAATATGTTTATCAGAACTGGGTTATCGACCTCATTTTTGGATAATCCTTATGTCAGAACATGTTGCAAATTATTTTTATAATACATTGCCACTAATACTGAGTTTTTTTAAATTTTAACAGAGTCTCATCAATAAACATAACATAAAAGAGAAAGCAATGTCATCATCAGTAACTCCTTCAACTACAGCCAGATCTGGTATGTCTCCACAAAAAAAGCGCTTTAAAGCACTTTTTGAAAATACAGCACTGTGTTCAGCGCCATGTCCCAAAACCACTTCTTTATCCGAAGAGATCAATGCAGAGCTCTCATCCATTCGGACTGCTTCTACAGCATATGAAAAACCAAATGGATTAGATTTTTGGACAGCTCCTGGTGTAGAAGCTAAATATCCAATTTTAGCTGAAATGGCACAAGATTTGATTTCAGCCCCTGCATCACAGGCTTACGTTGAAAGGGTTTTTTTTCTGTGTGTGGAGATTTGACGCATGGAAAAAAAACAGACTTACAAAAAATTTAGAACTACTGACATTTGTTAAAATGAACAAAAAATTTTATTAACTGGGTTTTCGGCATGGAAATAAAATCTTGAATCGATATCTATTTTGTTTTCCTGTTTTGAATATTAATAACTGTTATACTAACTGTAATAGTAACTGAAAAAAATATTAACTTTAATATTAACTGGAAAAAAAGAATTAAATTAACTTTAACTGTAATACTAACTGAAAAATATTAAATTGACTAACTTTAACTGATACTCTAACTGAAAAAACCTAACTGAAACAACACTGGTACAGAGAAAGCCACACACACACAGAGATTGTAACCTAAATAAAAGTTTGTAAAAAAGAGATGTCGTTAATGTGAAACTTTACCAAAAATTACCTAAAAATTAATAAATAAATAAAAAAGAGTGCCTAGAAAAAATTGATGGAGATGATGGACTGAGTTCTTATGATATTCTATCTTATCATTCTTATTCTTATCTGACTGATTGACGACTTACTGAACTGAATGAACGAGAGTAAAATAGTAAAAGAAAAAGATCTCAGTGAAAAGATAAAAAATATAAACATTAATCACAGAACTGTATAAATAAATTCAAAAACTAACTTTTTTCAATAGCTCCAAAAACACCGAACAAAATATATTCCTAATGAAAGATAATAAGCTAGGCACGGTTGTTTATACAAAAAGTCGACCACAATAAGTATGGAAAGCTCATACATACTAAAGTGTTTAAACTTATTGGCAGAATTTAAAAACCAATAACATTTAGTTAATTTTTATTTGTATAACATAGTAATTTAAAAATTTTAATTTTTAAATAATTGAAAAAAATAGGAAATTGGCCGTAAAATACTGCAGAACACTATTGTCCAGAAATGCAGCTCAACCGCGTAGCTAGCCAAATTTTCCCAAGGAAGGCTCAAAATTTTACATTTCTCAAACACTTTCCCACTTTTTTATTTCTAAAAAAGCTGATGGCCGGGGGGGGGGAAGAATTTATTAGGGGACACTATTAATTATGTCAACAAAATATGGAAGGGAAGAGGTTTGAAGAATTGTTGACATGGGGATTTCAAGATAAATTGACGTCAACAATATATTTTTGCAAGAGTTACTAAATCAAAAAATAGGAAAGTAATAAATGCATTGTATGCCAGTCAGTCAATTAGAATTATTTAGAATCTACCTACCCCCAAAAACATTAAAAAGACGGCACAGTTTACGATAATTGTAAACTCTGTCGCATGTTGATTTTAATTAAAACTTAACTATAAATTAAATTAAATAGAAAAAACTGATTGATCTATAATTGTATTGTAAGGTAAAACCGTAAGATCCCACACTTTTAAACTCTTGCATTCAGTCTTTGAAGTTTGACAACATGCTACCTCGATTGGCAAAGGCTTTCAAAATTCTTCCATATGATCTATCTGTCCTTCCATTCAGTTGTCGCTGTTTGAACGGATCTGCAAAATTTGTTACCTCTATGTTGCTTCACAAGTCATGTGGAAGAAGCATGTTCAACAGCACCGACAATGCGATCTTGGGGCTAGGCAATTCATGCCACATGCTCCTCAACCGCAAAGACCGTAAGATCCCACACGTTTAAACTATTGTATTCAGTCTTTGAAGTTTGACAACATGCTACCTCAATCGGCAAAGGCATTCAAAATTCCACCATATGGTCTGTATTGTCCTTCCATTCAGTTGTCGTTGTTTGGACAGACTTGCAAAATTTTCTTTACAAGTCATGTTGAAGAAGCATGTTCAACAGCACCGACAATGCGAATGCGATCTTGAAGCAAAAAATTTGACCAAAGCAAGTGGCTGCCAAAAGACAGAAAGAACTGACGGCAATTATTGCGCATGGAGAGATGTTAAGTGCAGAATGGTTAGATGAAGATGATGTTGGCTTGTCGTGTGTATCGATTCCACAAGAAATTGATCAATAAACCATTATAACAACTGAGGAACATTTGAATTCCCCATGGGAAGATGTTAGAAGCAAGAATATAAATTCTCAATTTGTTCATGAAGTTCAAGTGTTGATAGACAATTTGAAATCAGTTACGCAAGACCAAAAAACTTATTTTTAGAACTTCTAATATCTACATACAAACAATTCTATTTTTAGCATAAAAGCCAGCCGTATAAGATATTGTTATTTATTTTGTTGTTTTTTTTGGGGGGGGGGGGGGGTAAAATTTGTTTGACATAATTTTGTTAGGGGGTGACTGAAAGTTTGACAGTTGTTGACAAGGGGGAGGGAGGGGGTAACAAATCGCCTAAAAATTGTTGACATAATTAATGGACGTCCCCTTAACAAACACGACTGGTTATACTCAAGCGGGGCAAAATTCAGTCGCTATAGGATTGGGTAGACAAGTCAGGTTTTCTGCTTATTTATTAAGAATATAATGAAAATATACTTACTCAATCGATAGGTAATCAAGCCTATTTTTATTAAATTAATAAAGTTATTCGTTTTTCTTAAACGAGAATTCACTATCAAACAAACACAAATTCGCTGGGAAGATTGCGAAAACTTAAAATTCAAGACTTTTTTTAATTCCTCTCTCTCTATTTCTAAAAACTTAAAAAAATGAACTGTTTTATTTATTGAACAAACGGTAACCGGATAAAACACAACATGATAAAACACAACATGATAAAACACAACATGATGAAACAGAACATGATGAAACAGAACATGATAAAACAGAACATGATGAAACAGAACAGTGAAAAGTATAACAGTTAAAAAACAAAATAGTGAAGAAACAGAACATTGAAAAAACAGAACATCAAGTATATTTTTTTCTTTTTTTTGCAATAATATCTACAAATCGGTTTTATATAATTTTCATTTTCTTTTTTGTATGTTTCCGTTGTCATCCATTGATCCAAGGGAAATGTAAGAATCATCCTATAGTACAGATTAATTTGTTTGGAGTAACTTTGAACCGAAATAGTATTTTTGTGTTTCACAGCTCCATTTAACTTTTAGTTTTCTTTATATTCTTGTTACAGTGCGCTTATGGTTTTTTGCTAATAACTTTTTTGTTCTATTGAATATTAAGAAACTATTTTGACAAAAGAGTCAATTTTTTAAGCTGCACCTATAGGGTAAACTGACCAATTACTGGCCACAGGTTTTTTGCAAGTCACGTAGGTTTTCAACCCATAGGACCACACACGTTTATTTATATGAACATTGTGCAGTTTCAAAATCTCTATCAAATACAAATTATGGTTTTTTGATGCAATAAATTAAAATAAATTTGTGGAGCCATTTTTTGAGAAAGTTCAATTTGTAACAATTAATGGCCATGGAATACCATTTACTGGCCACCCTGCCAGTAATAGGTCCATCCAATGTACATTTACTTTTACTGGCCAGTATATAAAAAAAACTACTTTAAACATGACGAGCAGTTAAAATCTCCATTTATATCAACGTTATCAAATATTCCACAATCACTTGCACATGAGATGTGGCAACGAATTTTGGCACATTTACCGAATTGGACCATATCATCACTGTATACTTGAAGTTTTCAGCATTAAAATACAGCCCACTGCATTTTATGCACTGCCAATTTGTTTCATGTTTTTGTCGTCTATTTGGTTTTGTAGTTTTTGCTTTTTAATAATTAATTTTTTTCTGATTGCTTACTACCACATTTTTGAAACAGTTTTTTTTCTTTTGCAATTTTTTGTTTTTTTCTTGTATGTTAATATAAAAAAAGTTGGCAATTATGCTTTGTCTGGAACGGCATTGGAATTAAATAGATAGATTCCAGAAGAGAAAACCTGATTTTATATTAGATTGTCATTGCGCTTTCCCAAGCTTTAACAAACTCCAATCTCCACACCAGGATAATCGTTCATCAGTTTTTGGCATGCATCTCCATAAGCATCTTTTTATCCAATTAAAAGTGTGGGCAGGTAGCTCAAAAACATGGATTTGATTGTCCCGTGCCAGATCAAGTAATTCGATCAAAATTGTGAGAGTCGTGTCCATCAAAAATAAGAATTTGAGGTCGTGCAGGTCCAATGTTTGGCAATGCCTTGTCTGGTCCAGCCTTTTTCAGAAACACTTCATATAATAGCACCTTTTGGAGAATGTTCCACATCAAATCCCTAAAGTGTACGCTGCGTTTTACTTTTAGCAATTATATGAAGGTGAATCTTTGACCCAGCACTCTTAAAGCTTTAAAATACTTTTGCACTTTCTGCTTGTCCATGCACATATGGCGTAAAGGAGCTGTTACTTCCGGAGCGCTCAGAGTCATTTCCAAATTTCGTTTTTTATAAGTCTCCACCATTTTTTGCTAGGAGTTCCTTTTTTTTTTAATTTTATGCTTTTTTTTTTATAAAGTACCATATACTGGCCAGGGCCAGTATATAGACTAATAGATGGCCATTATTTGGTCTTTTTGTATGGTCTACTATTTCTCATTCTACGTTATTTTTTAGTGGATATTTAGATAAAAGAACTGAAAAAAATAAATGAGAACAAGCTATAGTGTCATCTTTCATTTGGAGTTATTTTGTAAAACGTCCAGATAATTCACTGGTTCAGTTGAAAAAAGAATTTCAACTAAAGTTTTCGAACTTTTAAGATCGAAAAGTTACAAACTTTTGAACTTCTATGTAGCGATACATTAAGCCGGGAGCCTGGATAAATAACACTAGACTTCAAAATTACATTTAACCAAAGAGTTTAAAACGTTAAAAAAAATCTAAGTTATGGTGAATTTTTTAAATGGACCTGAAAAGTGGCCAGTAATTGGTCAGTGGCCAGCATATGGTCAGTTTACCCTACTAGTCTATTTCTTATTATTTCTTCAAAATAATTTTCCCATGAAAATTCACTCATGCCAGATGCCAGAATGATTTTATTTGGCAGTGGCAAATATAGAATCAGTGAAAAGGGGAGGAGTTCAATTTTTGTATTAGATTTAAAGGTTTTGACATATTTCTGGAAAAGATTTAATTATTCAATAACAGTGTTTCTATGAAAAAACAAATAGCAGAATAGTATAGCTAGTTAACTTTATTTACATTCTTTGGAGTTAAGTTTTGATATTGTCTTTAATGTACACTGTTTCGATAAATTTATATATTCAAGCTTAAATTACAACACGCATTAAATTATTACAAGGTTAAGTAAAGTTAAAATTCTATAGTAAATTCTAGGTATTTTTTTACCAATTTACATCCCTGATTTCATCTCAGACATTTTGTATACCTATCACGAAGAAGTTGAAAAAATATATGAGATGTTCTGTTTCATCATGTTCTGTTTTGTCATATTCTTTTTTATCACGTTCTGTTTCATCATGTTCTGTTTCATCATGTTCTGTTTCATCATATTATGTTTCATCATGTTTTGTTTCATCATGTTCTGTTTCATCATGTTCTGATTTATCATGTTCTGTTTCATCATGTTCTGTTTCATCATGTTCTGTTTTTTCATGTTCTGATTTATCATTTTCTGTTTTATCATGTTCTGTTTTATAATGTTCTGTTTCATCATGTTCTGTTTTGTCATGTTCTGTTTCATCATGGAACCTGAACAAACACTCCGGGAGCTTCATTTGTTTTAGCGATGGTTAAAAAACCAAATGACAGCATAAATAAACACGCCACATTGACAAATTAAAATATTAAAGGAAAAGTTCAACATCAACATCCACAAAACCCAAAAAAGTTCAGATCTTATAACATCTAAAAAAGCAGATACGGATCATTGGATAAAAGTTTATTTTTGTATAAAAAGTGGTTCTTATTTGTGGCAGATACTAATTGTATAGGAGTTTTATTTTGTATAGCAAGTGGTAGGTACTTATTTTAAGTATATTTACTAAAAAGTATAATAGGATCAAAAGCAAACACAGTACGTAGAGCACTTTGAACTATGAACCATCGAGCAAAGGTTGATATGCACAGTCTCTTATAACTGTTGGGCTTGAAAAATATAAAAATTCTTTTTATTTTAAGAAATACTTGCTAATAAAATTCTTTTGAAAACGCAAATATGTGGGAAAGTCTCAAAGTAAGTTTTATGTTAAATGCAATTATAAAGGTAAACTTTTATTTCTGTTTTAGTTTTAAGTTAGCTTATTAGATTGAAACCATTAAAATCACTGGTGGTTTTAGAAAGCCGCCAAATCCAGTGGATTTAAGTGATGTCTTAAAAATTAAAAACCTAATAAATACTAGTATAATCGTATAAACCAGAAATTCTATCAAAGAGTTGGTTATTCTATCAAGATTAAATTGTTGATGAAAATATTGCGGTATATATGGTCGAAGATCAATCAACTTCAAAGCCACAACAATAAAGGCAGCCATAATATGCACCTAAGCACGCTTTATCAGCTTATCCACAAGTGAACGAAAGGCCAAGTTTACCTCCATGTGTCGACGTGACCACTATATACTTGCGATCATATATATAGAATAAGTAGTATATCGACCATAAACCTATTATCGGCGTACGGCTATAGGAGAAAATATATAAAGTTTCTTTTTGGCCTTCTGAAATAGCGCCGTAAATAACGTCGTCTGCCCGAATAAAGAAATTATAATATAATTAAAGTGTTTATTACAAATGGCTGAAATTAGAAGTTGTTTATAACTTTTTAAAATTTTTGTGCACTCAGGTTACATTAGTTAACGCTCTGTCCTTTGCTTTTATGAATTTCCCGAAATAGCACTTAGCTTAATACATTTCGCTTAGTGCAAATTGACAGGAAGGGCCGATATACTTATTCTATATATATATATATATATTAGGGATGTCACGGGTACCCGAACCCGAACCCGAGTTCGGTACTACCCGGTCTTTTTCTGATACCCGAACCCGAACTCGAACCCGAAAGTGTGAAAATTTGATACCCGAACCCGAACCTGAAAATGTGAAAACTTGATACCCGAACCCGAACTCGAACCCGAAAATGCGAAAACTTGATACCCGAACCCGAACTCGAACCCGAAAATGTGAAAACTTGATACCCGAACCCGAACTCGAACCCGAAAATGTATAAGCCTAATACCCGAACTCGGAGTTGTGAACAAATAAATTTTTTTAGTAAATAAATGTTTATTCCAGTTTTAAAAATAGCAACACAAACAGAGTTTTCATAACTTTTCTAGTTTAATAAAAATGAAATAGTATTAGGAACCGATTTCAGGCAAGTTTTACTTCATAAACAACAGTTTTTCTGCTGTCTTGCCTGATAATCGGTTCCTTAGCGGTTCATAAATAATTGCAGCACCACTGAACAACTGTTCCGATGGAACGCTGGTAACTGGGGCCGCCAGGTAGCGTTTTTTTTATAATAGTTTATAGTCCTTTACACCAAATGGTTTAAGACTGAAACGACTGTGTCAGAAGCCCCTAAGTACTTCCAGTCGTCGATCATAATTTGATCCTTTTAACTTTTCCCTCCTCCTTTCTCCAGGCTTGGGACTGGCTTGCAAAAGCAAGGCGGAGTTCCAAGTAGCGTTTAGCGATCACCGCTAAATTTGGAAAGTTTGTTCTGTTATCTTTCCACCACAAAAGAGGGTCTTCGTCTAAAGTGATAAATTACAAGTTTTGTTGAAGTAACATATTATACTAATCCCGAGCCGTAGAAGTTTTGTATTATCACCTTTGCGTAACAAATAACACAAATACGTCATTTTATTGGTGAGTGTGTAAGCTAGACCACTAATCCGTTTGATTATCAGGCGGACCGAGCCGCGAACGAACTAAAATAATTAAGCCTCCTTCGGTCGAAGAAATCGCGGATAGGTATGACTCTAAACTTTTTACTTCAGTTATATAACCTTATATTTATTCATTCATATATTCAAAGTTCTTCTGATATAACAAAGACCCTTTGTTATAAAGATAATCTTGCATAATCCTAAACTTTAACTGGCAAAGTCTATAAATGATCTATGCGTCACAGTCATTTTATTGGCAAATGTGTAAGCTTGAACACTAATCCGCCTGATTACCCGACCGGACCAAGCAGCGAAACAAATTAATAAATTACAATAATTTAAGCGGTAACGTATTATACTAATTGCAAGCCATACAAGTTTTGTATTATCACCTTTGCGTAACAAATAACACAAATAGGTCATTTTATTGGTGAGTGTGTAAGCTAGACCACTAATCCGCCTGATTATCTGGCCGGACTGAGCCGCGAATGAACTAAAATAATAAGGATCCTTCGGCCAAGGAAATCACATTATTTGGAAAGCTAAAAAAATAACTTGTTAGAGTTTATTCAATACGTGTAATGTCCAATGGATGAATTGATCGCTCTTGTTTGTATATGTATATACACTAGGTAAATTTAAAATCAATCCGGGAATTTGAAATCATAAGCCAGTACCCGAACCCGAACCCGGTTTTTGGAAAACTACAAACCCGAACCCGAACCCGAACCCGAAAACTTGAGTTTCACAAACCCGAACCCGAACTCGAACCCGAAAACTCGAGTTTTACAAACCCGAACCCGAAAACTCTAGTTTCACAAACCCGAACCCGAACCCGAACCCGAAAACTCTAGTTTCACAAACCCGAACCCGAACCCGAACCCGAAAACTCCAAAAAGTACTACCCGTGACATCCCTAATATATATATATATGCTTGCGATACACCTTCCGACTCGGCACAATCGCCGACAAAAGATAGCTTCATACACTTTGAGCTGAGAGAAGCAGTCATCAATGTCATCAGATGAAAATTTTCAAATTTCAAAACTCGATAAAAACTGTTCCTCTTTACCAAATTTTTGCCTCGGATGCCTCGGTTGCACCATTTTTAGCAGATCGAGGATTGTTGTACTTTTTTTTCGTCACTCCTGATTCTGTTTCAAAAAAATCCTGCTCATTGAATTTTCAGTATTTTTTGTTTTTTTAACGCAAAAAGAAAACAGGTTTTTGTTTCTGGATGCTATATTATGAATACTTTTATAAACATTTAAAAAAAATATTTTTTAGTACCACACTGGACTAGGATCTGAAATATCTTCTGAAGATATTAGATGCCCTGAAGCTCTTCCTAAAGGACAGGTGAGATTTTGACTGTTTGTATTATGTACTAGCGGGGGCACCATACATACATACATAAATACAAACATTTATTTATATTAGGGATGTCACGGGTAGTACTTTTCGGAGTTTTCGGAGTTTTCGGGTTCGGGTTCGGGTTCGGGTTCGGGTTTGTGAAACTAGAGTTTTCGGGTTCGGGTTCGGGTTCGGGTTTGTGAAACTAGAGTTTTCGGGTTCGGGTTCGGGTTTGTAAAACTCGAGTTTTCGGGTTCGAGTTCGGGTTCGGGTTTGTGAAACTCAAGTTTTCGGGTTCGGGTTTGTAGTTTTCCAAAAACCGGGTTCGGGTTCGGGTTCGGGTACTGGCTTATGATTTCAAATTCCCGGATTGATTTTAAATTTACCTAGTGTATATACATATACAAACAAGAGCGATCAATTCATCCATTGGACATTACACGTATTGAATAAACTCTAACAAGTTATTTTTTTAGCTTTCCAAATAATGTGATTTCTTTGGCCGAAGGAGCCTTATTATTTTAGTTCATTCGCGGCTCAGTCCGGCCAGATAATCAGGCGGATTAGTGGTCTAGCTTACACACTCACCAATAAAATGACCTATTTGTGTTATTTGTTACGCAAAGGTGATAATACAAAACTTGTATGGCTTGCAATTAGTATAATACGTTACCGCTTAAATTATTGTAATTTATTAATTTGTTTCGCTGCTCGGTCCGGTCGGGTAATCAGGCGGATTAGTGTTCTAGCTTACACATTTGCCAATAAAATGACTGTGACGCATAGATCATTTATAGACTTTGCCAGTTAAAGTTTAGGATTACGCAAGATTATCTTTATAACAAAGGGTCTTTGTTATATCAGAACTTTGAATATATGAATGAATAAATATAAGGTTATATAACTGAAGTAAAAAGTTTAGAGTCATACCTATCCGCGATTTCTTCGACCGAAGGAGGCTTAATTATTTTAGTTCGTTCGCGGCTCGGTCCGCCTGATAATCAAACGGATTAGTGGTCTAGCTTACACACTCACCAATAAAATGACGTATTTGTGTTATTTGTTACGCAAAGGTGATAATACAAAACTTCTACGGCTCGGGATTAGTATAATATGTTACTTCAACAAAACTTGTAATTTATCACTTTAGACGAAGACCCTCTTTTGTGGTGGAAAGATAACAGAACAAACTTTCCAAATTTAGCGGTGATCGCTAAACGCTATTTGGAACTCCGCCTTGCTTTTGCAAGCCAGTCCCAAGCCTGGAGAAAGGAGGAGGGAAAAGTTAAAAGGATCAAATTATGATCCACGACTGGAAGTACTTAGGTGCTTCTGACACAGTCGTTCCAGTCTTAAAACACTTGGTGTAAAAGACTATAAACTATTATAAAAAAAACGCTACCTGGCGGCCCCAGTTACCAGCGTTCCATCGGAACAGTTGTTCAGTGGTGCTGCAATTATTTATGAACCGCTAAGGAACCGATTATCAGGCAAGACAGCAGAAAAACTGTTGTTTATGAAGTAAAACATGCCTGAAATCGGTTCCTAATACTATTTCATTTTTATTAAACTAGAAAAGTTATGAAAACTCTGTTTGTGTTGCTATTTTTAAAACTGGAATAAATATTTATTTACTAAAAAAATTTATTTGTTCACAACTCCGAGTTCGGGTATTAGGCTTATAAATTTTCGGGTTCGAGTTCGGGTTCGGGTATCAAGTTTTCACATTTTCGGGTTCGAGTTCGGGTTCGGGTATCAAGTTTTCGCATTTTCGGGTTCGAGTTCGGGTTCGGGTATCAAGTTTTCACATTTTCGGGTTCGGGTTCGGGTTCGGGTATCAAATTTTCACACTTTCGGGTTCGAGTTCGGGTTCGGGTATCAGAAAAAGACCGGGTAGTACCGAACTCGGGTTCGGGTTCGGGTACCCGTGACATCCCTAATTTATATATATATATATATAGAAATGTACATGGATCTATTTTCGACAACCCGACAAGTGGCTTAGCTAGGGTTTTTGGCGCCCGGGACTAAGTCATGCGCCCCTACAACATCCAAATTGTCTTTAACTTTGCTTTTAAAAAAGTTTATGACCGGGGGGGGGGGGGGGGGAGGGGGTGTAGTTTGAGCCATTTTTCAAAAATTATTTCGAAATACTCGTTTAATTTTCCTCCAACACAAACCTGATGACCTGAGTAGTGTAGTCGGAGCAACTTCTGATGAAGGTTAGGGAACTATAGTCGTTTCTTTCTGGCCACCCATGACAGCGCCCGGTCCAACCCGGCTCATCCCATCCCAAGCCAACCCAGGCCAACCCAGGCCAACCCATCCCAACCCAACCCAACCCAACCCAACACGACCCGATCTGACCCGATCCAACCCGACCCAGCCCGATCCGACCAAACCCATGTCTACTTCTAGCTTGGGACTACTTAAACTTTCGGATCCAGTAACGCGAACAATTTAACACCGTGCCCATATTGTGTGTGACTGCTCAGTGCAGACTTATAGCCCTACTTTGTTTGTGCGCCCGCTGGCTATCATATACAATCTATATACATTAGTGTTTCGTCTTAATCTATAATTTCATGATAAGATGTTAACCAAAATCAAATGTATTAAGATTCACACTATTTTTTTTATTTAGTCAACTCCACAAAAGTGTCCCTATGGTCTTTACGCAGAACAGTTGTCTGGTACAGCGTTTACTGTTCCACGAGATAACAATAAACGAAGGTATGCATTTTTGTTTAAAATTTCTGCAATTATTTTGATAAGGTGCTCTGATATTTTTATTGTGAAAAATGTAATTTACTGTGAGACCACCATAACCCTCCATAACCCACTATAACCTACCATAACCCAACGGTTTTCCTGATCCTGAAAATTTTAATTTAAGCTCAGTTACATTTTTAGTTTTTTAACCCCTCTAATTTTTTTTAAAGTTTTTTAGGTTTTGTGCAAAAATGCAAACTTTTCAAATAGATAAAACCTAATATTTTGACTATTTTGATACATTAATATTTTATCTGGCTGTAAAGAAATGTGTCATTCCAAAATCGAAATGTGTTGAAATTAATTGAAAAAATGGTTTCTAACAATTTAAAAATTTTAAATTATTATGGTAATCCAGATATCAAGTCTTAGAAAGCCAACAAAACTCGTGTTTTTCTCTATAATGATAAGGACCAGAGTGGATTAGTATACAATATATCCAAACGCAGAGCTACTTGAATGAATTCTCACAATTGTACAATTCAATGACTAAAACGGAGTTTTAATTATAGCTGGCTTTACAAAATACGACCATCTACTCAGCATAATCCTTGGCACAAAGGTCCAGAAGTGAAAAATTTCACTTCAGCCATCGAATGTTCCGACCCATCGCAGGTCATCATGAACAATATTTTTATTTTTATTTCACTTTTTTTTTAAAATTATTAAAAATTCAACCTTTTTCAAATTTTATTTTGTTTACCGTTGATTAAAAAAACTAACAAATATTTATTTGTTCATAGATGAGATGGCATCCTTTTGATATTCCGACCACAAAATCTGTCAATTTTATACAGGTTATATAATATTTCTACTAAAACAATTTTATGATGAAAACATTCTTGTAAAAAGTTTTACATATTAGGTAAACTATAACTAAAAAATCTTTACAACTTGATTATTAATCACACTTTACTGGATTATTCAATTAAAACATGTATGTAAATTTAATTTTTGTAAAGTTAGTGAAAGGAGTTACCAGTCAACTGCGAGACAGTTAACCTGAGAAATGCGAGCAAACTCCTTGCTTAAGAGAGCTTCGTTGGTGACGCCGGCGAGATTCGAATTGCCGATCTGTAAGCCGACAGGCGAACGCTTTATCTTAATACCCCCACCATATTTACAAAACAATACTAAGTTCTAACTAAGGGTGTAACGACAAAAATAAGTAAAAGTTAAACAGACAAAATTAATTCAATTATTCTACAATGTCGATTTAATTCAAATTGTGATCTCATTCAAAGTTGAAGATTTCGTATTTTTGCAACTTTTTTGTCCAGGGGTTGAATACCTTGGCAAGAGCAGGAGATCCCAAGACTCGAAATGGAATAGCAATTCATATCTACTGTTGTAATTCATCAATGGAAAACCAGTAAGTGAACGTGTTTATATCAGGAAATTTTATTTCAAAACTAATATTTTTGCATTAATGATTACAGAGCTTTCTACAATTCAGATGGGGATTTTTTGATCGGTTAGTTTTGATTCAATATTTCAATATTATAACGTTGTTAGCTGTAATATTTACTGGTAATCAACATACCTAATTTTCTATGTCTGTATGTATGTATGTATGTATGTATGTATGCTTGTTATAATTTCGCGTAACGCTGTTAGGTGGCGGTGCAATTGCAAAATTATAGATATATTTAAAAAACCGTATTTCTTGACGGTTATCTCTAATAATATCAATAAAATTATTAATAAGTATTCATAAGATCAAAAATATCAATAAAAATAATTAGATACCAATGTAATTATTAAATTTCTTTAATTGCTTTATTATAAAAATTCTTGAAGACTGAGACTTCTTTTGGTTGAAATTAAAATTAACACAATTTGATTCAGATTCAATATTATTGGTGTACAGTGTACATACTCTAAAAATTTAAATTTGTTGTAGGTTTATTTTTTGAAATCATAAAAACTTATTTTAAGCGTTGAATACAAACCATTAATTACAAGTCAAATTTTTAATTTAAAAAATTTGATTTTAAAGCAGTGCTACATCATAAATGTAAATGTAAAATGAATAACATTAGGGCGCTACTTCGTATATCAATTAATACCCCAGCAGCGCCGGGAACTGCTAGTGCATATGGGATCACACAGTGTTACCTACCACCCGCACGTGTCTCCGAAATCGGAATGTGCCGAGCCCTATTACATCCCAGTCGTGAAACTGGTACTCATTTATCGACCAGTGAAGGATGAAAGGTTGAGTTGGCCTGAGCAGTGTGAGTGAATTCTTTGCTCAACGGAATTACGCCTCGCCGTGATTGAGATTTGAACCCACGACGGCAGGACGGCAGGATGATAGCATAACTGCTTTCACCACTGTGCTATGACCCCACAATACGCATCGTCACATCGTCGCATCATCATCGTTTCTATAATTGTTTTTTGCTGGTTTTTTCTGCTTCCACGGTGTGATGCAATTTAATTTCTTCTTCCCCCTCAAACGGTGAAATGACGTTTCGATGACATAAACTCGTCAAACCCCTCAATGTCAGTTTGCATAGTTAGTTGGAGTGCAAACGGTAGATCAAACATAAACACTTGGTTTTCGAAATCTCTTGTTTTATAAAGTTTTTTTCCTTTCAAGTTAATGCAAAAACTATAATTAAAAATCAATCGAGGCTATATATAAGTTTGAGTTTTACAAAGACTGAAAGATATACTTTAAGTAAAGCTCATAAAGTTTTACAAACACTGAAAGTTTATAAAATAATAAAAAGTAAAATCTTAACTTTATTTCCAATCAGTTCCTCAGCAAGGTATTCTTTTCATCACGACTGAATTCGGAAAATTGAAAGTTGAGCCTTTAGAGATTTGTGTCATACAGGTAGCTTTGTCTATCTATCTATTGGATGTTTAAATCGCATATCTTTTTTTGTCTAAATAAACTATGTTTATTGATAATCAGTTGCTTCACTGTCAGTATTAATAATATAAAAATAAAACCAGATTCATTTTAGTTTAAAAAAACATTAAACTTACAACGCATACCCATTTAATTTAGTTTCGATCTAAAAATTATGTTGCGATATATTAAATTCTACCGCTATTATGTAGCTGATTTTATTTACATTTGTTTCTCAAAAAATTATAAACAAATTAAACGATTGATTTGTTTTTTTTTTCAAATTAGTTTCGTTTTTTTATAGCAAGGTATGAAGTTCAAGGTCGAAATTGATGGTCCAACAAGAGGTTACATTCTTGAAGTGTACGATGCTCATTTTCGCTTGCCAGATCTTGGACCCATCGGTGCCAACGGACTTGCCAATGCTAGAGATTTTTTAATTCCAACAGCTTGTTATGAAGACACAGAAAGCAAGTTTCAAATCATTTCAAAATATCAGGGTCTGCTTTTCACCGCAGAACAGGTAAGTAAGTAATACACGTATACTCCTTTAAAAGTTCATTATTATTAATATGTGTGGCAGTATGTTTATGACTAAAACTGGTTAAAGATGTAAAACGTGCGTCCGATCAACCGTACGCTCAACAGGTACACTGGTGTGTAACCACGTACCGATTCAAGCTACAATTTTGCCGTATAAGCAGAAACTATTGAAACCAGGTTTAGCTTAGTGAGTGAGCCAAACAGTTATTTTGGCTTATTGCATTTGTCGATTAAAAATTTGGTTAATGTCGTGTACTGAAGAACCGTCAAATAAGTTTTCACAGTTAAATGTGAAATTCTGAAATATTGGTAATGTAAACTTAAAGTAAAGGAAAATGTGATAAAGTATTGGAGTGAATTTTTTTATTGAATTGTTTTTATTGAAATGTTTTATTAAAATACCTGCCCTCCAGAATTTCCAGGATCCTAATTTTGATGTTAATTGTTGATATTAATGTTTTCATTAAATGCATAATCAAAACATTGTTTAACCCTAAAATTACACTTACAGAATCACTCTGCATTTGATGTTGTTGCATGGACTGGCAATTACTATCCTTATAAATACAACCTTAAAAACTTTTGTGCCGTAAACACAGTAGTGTTTGACCATGCTGTGAGTTTTGGAATAAATAATCAATGGTTATATCGTAACACATGTTTGGTTTATCTAATGATTTGTTGTTTTTTTTATAAATGCTCCATGAAGCTAAGGTTTTATTTACCTTTTTTTTTTATAAAATAATTACAATTTTCAGTTTTTTTGTTTTACTCATTTTTTCATACTGAAAACTAGCAATACAATTTAAATTAAAAGAAAAACTTCAGAAAATGTTTCAATTTTCTAAAAACATTCTGTTATTTCAATTAATTTGAATAAAACTGTCGTAGGATCCTTCAATCGCAACAGTGCTAACTTCTCAATCAACTCGTCAAGGTATTGCAGTGGCCGACTTTGTTATATTTCCACCAAGGTGGTCAGTTTCTGAGCATACATTTAGACCACCATATTACCATAGTGAGTTTTTGATAATATTGACCACCATGTTACCATAGTGAGTATTTGATAATATTGACCACCATAGTGAGTTTTAGATAATATTAACCACTATTTTACCATAGTGAGTTTTGGATAATATTGACCACCATAGTGAGTTTTAGATAATATTAACCACTATTTTACTATAGTGAGTTTTGGATAATATTGACCACCATTTTACCATATTGAATTTTAGATAATATTGACCACCATTTTACCATATTGAATTTTGGATAATATTGACCACCATTTTACCATAGTGAGTTTTAGATAATATTGACAACTGTGGTTTGATGTAAGGTTTATAGAGTTTTTCACGAACTTGGAAAAAGTTGAAGTAGAACAATTTGTGGCAATTTTTAACACGGAAAAAAGCGTTTTTTTAAATTGCTTAAATATATTATCGATTATAAGTTAAATGTGACTTACGACCAGTCAATATGAAGCTTTTAAAAATACGAATAGGTCAAAACTTATTTGCAGTGCATAGTATGAATTTATAATTGTTTTTTTTATTTCTGAAAATAGGAAATTCGATGAGTGAATTTATGGGTCTCATTCAAGGATCATACGAAGCAAAGGTAAACGTTTTTTTAAATATTAATATAACAATATTCAGTAATTTAGGATATTCAATCAATTGCAAAAAGTGTTTATCTATTTTAGGAAGACTTTCTTCCTGGTGGCGCTTCCTTACATAGCATGATGACAGCCCATGGACCTGATACAACATGTTTCAACGAAGGTTCTAAGTGTCAATTAGAACCAAGAAAAATTGCTGTTGGAACTATGGTTAGCTCAATGGTATTTTTTAATCAGTTGGACAGAATGATGGTGTTTGTTTGTGAAAGTTGATCAGTTTTCAAAGTTGTTATGTTAGATAAGCAGTTTTTGTGAATTATTTAAAACATTTAACAGTCTAATTAGTTTTTCAAAAATTAAATTTGCCAAATAATTTTTCTACATTTAGTCTTTAGTTGAGCTTGGGAATTTTTCTTAGCAGGAACATTTAGATTATTTGAAGGGTTTATTTTCTGACATCGGTATTAAGAGGATTCACTGCAAATGTGTTTTTAAAAAGTTGTTTAGATATTTTTATTATATATAAGATGTAGGTACTTTTAATATTTGGCCGCTAGAGAGATCAAATTAAATAAGACTATTTTCTGGACAAATGTGGCTTACCGATAGAAACATAATTTTAAATCAACTAAAACTAATAATACTGCTTTATTAAAATTAATAAATATTTTTAATTAATTTCAGTCATTTATGTTTGAGTCATGTTATAGTCTGGCTCTAACTGAATGGGCCCTCAAGGACTGCGGAAAGTTGGACAAACTATATTACAAATCATGGGAAGGTCTTAAGAAGCACTTTAATCCAAATGTTAAAAAAGGTTGTTTGTACGATTAACTTTTGAATTCTTAAATTTTGTCTGGTCAGATAGAGTTTGATTAAATTTTAAACTGGACAGGATGTGTCTTAGTTAAATTTAAGTTGCGCACTTGACTTATGGGAATCATCTGATTTTTGATTGGTGATGCCTAAACGTTTTAAAAGGAACTTTATGTGACATTTGTTTATCATACATTTATTTAAATTTCAACTAAGTAAAACTTTAATTTATTTTATGCAGTGGAGTTTTAACTACGGATAGAAAAGAAGAGTTTCACAGTACACGACCACGATATTACTTTGTGTCATTCAATTAATTTCCTCAACTATTTATAATCATTTATTTTTTAAAAAGTAACAAAATAGCTTTTGGCTTCATTTTATAATTTCAAATTATTGCATATACTTGCTAAATATCTTTTTAATCTGACGACCTATTGACGAATGCTGACCTATATATCTCGGATCATCAAACTCTTTAAAAATTCAGAGTATCTAAATTTGAAGAATTTTTAATGATCGTCAATAAATAATTTAATATTAACTAATTCCTTTTGGCGAATAATGTTTTTTGTGAATACTAAAAACATTTGTTATAACTTATTGTCAGTTTTGATTTTCAATTGTTTTTAACTTTGATAAACCTTTTTCTTGACTAAGATAAAGCTTACAAGCGATTTTCTGCCTTGTCATTATTGGAGCCTTGGTCAAGGCTCTTTTGTGCGACAATATTGATTTTGTGAACAAATTTGAGGTAAATTTGGTACTACTTAAAGATTGTCATGGTTTTTGACACCAATGGTTGAGGACATGAAAAATTTCTCTATAGAACTCGAGAATATCAAGTCATATTATAAGATGTAATAATATCAAATTCGGTTGCTGTAGTAATACATTTTTTATTCTAATTTATATTCCTTTTTTTTAAATTTAGTTGGCTTGACCGTGTTTTCATCCCGTGTCTGTTAAAAATGGTGATCTAATTTTTGACCATCTTTCTCTTGTTAGTAATATTAAAAAAACTTAACTTTTGGAAAACCGATCACTCCAGTTGTTCTGTAAAATGAGCCCACGAATGAATACAAGTCAGATTAGTGACTTATAGTATTAAAATAATTTATGTAAACATCAGGAAAAGCCAAAGACCGCCTCATCTGCATATGTGTTTATTTTATTTTTATTAGTTTTTAGAAAATCTTGTAATCCATTGTTTTTAAACTCATCAAAAAACCTCATCTGCGAAGTGAAATGCAATTTCACTTTCAGGTTATTCGCCAGAGTCAACAAGTGACAGAACTAAAAGAAAGTATGCTGCTATTAGTGTGAATGACATTAAAAGATTGTTTTGCTAGATGGATGGATGAAATTAGAAAAAATAAATTCATGCCATGGTAAAGAGAAATGGTCAAAAAAGCTTTAGTTTTCTCAGTGATTATGAGCAACTGTCCCTGATTTTATTCTAATTCTTTTTAGACCAAACCCATTACTTAAGCTGAAGTGAAATATTTTTAAATTTAAATTTATTATTGACCATTTTTAAAATTTAATAACGATGAAATATTGAATTAGTAAACTTTTTATTTTTATATTTCTTTTGGCAAAAGTTACACTAATAAATAGTGAACGCTCTTTAAAAAATTTAAATATACTGTATACGTTCGTTGTTTTTTGGTGATGGTCAATAGATCAGTCAGTAAGGGCTCATGCATATAACAAGATGGTCTTGCTGATGACAATCCTGGGTTTGATTCTTTCTAGAATTACGATATTTGCTTGTAGGAGTTTTCCAGAAAGGGTTTATAATTATTTTAGGTTAAATGTCAAATATTCCGGTGATTAAAACCGTTTTAAATAGTTTTGTTTGTGAGTTTTACTCTAAAAAAACTTCAGTTTTCTAGTTTGCATTGTTTTTGTTATTGTGAGTTGTATTAAGGAAAATTTGTAAAAACAAACTCAAATATCTCAGACTTATCGCAATAAACTAAACGCATATATCTGGTAGATTGTAAGCTACCTAACCAGGGACAATGTATCAAAACTACCATAGTAGAATTTCATGCACCTGTACACAACCCCCTATGAAAGTAACCATCTCTTTTTGGTGATGGTCGGTAGCTCAGCCAGTAAGAGTGCATGCATGTGTTGTAGTCAAGCTGGTGTTTCTATTTATGTTCATTTTAAGTCTTTAAAGTAATTTATTATCTAAAATTATTTCCAGTTGATTTCAGTTAAAGCCAAGTTGAGCATGTAGCAAAATTTAAGTATTTTGTTTTGTTTTAGACAGTACATACAAAAATGTCAGCATGGAAATAGTTGTCAATTGGAAAAACTTCTGCTTCAGAAATTGGTCTTGCGTGATCCGTCGGAACAACGTCAGAAGAGAAATAGATTTACGGTTAAAGGCTGCTACAGTAGAAACAAATAAATTTCAACACGAAAAAAAATTGAAACGTAAAAATACAATCAAAAATTTGAAAAAAAAGAAATTTTAAATCTCAACAAGAAACAGAATTGGTATGTTAAGATTTACGATCCAGACCCACTAAAATAAAAGCAAGAGCAATTAGGCTTTATTGGAAAACCTTTGGATCGTAGCTTTAGAGCGTGTAATGATTTGTCAGTACAATGAGTATTTGATTATAAAAATAATATCTGAGCTAAATGTTAGAATTAGTAGTTGTATATAAATTACTATTTCAACTAAACTCGTTTATTCAAACCCCGGACAACGTCGAGTCTTCCATTTAGTAACAATATATATTTTTTGCTCTATTTAAGTTTAAATAGAGTTTTCCCATCTAAGCTATGCATCAAATAGGGATTTTTTTGTGATTTTGTTTCTTCTTTATCCTGGCTTAAAATGACTGATGGAATATGACACGATTGAAGCGCTTAAACAGTTTGCGATATAAAAAAAACCAGTTATATAAATACATAGTTATATCAGTAACTAGCGGAGTCACCCAGCTTTGCCCCAGAGTTTTTGTCGATTTTTTGTTTTTGACAATAAAACGTAAAATCAAAAACATCTTTTTAAAATTGCTCAAAAACCTTTACTCAATGAAGACTATACCAATTTCCCATGTCAAATTTTGTTCAAATCGTTCCAGTGGTTTAGATGTTATGCTAAAACATCCACACATTGTTTTTATATACATATTTATTATACACATATTGTATTTATATACATATTTATTATACGCATATTGTTTTTATATACATATTTATTATACACACATTGTTTTTATATACATATTTATTATACACACATTGTTTTTATATACATATTTATTATACACATGTTGTTCTTTTATACATATTTATTATACACATATTGTTTTTTATACATATTTATTATCACATAAATTATTTTTATACCTTCAGAAAATAAATAAAAATATATTCGCATAACAAAATGTTCAATTCATAAAAAAATCATCTTCAACAAGTTGAAACAAACAAAAATCAGTGACTTTCATGCTGAAAAATCTGAGATGTGAAAAAATCAAACACAACTCCTTTTGTGCTTTTTGACAGGAGCCGTGAAAAATTTCATTTAATCCGTAAGCTTCTTGAATGATTTATGTCTAACAAGAAATGCATTTCTCCGCAGATGACATTATGATGACATTACTTTTTGAAACTTAAATATTTTTATTATTCAAACGAAACGAAAATTATAAAACAAAGATTATTTTTTCATAGAAAAGTTTTTTTAAGTTAGTTTTTAAGGCTGCTTTGAAGAATTAAAATCAAACAATTTTATTGGAAAATTGTTTTTTTTTATTAAAATGCAATAAATGTTTAAATTGTAAGTTTGTGCATATAATGTTGTTCTGTATCATCATTTGAATAAAACCTAATTTACATTATTCGTAATAGAAATGTATTTACATGTATTATTCATATAAAAACTACGTGTATTAAATATAGCTGGTGATTTGTAAATAGAAAAATTTTAAATAGTACAGAAGTAAAATTTAATTTGCTTAAGGTGATAAGTAAATATGTCAACATTTACTTTTTTTAAATTTATAACTAAATTTCTAAAGTAAGTCAATAAAATCAATTTTACTTTTCCAATCTGTGTTATTTGAATTTTCGAAAATTATTATTTCACCTCTGAACAGAGTCTTTGAAATGTGTAGTTGAAGTGTGTAGCTGAATTGTGTAGTTGAAAAGTGTAGCTGTATAATGTGCAGTTGAAAATGTAGCTGTATAATGTGTAGTTGAAAAATGTAGCGGTATAATGTGTAGTTGAAAAATGTAGCTGTATGATGTGTAGTTGAAATGTGTAGCTGATATGTTGTATAGTTGAAATGTGTAGCTGATATGTTGTATAGTTGAAATGTGTAGCTGATATGTTGTATAGTTGAAATGCGTAGCTGATTTTTTTTGTTGAAATCTGTAGTTGAATGTGTAGCTGAATTGTTGTATGGCTGAAATGCGTAGATGAAATTTGTAGTTGAATTGTGTAGATGAAATGTGTAGAACTTTGTCAACTCAGCCCAGAGCAATATCCATTTGTTTATTGAAAGCATTTGATGGAGTCATTTTTTTAACAAAGTTTCTCCGAAAAATTTAAATTAAACGAATTGAAGACAAATAATTTATTCTTCATCTCATTCCACATGACTTTCCGCTTTTTCCAGGCTTCGGTGGAAATGCCATTTCCCATGTGGATGACAAAAAAATAGATATTGTTGTTTCTATTTTTAGATCAAATGAGCAAGTCATTTGAATAATCGAATTAAAATTGACGAGAGTGTTTGCTGGAGTTGAAATTGAAAACTTTCTTTTTCTAGAAGTTTAAGCCATTTGATGTTTTTAATTTATTAAAATGATTTGAACTGATTTAAACAAAAATTAATTAAAAATTTTATAAAAGAAGGTTTTAATTAAAAT